>OX387317.1:3667315-4267315 GCA_947562085.1 Eudonia lacustrata | reverse complement strand
AGTCGTTAACGACCACCGCACCGCACTGGGCTCGCGGTGGTGGTTTATGGCCCGTTCTCCCTATCCATCAATCGGGAATATAGCCCTAGCAGTAGGGACATAAAATGAGTCAATGATGATGACGATGAATAAAACAGCTGAGTAAGCGTGTGACGCGGGCGGTCTCACCTCTCAAGCCTATGGCTTGTACTACAAAAGTGTTTAAAATTAAACAATGCCTAAGTACGTGTTTGAAATCTGTCTAAAATTATTAGCTAAAAAAAGTGATAGCATCTGTTTTAAGTATTGTCTAACTTAAGCCATAGCAGTAATATGTATTTATTAAACGTCCAGGACAAAGCAGAGTCAATGGCCGAGCTGACAATAAAAATAAGAAACCTTTATTTTCTAACCGTTCCTTAAAAGTCCGGTTAAAAAGTTCGGTATCTAGGTCTAATTTTGAAACTCTTTGTTTAAGGTTCAAAAATAATTCTGCGGAGCATCACCGGCGACTTCCGCTCGGGACAGCTGACCGCGATCCTGGGACCGTCGGGTGCTGGTAAGAGCACCTTGCTCAACATATTGGCAGGATACAGGTAACTACAGTATTCTGTTTAGTTTTTGTGATAACAGATAGATTAGAAGCAATGCTTTAAATATATGTATAAACTAGCGGCCGCTCGCAGTTTCACCCGCGTCGTTCCCGTTCCCGTGGGCATATCGGAATAAAAAGTATCCTATGTGTTAATCCAGGTTATAAACTATATGTATGCCGAATTTCATCCAAATCCGTTGCAGCGTGAAGAAAGAAACATCCAATATACATACACACAAGCATACACACAAACTTTCGAATTTATATATTAGTGTGATTATGGGTGAGGGTGTGATCTATGTAGGTAGTTATCAGGTTGAACGTCGCCGGGCCCAGACACAATAGAAATTTATTTATTTATTTATTTATTTATTTATTTATTTATTTATTTATTTATTTATTTATTTATTTATTTATTTATTTATTTATTTAAAGGACAACCAACAAGACAAACACAAATACAAGCAATAACCAAGTAGAACATTATTGTAGACTTAAAGCTAGGTGCATAATTAATTAATTAATTTTTAATTGTTTGTCAGTCAAATGGCGTTTAAGGTGAGCTAATTATTATTTTTTATGTTGAGGGTAACACCTCTCTGTATGTTTTTCTCTCGCTGATTAGACGCCATTGGGGATAAAGAATTGCACCACCCCATCTCTTCCTGTGGGTGTCGTAAAAGCCGACTAAGGGACCATTCCAGAGGATGGGCAGCAGCATCTCTCTGAGGTTACCCTCAACCTACTGCGATCGCCAACCCGCCTGCCAAGCGTGGCGATTACGGCAAATACCCCTCATATCCTTGGGGGAGGCCTTTGTCCAGCAGTGGACGTCTTTGGCTGAGATGATGATGATGATGATGATTAGACGCTATACCGATCGACCGTGTGTTTGCTTTGATTGTGCTCCATATAGTTTTCCTGCTAGTTGCGCGGAGAGTTCCTATATTCAACATATATCTCGGTTTGGTTGGTGGTAGTGTTTGTTTGGCCGCCTGGCTAGATGGTTACCTGCCAGTTTTTTTTTGCATTACCATCTGCAAAATTTGTACACAGTATGGCGATAAAAGATATTTCCATTTCTATTTCACCATCATATCTATATATGTCGTCATAGCATCAATGTTAGTTGCATCGGTGTTCCAGCAGCCAGAGATCAGATAGCCAGTGCCTCTGTCTGCAGCCCACTGGCAATCATTTTAATATTTCAGTGTATTTTACTAGTAAACTTAGCATTTTTATTTAAATAAGTATACAATCACCACTCTTTATTATCGGTGACTATTCGAGTTCATAATTGGTGCCGAATTGGGAAGGTGCCGAAACGAAACTAACCCCTGTAGTTGAGGATTCCGTGAAAAAAACCTTGCAATCCTGGTTAGTGTAATATTGTTTAGGATCGTACAATTTTCATTGTTTTGCTTTATACTAGAGCACTACTGCTTTTTATTTTCCTTTCAGTTGTCCTATACCTCAATGGTTGTCTGGAAGAGATCGCTGGAAGCGATAAGACCGCCTTTGCCCACCCCGATATTAAAATTTCGTTGTTTGTTTTTACTTTTCTGTGTGTGTGTGTGTGCAATAAAGAGTTTTATCTACACTAATGTTGTAACATTCTACTTATGTTTCCAATACTTGACTTATAATTACTACTGTTATAGCGCAGACAACAAAACACTCAATTTAAGCAATTTCACATGATGGTATAATATCCACATCGATATCGTAATAGTAGTTTATGCAACTGTCATATAATGAAGGGTATTAAAACACGAGTGTGAGTTTATGAAACGAGCGCAGCGAGTTTCATAATAGTAACGAGTGTTTTAATACCCGTGTTATATGCAGTTGCATACACTACTTTATCTTCACTAATGCAATTAGTCAAACAACAAGAGTAAAAGCTGACAATAGTTTATTTATAATAATTGTTCAAATTTTGGATGGTACAATTTTGAAAGTAAATGTTAATTATTGATCCAGCAGCTGTAGCGGTCGCGGGGCAAGCAGTAGAGCTCGTAGACGGAGTTGAAATATTTATAATTACTTCATTCGTCTTGTTTTCTATACTGTTAAGATCGTATTTGAGACTTGAATTTTATTCATTAAAGACTCATCAATGTAGCTTTCAGCCACAGTAGAAGCCTTCCACCCCCCGTGTCGTTTCAGTGCGGTCAAATCACCACCGCTATCTATGAGAAGGGTCGCCGGGGTGCGCCGGAAGCAATGCCCCGTGTACAACGCTGGGTTAGGCAGATTCAAAAAACTTGCGATAGTTTTTCCCAGAGCACCAAATTTATTAATACCAGTTCTTTGATTGACGCACTTCCCCGATCTAAAGCTCAAGAAAAAAGCAGGGTTTCGACAGGGGGTGGGTCGAAGTTCCATGTATTTTTTACATACGGCATAGCAGTTGCCCGTCACAACGAAAGAACGATCTATTTTCGTTTTTGTTTTCGAAACTTTCACCATGATTGTACTGTCGTCTATGTTAGAGACTTCATCGAACTGGATGTTGTATAGCTCTTGCCTTCGGCATGCCCCCATTATGCCGAAGATTAGTGCAACCTGTAACAATAAACGATATAATAAGCTTGAGGTACATAGCCAAGGCAAAAACTATGATTTATGAAGTAGTAAAGTGTAGGTACCTACTACCTAATTTATACACAAAGCGCTTAAACGGAGTGTCTAGATAACTTGCGTGTGTAGTACGTAAGTACTAGGTAGATTAAATAACAGAACTAAAATACACTTACCTTTTCAAAAAGATACAAAATATCTGGTGAATCTTTCAGGAACATCTTTATTTGACCTGATGTAAACGTCAAGGACTTTTTTTCCTTGTGTCCTTCTGAACTGCGTTTCAGGAACGCTATGACTTTTGAATACTTCGTGATATCAATATAGTTGTAGATACTCAGTGTGGACTTGAGCATAGAATATTTAGCCCACATAGAAGATGGCTTGAATTTGTCGGAGAGGTCTTTGAGATACACAAGAATGACATTTTCAGAAAATGATGTAGTTTTCTTTTCGATCTTCCATGCCAAAAAGTTATTATATTCTTTTTCATATAATTTTCTAGATTTTTCTGGCAAAAGGTTGTGAGTTACATTTGTTGCCAATTCTAGAATATCCGGAGGCGTACAATATATAATCGTCGCTGTCCATTTTTAACTTTTAATTTGTATTTTAAAAACAAAACACATTGCAAAACATTAAATTCACGCGTACGTGTATTGTCACAGTGAACTTGCCGCCATTAAAATCTAACCAATGAGAGCGCAGCTGCGCGCGCAGGGCCAATCAGGAGCGAGCGCGCGCTGTTCTTTTTTTATTTAATTGGCACAAGATCTTACCAAAGAGTTTTGTGTATGTAAGTTTAGTAGTTTCGACGAAGTTTTCACGTATAACCCAACTGTTTTCAAAAGCCAGCCTAATATCAAAATTTTATACAACTTGTATGAGGATTTTGACATAAGGCTCGCCAGGTTAATTGGTCGCGTTTTATTGATGTTATAATGAGATTTTACGATATCGATGTGGATATTATACCATCATGTGAAATTGCTTAAATTGAGTGTTTTGTTGTCTGCGCTATAACAGTAGTAATTATAAGTCAAGTATTGGAAACATAAGTAGAATGTTACAACATTAGTGTAGATAAAATCTCATTATAACATCAATAAAACGCGACCAATTAACCTGGCGAGCCTTATGTCAAAATCCTCATACAAGTTGTATAAAATTTTGATATTAGGCTGGCTTTTGAAAACAGTTGGGTTATACGTGAAAACTTCGTCGAAACTACTAAACTTACATACACAAAACTCTTTGGTAAGATCTTGTGCCAATTAAATAAAAAAAGAACAGCGCGCGCTCGCTCCTGATTGGCCCTGCGCGCGCAGCTGCGCTCTCATTGGTTAGATTTTAATGGCGGCAAGTTCACTGTGACAATACACGTACGCGTGAATTTAATGTTTCGCAATGTGTTTTGTTTTTAAAATACAAATTAAAAGTTAAAAATGGACAGCGACGATGATATTTGTACGCCTCCGGATATTCTAGAATTGGCAACAAAAGTAACTCACAATCTTTTGCCACAAAAATCTAGAAAATTATATGAAAAAGAATATAATAACTTTTTGGCATGGAAGATCGAAAAGAAAACTACATCATTTTCTGAAAATGTCATTCTTGTGTATCTCAAAGACCTCTCCGACAAATTCAAGCCATCTTCTATGTGGGCTAAATATGCTATGCTCAAGTCCACACTGAGTATCTACAACAATATTAATATCACGAAGTATTCAAAAGTCATAGCGTTCCTGAAACGCAGTTCAGAAGGACACAAGGAAAAAAAGTCCTTGACATTTACATCAGGTCAAATAAAGATGTTCCTGAAAGATTCACCAGATATTTTGTATCTTTTTGAAAAGGTAAGTGTATTTTAGTTCTGTTATTTAATCTACCTAGTACTTACGTACTACACACGCAAGTTATCTAGACACTCCGTTTAAGCGCTTTGTGTATAAATTAGGTAGTAGGTACCTACACTTTACTACTTCATAAATCATAGTTTTTGCCTTGGCTATGTACCTCAAGCTTATTATATCGTTTATTGTTACAGGTTGCACTAATCTTCGGCATAATGGGGGCATGCCGAAGGCAAGAGCTATACAACATCCAGTTCGATGAAGTCTCTAACATAGACGACAGTACAATCATGGTGAAAGTTTCGAAAACAAAAACGAAAATAGATCGTTCTTTCGTTGTGACGGGCAACTGCTATGCCGTATGTAAAAAATACATGGAACTTCGACCCACCCCCTGTCGAAACCCTGCCTTTTTCTTGAGCTATAGATCGGGGAAGTGCGTCGATCAAAGAACTGGTATTAATAAATTTGGTGCTCTGGGAAAAACTATCGCAAGTTTTTTGAATCTGCCTAACCCAGCGTTGTACACGGGGCATTGCTTCCGGCGCACCTCGGCGACCCTTCTCATAGATAGCGGTGGTGATTTGACCGCACTGAAACGACACGGCGGGTGGAAGTCTTCTACTGTGGCTGAAAGCTACATTGATGAGTCTTTAATGAATAAAATTCAAGTCTCAAATACGATCTTGAACAGTATAGAAAACAAGACGAATGAAGTAATTATAAATATTCCAACTCCGTCTACGAGCTCTACTGCTTGCCCCGCGACCGCTACAGCTGCTGGATCAATAATATAAATGTTTTGCATTACAACAAAACATGTATTATGTGTTGAATAAAACACACAGCGTTAAGGTGAAGAAGCAGTCTGTGAATTTAGTCTTAGTCTAATAAATTGCATAAAAAACCTTACCAGATTGTCTATGGAACTTCATCTTTCAACCAATCTCTTACCAGCAAGAGCGCTCCTTTACCGCGCTGTCACTGTCAAGTGTCATAGGGTCTTCACCACCAGCAAGTTTTACACTGCAACGCTGTGTGTTTTATTCAACACATAATACATGTTTTGTTGTAATGCAAAACATTTATATTATGTGTCTTTCTAAAACACACAGCGTTAAGGTGAAGACGTGTTTGATATCTGCTGGTGAAATGTAAACACAAACGCTATGTGATAATTCTGAAACATTTAATTATATGTTTATAAAAGATAACAGACATGACATAAAATAGTTTTAGAAAACTAGACAACATAGATAGATCTCTTAATAAAATATTAAAAAGTAATCATAATTAAAAGTAGTAATCTTTAAGTACCAAAAGATAATATTATCATGTGATCTTTTAAATTAACAGGAACATCATTTCCAAAATTTATAATCAAAAACACAACATAACTTAATTAAATTATTATTAAAATATAAGCAAAACAGTAAATCAACTATTATAAATCAAATTGGTAATGTTTATGAGATCCAACAAAAGTATAATTAGCTGTTAAAATCTAATTAAATAGGGCGAAAATTTGAAGATAGTAAATCAGTTGTATCTTTGTTTACCAACATAACTGGACGACAGTAGAATTTTTTAAAAGTAAGTTCACTGCGCCAGTTTCCTCTTTCTATTATTTCTTCTATTGATCTATTTTCTAGCCAACCTTTATAGCGGCTACAGACTCACGCGAGAAGTCTCGCCGAGAAGTCTTGCCGAGAAATTGCGCGAGAACCGAGAAGGCATCTACACTCATGCGACCTTCTCATTCGCATTCTCGATCGTCATCCGGAATGGACGTCAACGACAGTGTAGCGGCATTGGTTAATACCATATAATAGGCTCTGAATGAAAATGTTCTATGAACTTTAACTCTAATTAAGAATTAATTAAGTTAAGTAAACAGCCTATAATTGTCCCACCGCTGGGCAAAGGTCCTCCATCATTGAAATCAAGTCATCGCTACAATTGAATTAAGAATTAAATTATTTAATTTATTTTAATATTTTTAGTTATAGGTTCATTGTTCTAGTATATATTTTTTATTTCTGTATATAGGTATTGTAGTAATGTAAATATAAAATATAATAAATACTCTAATTCATTATTCCACATAGATTCATTATTCATAGACAATCTGGTAAGGTTTTTTTATGCAATTTATTAGACTAAGACTAAATTCACTGACTGCTTCTTCACCTTAACGCTGCTTAACGCTGTGTGTTTTAGAAAGACACATAATTAACATTAACTTTCAAAATTGTACCATCCAAAATTTGAACAATTATTATAAATAAACTATTGTCAGCTTTTACTCTTGTTGTTTGACTAATTGCATTAGTGAAGATAAAGTAGTGTATGCAACTGCATATAACACGGGTATTAAAACACTCGTTACTATTATGAAACTCGCTGCGCTCGTTTCATTAACTCACACTCGTGTTTTAATACCCTTCATTATATGACAGTTGCATAAACTACTATTATCTATCTAGCTATAAGCAGTTCTGTCACGTTAAATTTGTGAGCTACAAAATGTTATATTATACTCAACTATGAAAAAGCTCATGGAGTTCATTTTACCAGGTCTTGGTCACGCTGGTGGTGATATTAAGTGACGATAAGACTAAAGGTTGAAGCGCACTTTACCCGTAGGTACTCCTTAGCACTGAACCACAAATTAAGAGACTGCAAAAGGCGCTCGAGCAGCACACACGTAGACAACCCCCGATCCGATTCGAACCCTTCGGAGAATCTAGTAGGGCACGGAGACACGCACTTTTAAGTGTGTGATGCCGTTCCCTCTAGAAAACCTCCGAAGGTGATTCGTTTCAAACGGCTTGAGGCCCCCAAAAAAAAGCCCGGTGACGCTGAAAATGCCGTTTGAGGCAATCAGCAATCTTTCTCAAAAAAAAACATAGACGACCTGTTTTGGACACGGTATCTCGCATAAGGTTGCCAGATCGGAACTTAGTCCGGGACAATTCCATGTCGGGCCGTGGCTATGAATATTTAAAAATAAAAAAATATTTATAAATATAAATTACGGAATATTTAATTTTATATTTGTATTTATTTGGAAAATTCATGTTATTAGTCCAGTTAAAAGATATAAATTGAGAACAGTTGTTATTTTTTTTATTACCTATTTAATTTTTTCGGAATCCGGGACAATAGATCGAATTACTGGACACGGGACAATACGTGAAATTCCGGGACAATCCCGGAAATCCCGGACATCTGGCAACCTTAATCTCGCAACATCTGCTTTCGTACTGGTTTGAGATGATCCGAGATGCCGTGTCTCCGAGAGGGTGTCTCTTTGGGTGCGTTGCTGGAGCACGGTATGTATTAAGCTTACCCATTGTGGATCTTCTTATCTGGTGACTAAACTGTCGTGCCTTTAAACTGTCGGAACACATGCCACTGAAATTATGTTTACGGCGACGACAGAATTAGGTTATAAGATGGTGATAAATTATATGTCCTCAAGTTTTGCCCTGCTTAAGAAAGTCTTTGACAATGCTGAGTAAATTGTGGAGAAACTTGTTGGAGTTCGCTATCATACGTTCTTTGTAACAATCGCAAAAGTTTAGGTTACCTTGAACGCGTTCGGTAACCGGTCCGTAACATGGATGATCATTAGCCCAAACATAACAAGCAATTTGCTCTATGTTATTTTTTATTTAATGATTTTATAATGCTTAAGATTTAAATCATCGCATTGTTAAGGCTATTTCGTAATGTTATTATGAAATTTAAAGTTCGTTTATTCATATTTGCTGTGCCTTTACAGGATAATTTTTAGGATTTTCATATTTAATACCATTGACATAAGAGGTAATCTAAGGGATCGAATCCGGAACGAAGTAATTCGCCAGAGAACTAAAATTACTGACATAGCTCTTAGAATTAGCAAGCTGAAGTGGCAATGGGCTTGTAATATAAGCCGCAGGACCGATAACCGTTGGGGTAGACGTGTTCTAGAGTGAAGACAGTGACTCGGCAGACGTAGTGTAGGAAGCCCTCCAGCGCGGTGCAGCGACGATATACACATATACACGTGGCTGGCAGTGGTTGGATGAGAGTAGCCGAAGATCGGGCTCAGTGGCATGCATTGGGAGAGGCCTATACCCAGCAGTGGACTGATGTGGGATGATTATGATGATTATGATAATGATGATGATGATAAGAGTACAAACCGCACCTGTGTGGTCTTGTGGTTTAGATCACCGGTTCAGTCCCGGTTTTATTCCCTGCCAATTGCTGTTTGGTGGTAAGGCTTGTTTGTCCTACTGGGTGCCGTGTGAGTTTTGTGTACAATCTGTATTCGTTCGATTACCTTTACGAAAACAAATACTAGTATGGCATTGAAGCAGCGCCTCCTGGCGGCATACGAGAGGAGCCATACAAATTCTCGTTTTCGTAAATGTAATCAAATGGCAAGTGAAACTCGCACTGCCTAGTGCGAAGGTTAAGATGTCGATAGCTAGCCAGTGGCGGTAGCCAAAGTAACATTAAGAAAACGATAGCGAAGTTCGAAAAGAATAAAATTCAAAATTCAAAAAGTTCAAAATTCAAAATATTTATTTGCATTAAATAGGGATTTTTATAAGATGTTACAAACTTATTTTAAATGTCCATAACCTATTTAGCCATTTATGAATAGCATGCAAAAAAAATGTAAGGTACCTATTTATTAATACTTCATTTTCCATATGTATGGGATTGACATAAGATTGACCACGTAATTTAGCGCGGCTTATGCTCCCATATATTTTAATCTTTTCGAACTTCGCTATCGTTTTCTTAATGTTACTTTGGCTACCGCCACTGGGTGCCTACCTATCGACATCTGCTAGCTATCGACAAAACATGTCGCCATAACATCAATGTTTTCCGCATTGTTGTGTTCCGTCAGTTAGAGGTAAGATAGCCAGTGCGCTTCCACCTTATCACCACTTAAGGGTGCGCCGTCCGTAAGTGACAAGTGTCATACGTTTTATTTGAAATGTCGTCGTCCATATTTATTTGATGCCGCGCGGCCATACTAATTTTGTATGGGGAATTTAAGGTGCTTAATAAAAAATTATTATTTAAATAACCACTTGATGAATCAAAAATGTAGTCTAGCAATTTGTAGTTTATCCATTGATGATTGTTTAGACAAAATCAGAGATACAGTAATTTAGATAAACTATAAGAAATCTACTAAACGCCGCCACTCGTTTTCATGATCTTTGCCCAACTTTAAATGATATTGTAGAAAAAACTATAGCGTGTTATGAATTTATGGTTCTGACAAATTGTAAACACGTTCCCTATGATACTAAATATATATTTTGTTCATTTAATACGATAGTATTTTCAATTATATTTACTTAACCCTAACTGCATTTTTGGCATTTTTTGGTCGGCCCACCCTTAACATCAGGTGAGATGTCGGCTACTTAGCCGTCATCTCCGCCGGCTACTCGTAATTGAAACCAAAAAAGAGTAGGTATTGAGTATTGCATAACGTGAATGGAGTCACGTACCTACCTTTTTACTGCACTGTGAACTGTATTGATACTTACACTGTTTCCTTAGATACCTACACCCGCCATAGTTGCAATTTAATATTCCGTCTAAGAGCTATTTAAAACACTAATTGAGGAAACTAATGGCGACTTCTAGATCGCACGTAAAGCGGGCCACCGTTCGTTTGTGTGTAGTTAAAGCTGACATTTCGACCTCCGTAATTATGTGTATAAATATAGTAGATTTTCAAGGTAGCTGTTCAGCTATATGGCTTGTAATTGGCTGGACACGTGATATCGTAGTAATGTACCTTTTAAACTTTCCCGTTTCATTGTGAACAAAGAATCAAACTAGTTTCTTTTATGTGTCGGAGTAATATACCTTTATACCTGACGCTACTTTTATGTTGTTTTCTGAAGTTTACGCGAACACATTGAAATGAAACAACTTTGACGGATCTACTCGCGTTTATTTTACACATTACTTTGTTTAATGTTTATCCTGACGTTTCGAACCCTTTGCAGGGTCCGTGGTCACAGGGAGACTGAGGTGTTGGTCGTCTCACTTACACGTCACACACTAGTAGCTTGTATTGTATACCCTCAGGCAGTTTGTAATCAGGTGCGTTCCGTTTTACGCAGACGCTACCACTTTTTTTACTATTTTTTTTTCTACCCATGAATGTTCTTCCATGAAATATGTATATCTTTGTTGTTTTTTTTTCTTTAGTTGTCTAAGTACCTATGGAATTGTTACCTAAATACTCGTTTTTGAAAGCAATAAACGCATTTATTTATTTATTTATGTTTTATATTCAAATACTTACGGGTAAGCATTTGCCCTTCGTCTCACATGATGTTAAGGCCGATGGTGGAAGCGCGCTTCACCCGGAATCCTCAACTACTGAGGCACTGGCTATATATACAACATTGCTACAAACATTGATGTTAAGGCGACATATTTGGATAAGATGGTGGTAGCTAGCCAGGCGGACTAACAAGGCAATACAAACCAAACCGAGTAAACAAACATTTACACCCCGCTGGGAATCGAACCCGGGACCTATTGGGTCTCTCCTAGAATGTGACAAAGAGTTAAGTATAGCTTGTAGTATACTACTGTAGTATACTACAAGCTATACTTGTTGTGTGTGTGTGTGTAGTAGGTACTACTGGGTCAAAATCTCCCTCATCTCATTGAAATTAGGCCATAGCTACAATTGTTAGGTATTGGCTTTATTACGCTTACCAAATATAGAGCCAATACCCTATCAATTGAAGATAACTTTATTTCAATGTTGGAAGCCTTTGTCTCATCGTCAGCCTATAAACGTCCCACTGCTGGGCACAGGCCTCCCACATGCACAACAGCACGTGGGAAGATAGGGCCATAACCCACCACGCTGGCCCAATGCGGGTTGGTGGGTTTAAACGACTGCTACATGAACAACAACCGGTACCAACGGCTATACGTGCCTTCCGAAGCACGGAGGAGATCGATATGTTTTTCATTTGGTCACCCATCCAGTTACCCGGCATTGCGAAAGTTGCTTAGCGACGACGATCGCAAGCCGGACGCCTTAACCGTTGCGCCATCGAGCTTCTCAGACTTTATCTAGCAATAGACATCAATTACGATTTCGACGTCTAATAGAGATTGGTGTGGAACAGCCGAGCATCGAGACGTATTGAAAGGTTTCGAGAAATCCTTTGCCCCAGTCGAGGGACGAACTGAGTTAATTATTTTATTGCTACCTACGATTTATTCCATCCTCTTTACTCTTAAATAAAACTTAAACTTAAACTTCCCTGCACTCACACCAATTATCTAGCCCAAGAGAAGCTTCGTTATGAAACTCGTTAAATGGTTACTAGACAACGGATAAACATACTTAAAATACTTAAATACATAGAAAACACCCAGACCAGAGACAATTTAGAAAAACAATAATTTCTAAATTGACCCGACCGGGGATCGAACCCGGGACCTCAGAGATGGCGACACCATGAAAACCGGTGTACAAACCACTCGACCAAGGAGGTCGTCAAATTAAAACGAATTGTTGTTACTTTGATCACACCGAACGCACGTGATGTCTTGATTATACACCTCACGAGTTGACAACAATTAAGTAATCGGGCTTTGTACGAGCCTGGGACCGTGATCTTTGTTGTTACCCTAACTGTTGATTTGGACAGACAATATGTCGATTATTGGTGTTAATTATTGAGTTATGTAAACTTAAAAAAAGCGGTTTATAATACTTAATTATTTCCAACGCAATCTCATTTTCTTTAATCTAATAAGCTATTAGGTTATTTAAAATTGTGTAGGTATTACTAGTAGTGTTCTTATCAATTAATTTGTTGCCGAAGTTTTCTTATTTTCTGGGATTTATCTGTAAAATATACATACGGTTTGTCTAAGTAATCCGATTGGTATGTGAAGCAAAAACATAAGGAAGTTGATTTTATTTATTATCCAGATGGCAAACGTCCTTCTCTATGGTAAAATTACTCTTTATCGGTTTACGATGCAATAAAGGTAACTCAACTGTGCCTTTGTGTGGTTTCAATGTATTCAGATTTGTATTTACTTATGGCTTGCTGAAATATCTTTTCGAGGAGCTCGATGGTGCAGTGTTTAATGAGCCCGGTCTGCGATTGCTGAAGTTAAGCAACTTTCGCTAAGGCCGGTCATTGGATGGGTGACCAAAATTTTATTATCACGAGCTCCTCCTTGCTTGCTCCAAGCCACGTAAAGCCGTTAGTCTCGCCTGCAATAGAAGTCGTTAAAACCACCAATCCACACTGGGCCTGCGTGGTGCTTTTTGGCTCCGTCTCCCTATCCATCTATAGGGAAGGCTAGTGCCCCAGTAGTAGGTACATAAAATATTGCAAATACCGAAATTAAAAATACAAGTCGTGTCTTTCAGTAATTCTTATAACTCCCTCCCTCAGAGTATCAGGCGCTGCTGGCCAGATCTGCACCAATGGCGAGCCCCGCAACCTCAAGCAGTTTAGGAAGCTGTCGCGGTACATCATGCAGGAGGACCTGCTGCAGCCCTTCATCACCGTGCAGGAGGCCATGGCCATCGCGGCCGACCTCAAACTGGGCACCGCCATCAGTAAACAGAAGAAAGCCGTTGTGGTTAGTACGTTTTTGAATTCAATCCGATATCTGAATGTCCTGAAGGTTCTAGTAGAGGATGAGAGCACCCTTTCATGATGCTATTCTCTAAAAACCTTCTGATGATGTTTCGATCACGCAGCTTGTATTCAATTTTCATTATTTCTCGCCGTCCCCAAAACGTCCGGATTTTGGACCTTGGATCGTCCTATCGGAAGCCAGAAGACTTTGCCATTTAAGAGTGAAAAATGGGTTTGTACAAAAGATCCCGATGGGTCGAAGTGCTACACTGAGGTCCGAAACGAGGTGATCCAACAGAGAACCAAAGGAATCGTCAAAGCCCACAGAATTATTAAACTGAAGTGGTAGGGAGCCGGCCATTTAAGTCGCAGTACTGATAACCATTGTCCCTATCTATTTAGGCAAAAACAGTCTCCAAAGTAGTTTATTGTTTCAGGTAGATGAAATCGTTCAACTCTTAAGACTAACAAAAGCAAGGCACACAGCCACCGAGCGGCTCTCCGGCGGCGAGAGAAAAAGGCTGTCCATCGCCCTGGAGCTGCTGAACAATCCCCCCGTCATTTTCCTTGATGAACCTACAACGTAAGAACTATAATATCGTAATAAGAACTAGCTTTACCACACCATTGAAATCAAGTCATCGCTCGCTTCAGTCGATGGGGGATTGGCTAGGATATTCATTGAAAATATCCGAAGCAATACATTGCCCTTTTTGGGAATGGCACTTAAGTTCTGCGTATAATTATTGGGTTGAGCGCTTATTGCCACTCGGCTATAGAGGAGTCATCGTCAAATAAAAAAACCACAATCATTTTCCCTGTGGCCTAGCTGACGTAGTCTCATCCACATGTGTCACTGTTAAAGCGTCTGCTAACTCCACACACCCTCGGCCTGACTCTTCGCAGAGTCCGACCATGTGTTTGAATAGCTCGTTAGCCGGCTCAGCATTGTTACAAAATACAAACGTTTTTCCAGAGGCGTGGATGACGTAGCCTCGTCCACTTGTGTGTTGTCTTACCGTTGTCTGCTCTATCCGTGTGGATGAGGGTGTGTACCCTCAGCTCGACTCTTCGCGATGTTTGATGCTCGATGTTTGACTTTTTTCCAGAGGTTTGGATGACGTAGCCTCTTCTACCTGCGTGTCGCTGCTGAAGCGGGTAGCGCGTGGTGGCCGCACTGTCGTCTGCTCCCTCCACACGCCTTCAGCTCGACTCTTCGCGGAGTTCGATCACGTGTATGTGGTGGCCAACGGCCGGTGCGCCTACCAGGGAACGTCGGGGGGCGTCGTGCCGTTCCTCAACGAGTTGCAATTGCCCTGCCCCATGACTTACAATCCAGCAGACTTTAGTAAGTGTGAGGTGACACTATCTAGTTCTGTTGTACACGCGTTAGTTAACGGAAGATGTGCCTACCAAGGTACAGCCGTGAAAACTGTTGTACTTAATCAAAACTACTTTACAAGATTGTAAAGTAACTTTGATGTAAGATGTAACATTACAGACGATTTTCATCATCAGGCTAATGATGACAGCCAAGCCAAGGCAAAGACCTAGAAGTACAGTGTTTGGCTTTAGGCAGGGGATAGAAGGGTACATACCTAATGTAGTCGGTTTAATTAGTGGAAGGTTTTGTTTTGCCTGGCTAACAACCACCATCTTATTTAAGTCTATCGCCATAACAACAAAGCTATTCTATTGATAAGAACGTATTTATTACTCGTAGTAATTCCGGTAAGAGCTTTCCCGTAATGCAATAAAAAAAGCAAGATTCAGTCTTCCTTAAAAAATTCTTCGCTTTGTTCCAGTCATCGAAGTATCCTGTGGTGAATACGGCCTCCACGCCGACAGGATGGTAGCAGCAGTAGAGAATGGTCGATGCCAGCAGTGGCGGGACTATCACGCGGAGGCTCCGCCCTGCATCGAGGAAGACCTGGAATTGGAGCAGCTAAACGCAGGCGGCGTGGAGAAGCACAACTACAAGCACGGCAGCACCGCTTGCCAGCAGTTCTTGGTGTTGCTGCGGCGAATGCTGCTGCAAACTGTTAGAAATACGGTAAATAATAAGTTAATTTTCAGTGCAGGAATAGGACAGAAGGATTTTGTTTTTTTGTAACTTATATTGTGTCGCCAACAATTTTTCAGGAAATTAAAGTAAATCTATCACTAACTAGTATAAAAAAAAGGATTTGAAGATAAAATAAAGTATTTTCCAAAATTTATTTAAATGTTTAAAAACATATTTCTCTGTACTCTTGGCACTATCTTAGAATTTTTTATTGTTTTATAGCGCGTTCAGAAATTAGCGTTGCGTTTCGTTTCACTTCACCTGAGTCTGAGTATCATTCAGTAGTTCAGAAATTAAGTCAACAGAAACTTTCCGTTCAAACGCACGCTTTAGTCGGAAATAAAGTATTTTCCATACTTTATTTTTATTAAAAAGAATAAGGTATGGGGATGGAAAGTAACGTAGGATACGTTATTTTAAAGTATGGTTGGCAACTCCAATTGTGTCCCATTGCTGGGTAAAGGTCTCACCTCTGCCTCTTCAGCTGCCTCTATCCTGAGAGCACAGCGGGAACGCGCTACAAATTTTAGTGAAATGAATCTTACTTGATGGTAAGTAACAATAAAGCCGCAGAGGAAAGCGTACTTCAGCCTGAATCCTCAACTACTGAGGGACTGGCATTGCTCGCCAGCAAAGCTAGTCGCCACCTATCCTATTGAATTGTTTTTGTTCCACGGCGTGTGTTGGAATGTTACCCAACACTAGTAATGTACAAAGACAACACTAGCCGCGCGCTATAACGGTCTATTTAAGCTTTGGGCGCCGGCTTGTCTGCCCTCTCTCTCACCGGCAACGCACACAAAGACGGTCCTGTTTTCTCTGTAATATAATGTGTAAAGTAATAAATCTCATTTGCTCACTATTTCAATCAGCATTATTATTTCAACGTGGAACAGCCACTACAACCCCGAGCGCAGCCTAACGCGCCACAGCGTGTGACCCATAACATTTATATTTTCAACCACATGACTCGCTCACTAACTAATTGGTTAGGTTTATTAACTAGTGTCTTAATCTTTCAGGGTTACCTTTGGTTACGAGTGTGTCTCCACGTGTTCCTCGGGTTCATAGTGGCGACGTTGTTTTACCGGATGGGCTTCGACGCCTCCAAAACTATCTTCAACTTCGGCTTCTGCTACGCCTGTATCATCGCTATGCTGTACATCCCTATGATGCCTGTCTTACTTGCTTGTAAGTAAAATACATATAGGTTAGTTAGATAATATATAGATTAAAATAAAAATTTATTAATTATTGTCCGGAAAAGCAATGTGTTGCGCGATCGTAATTGCGGCTGATGAGCTTCCTTTTTTATAAATGTATGTGTATTGTAACAGCCGGATTGGCCGTTACCTTTTTTGGGGGCGTAAGAATGAGACACTTTAATCAATTATTATTATATTAGTATTTAAATAGAAAATGAACATAACAATTAAATAGAATGATGTCGCTTCGGCGGTTGATGTCCAAGTCGATCGTCCTTTCTTCCGCCGCGTGTCGTTTTAAATAAGATTTGAATGAAGAGCGCGACGGCTGCCATCAGTAGGTCCGCGCCTCCAAGCAGTCCCGATCACTACAGTATTAAAAACGTTGAAGGATAGTAAAAAAATAATAACAGACTTGCTTAATAAACAAACATAAGAAAAAATTAAATTAAATGTATTAATATCTCGCTTTTATCCGTAACTTGTCAGTTAAAAACAATCATAGCCATTCTAGTACAGAGTATGTTTTAATACTTCAAATTTACCAAGTCGATAAACTTGTAGTACTTACATAAAATTCATCAAATCGATAAACAGTATCACTCAACATAATTATACTCTTTTCTTTATTTTAAAAACAAAAAATATGAGCATTCCCCTTTTGCTCCAGTTCCAAAGGAGGTCCAACTCATCAAGAGAGAGTACTTCAACCGCTGGTACGGCCTCAAACCGTACTACGCCGCGCTAGTCGTCTCCCGTACTCCAGCCACCATATTCTTCAGTCTCATCTACCTGGTGATCACGTACCCACTGACGTCACAACCCATGGAGCTGTCCAGAGTGCTGATGTTCACTACCATCTGCATAATGGTGGCGCTCATTTCAGAATCCATGGGGACGGTGATATCGTCCATGTTGAATGTTGTGGTGAGTTGTGAATTCATTATCAGCCTCATTCCTAACTCATTTTCTGCTTGTCGGAGGACTCGCTTTTATTTGAGTTGATTATCATAATTACTAGCTCATTTCATGTCCTCGCTGCTAGGGATAGAGCCTTCCCAATGGATGAAATTATCACACAGAGAATAGGCCGTAAACCACCGCGCGGGCCCGGTGCGGATTGATGGTGGTTAACGACTGTTAATGCAGCTGAGACCAACGGCTTTACGTGCCTTCCGAAGAAAAGAGGTGATAAAGTTTTGCTCACCAAATCGCAGATCGAGCGCGTTTACCACTGCGCGTGCGCCACCGAGCTCCACATCCTTAATTTTTTATTAGATAAATCAACTCTTTGCTGAGATGATCTTTCACCAGGCTCTTTAAATTGGCTCTTTATTTTAAGATAAAAGTATTATTTTGTTTGTCAATTCTCCAGAACACATGTTGCTCTTAGTAATACTCGTACCACTATGTTCTTGTTCTCTCTTTCCAACAGAACTCTGTGTTCTTGGGCCCGGCCCTCAGCGTACCCCTCATGCTGCTGGCGGTCTACGGCATCGGGTACGGAGACGTGCCGCCGCCGCTGATCTGGAAGCTGGCGCGCTCCTGCTCCTTCCTGCGGTACGGCATCGAGGGGCTGGTGGCGGCCATATACGGCGCGCCCCGGGAGGACTTGGTGTGCCCCGAACATGTCGACTACTGCGAGTATAAGAACGTCAAGTGAGTTGGGTACCGTTTAATGTTTTGAGCAGGCTGCAGAGAGTTTTTGCATCCTATGTCCGCTGCATTAGTTGGGTCTAGCACGAACTTGTGTCGAAAACGTGAATGTTAGCAGAAACTGAACGGAGCTTCGATGTACTATATAGGATCCAGAACAAAAATGCATCTCAAAAGTGATCCTGTTTGCTCATACCTATTTAAATTTCGAATAACGGAATCTGAAAAAACATTGGATCAACAACTTTACTTACTATGAACCTTAAATCTTAAAAATAAAGATTAAATTAAGGTTGCAAAATATTTGTACTTATATTTACTGCATCGCCACTAGAGGTTGCAATTACCGGCTAATTTAATTACCGGTAAATTTGCCAGTATCAATTTGTTTTACCGGTAAACCGGTATTACCGGTAAATACCTATTTTTTGCGGAGATGTTTATAAAGCTTTTTAAAATACCGGTTTTGGATTATATTACCGGTAATTTCCTGGCTGTCAATATGGACGGTTTACCGGTAGAAATCAAAACCGGTAAACCAGTACTGCATGCCCTAATCGCCACAAACGTCATTATGGCTGGTACCGTTTTTTAAGCGCTCATCGGAAATGTAGTACATAATTGATTGAAGGAACGCAGCAATCATTGTAATGTAACCGTAATGTAGACTGTTGTCTTAACTTTAAAGTAAACAAATAAATAAAAAGTACGTTCACGGCGAGCTTAAACGTCATTGCTGACTGACCGATAACAGGGCGGAGCTCGCGGCGAGCGACTCGGCTCAGTGTATTGGGTGCCTAGTGTGATTTTTGGTAACTATCCGTACTTATTCGATTACGTTTACGAAAACGAAAATTAGCATGGCATTGAGCAGCGCGTCCTGGCGACATATGAGTAGAGATAAAATTTTACAGCGAATGAAAATCGCACTTGGCACCCTGACCATGCGGTTACTCGCATCGAACATACGGTGATACCTACGCTTCGGTCAGTGTTCACCATTAAGCATTTAATGAAACATTATAAATTCTATGGAATGATGTCTGTCAATTCAATTTGTTAATTCCATTTACTGAGATTGTGGCGCTGCTGTATCAATTTCTATACAAAATTACTTTTTTACTACTCGCATATAAATTATAATAACTGCCTCTGTGGTCTAGTGGTTAAGACCACCGGTTTAGACCCAGAGGTCCCGGGTTCGATTCCCAGCGGGGGGTACATGTTTGTGTACTCGGTTTGGTTGGTGGAAGGGCTTGTTTGTCCGTCTGGCTAGCTACCACCATCTTATCTAAATATGTCGCTATAACATCATCATCAGCATTGTTGTGTTCCGGCAGCTAGAGATAAGATAGCCAGTGCCTCACTAGTTGGGGATCACGGGTGAAGTGCGCTTCCATCATTGGCCTTATCATCACTTAACATCAGGTGAGATCAAGGCACTGTGCTAACCCGTAAAATATATTTAAAAAAATTACATTTAATTCTAGACCCACTAAGTTTAATTTTTTGTTTTACTATTCGACCGAGTAAACTACTTCCAATTTGTAAGGAATCTTAGCAGCGTCATCGCCATCTAGCTAACTTCTATATACTCGAATGCGATAGAAATTTAAGTTTACACCAACCTGGTCAGATGGTAAATCAATCTCGCACAAGGTCCTGTAATGATGATCATGACGATGATTTAGTTGCACAGAACTGTTATAAAACTACTTCCATTTGTTCCCAGCTATTTCATGAAACTGATGGGCATGGCTGGCGTCTCCTTCTGGGCGGACTTCGGAGTCCTAGTACTGATGCTCCTAGCGATGAACCTCGCTGGCTACTACCTATTAAGACAGAGACTCTCCCCCAACTACGCTTTTAGGGCCATCAAGGTTATTGGAAGCTTCATTAAAACGAAGATGAGTGGGAGCTACCATTAAGTCTAACCTCGGGAAATGACGCGGAACCTAGGTCTTAGTTAAAAACATTTCCAGTTGAGCAAAGCTTAAAATCAGGTCTAGCTCACTTTAGGCCTAACATTACTTGGCGATCTACATAAAACAAAAGATATAAGTTGTCATGTCAGAGCACGAGTGGTGCTGAATATGTGTTTCCTTAAAATTTACTTTCAATGAGCGCAATTAAAATGAGAATATATGATACTTTTAGGTAGCTGCGGATCGGGCTAGGTGGCGTGCACTTGGGAAGGCATATGTCCAGCAGTGAATTAGTATAGGCTGATGATGAAGTGAATTTTAAATTTTTTGACATCTACGAGCGTGAATTAACGTTTAGATTTGTCTGTGCCTAATAGATTTAGTAGTGAAACTTTCTTTTCATGTTCCTTTTTAGTTTTAGTCTTACTAACTATACAAGTATATTTAAATTTTATTTAATTGGAATCTGAGATATAAAATTAGTAATTTGCTTTAGCACAGAGTTTTACAGTTTTGAAGATTTATTTTATATTTTCCTTCTGCAACATGAGCCTTTGAAGTCTTATAGTTTAAGTGTTATTACCATTGTTGGGGAAAGAGGGTCTTCAAAAATAACAAAAATTGTTTCCAAGGAAAAATTATATCAACAAGTTTAACATTTTAGTTGTAAATTTGGATGTTTTACACAATTTTACGCAAGTTTTGTTAAGAAAAAATAACAATTCGGGAAAGTATTGATAAACAATTAAGTTTGTATTGAGGTACCTATAAAGTTATAATAATCAAAACTACTATTTCGGATGATTGAACTAAAAAAAAAGTGCTGATCCTTTCCATTTACGTATTTGTTGACTGTTATTGTTACGAAACCTGATTAGAATTTTATAACTAAATTGTTTAAACTATTTCTCCTTCTGTATTATTGTTTGTGGGAAAAGGTCGTTGGAAGGCTCTCCCAGCAGTTATAGTCTGCAAATGGCAGTGTAAGCTGACGCTGAATAATGAACTAAAAATCTGGTGTTTGACACCAGTTAATGTGTGATAAACGTACTTTATATTTTTATGTAATTCTGTGGTGTATTTTAGGTTTTGTGTAATATTATAAAGATGTCATGTTTAGGTAACGATTACATGCTAAAACTTCATTTGATATTATTATATAGGGTCTAACAATATCAATAAGCGAACGTTTAAGGGTAACATCTATACATCACACTGAGTATGCTCACCAAATTTGGTCCAAAACTACAGGCTCGTTACCGAGATAATCAACAAAACATTATCATAGTTCACCAATAAATACACCCTTTCCAAACCTGTACAGCTGTACTACACGCACACAAAGATAGCCGTGTGTATGAATGTCATACAATGGTTTTTCAATTGTGTGCGTGTATCTGTACTCTATCTTTTTATTGACGCGAGCGAGCGTGTTAGTAAAGATACAGCATGTTTCATGATGTCCATTATTTTAATTGATTTAGTTTGTTAGAAAACATAACTTTGAAAAATTACTATAAAACCGAAGCCCATTTTTTGTCATTGTATTCAGAATGATGTATAGATACCGCCCTTAAACGTTCGCTTATTGATTTTGTTACACCCTGTATATTTCATTAAAATTATGGTCAATTGACGTTTGGATAAGATAAAATTATTCAACAAAAGATCACCTATATATCAATTGAAAATGATGATATAAAGACCATTTGAAATTATATAAAATGAATGTTATAAAAACTAGTATGTTATCTGTTCTAGATTAAATATGATAAACTGCATCAATTATTTGGAGGTACCTCGCAGGGCGAGAAAATTTACTTTAAGACTGATATTAAATCATTTACGTGTCATCACAATGTATGTATAATTTGGTAACAATATTCAATGTAGTAACCTAACTCATTCTAAGATATTTTTTTGTAGAATGTATTCTTATATTTCATACTATCTTAATGTTTGATTATTTGAAATAAGTATATATTTTTGTTTCTTTTATTAACATTGAGGAGTGAGTTAGGAATTACACAGGTAATATTTTATGTATTTTATACTAACTTAATTATAATAAGTGACTTAATGAACTCTAATTAACAATTAGGTCCTAAGTAGTCTTATTCAATACTCTCTGTAAATTATTTAGGCACTCAATTGTATGGTTAAGTGTACAATAAGGTTACGGGAACTGATAGTCGTGATGAAAAATAAAAGAAATGTTCGTTCTTCATCTTTGTTTTATTTATCAAATGTTTCTCTCACTAAAATAAAATCACACATTTGATTTAAGTATAATAAGAACAAAAACACAATATTTCAAATATTTCAACAATAAGTATATGACTAGGGCAGTCACGTTGCCTTTTAAAAATAAAAGAATAAATTTAAATAAATTTTGGTTGCAAAAAACAAAACAATTTTAGAATATATAAATTTGTGATGTAGTACGAGTACTATCTATTAGTGCTCATATTATTTAGATGAATTATGAATAGTCATTGTTTATTTACTTAAATATATATATATACAGGTTGACTTTTTTATCACCGTCCAAAACTTTTGAGATGACTCCGGTGATACAAACGAACAACTCAATTACTATTGGACCAACTTCCTAACTCGAAAATAAAATTCAGCTGTTCCATACATTTTGGTCGAATGAATATTGATGTTTTGTATGGAACAGCTGAATTTTATTTTCGATTTAGGGAGTTGGTCTAATAGTAAGAGTTGTTCGTTTATACCACGGGAGTCATCTTAGAAGGTTTGGACGGTGATAAAAAAGTCAACCTGTATATTATTTTATCATAGGTATATCATAGCTATATAGGTAGTTTACACGAATATGTTTAATAGTGTTATATTTCTTCACACTTAAATAGGTGAGGTTTTAAAATTAATTTTATGAAGGTGCAACTAACGGATTTAAACATTGTAGTAATATTAAAGTCGTAACAATTGTTATGTTAAGGCGTGTACAGACTTACGAAATGTAACACGCAATGAAAGAATTTGCCGTCCACATTGTTGCAATGTAACAGAATTCCCATTGTGTGGACGCCTTGCGCGCACGAACCGTGCCCACTACGCGCACGAACAGAGCATTTCAACTCATGCGCGCCGCGATCCGCCATTTGTCGGTTTATTCGCCGAACACAACGGGGCGCGCGGTGTGCGCAGAGCGCCAGTATGGATGGGTTGTGTGTGTCTGTCTGTACTGCGGAACGCGCGCGAACATTGGAGAAATCCATTCTCTTCGCGTGTTTTCGGCAGACAGCTATGTTCGCCGCACGCATGCCGGAAACAGACGCGACTACTCGCGTACTTACGTACATGCTCAATTCGTGCGCGAGCTGCTTCCACACTTATGAAATGCTACTTTCATGTTAATTTGCATGTTACGTTAAAGCAGTCTGTACCCGCCTTTACTTACCAAAAAAAAAAACTACAATAAAAGTTAGTAAAAATCACTAAAACTCATACATATTTTTAACGTATTAGGAATGTTCTTTTAACCCAACATGAGTTACGAAACTTAATAAACATAACTGTATGATTATGGATTACAATCAGGCTTTTTTACAAATCCTGCTGCTTTCTTAACATTATGTTTTAATCATATTTGTTAAATAGTTAAATTTAAAATGCAAATCAGAATACGTTTTATGGAGTTCCAGATTCCCTCATTAATGATCAGGTTCTGGAACTTTTGATTATTTTATTTATTGTACTTGGATATATCTATTAGGATGACTATTTTATACTGTCCCACAAGCGGCAATTGACAAGCACTTTACAACTAAGTAATTAAGTATTGTCGAGAGTAATGCTTCTATAGATTGATGTTACGGATAATACTGTCTGATTAAAAAGATTTTTACTCACAGTTATGGCAGTGATCAATAAGTATTTCTCGTTAATAGTATTTAAAACACTAAAAAAACCAATGAAAAGTTTTTAACAAAATACTAACATGAAACCATTATCCACTATTCAAAGTAAAAATTTTAATTATCGCATTTATCACCTGACTTTGTACGAAATATTAAATACATATAAAATAAAGCAAAATAAAATAAAATCAATGTAAGTAAATATAACATTAACATGAGAAAATTAGGTCTCCAAACATTGTAAGTAAAAACTAGCTAAAACTTAATTCAAATGAGTATTCAAAAATGTAAGCTAATTTACTTACTTAACTAATTCCTTGAACCTTAGAAATTACTATCTAGCTAGGCCCTTGCTAACGAGTAAAATTGTAAAACATCTAGTTACAACATTGCGAATAAAAAGATGTTTGCTAACTTAGTATTCAAACACACTTTTAACTATAAAATGTATTATGTTATAATCACTTGTACTGCAAGGTCAATAATAAAGTTTTAACTAATTCGTTATAAAATAAATAAAATGTTTCACCATTTGAGTATGGTAAGACTTTAATCATAAGCTGTGACAAAATTAAATTATAAAACAAAATAATTTTGTTAAGAGGAAAATTAAACATAAACAAATTCATTTTAATATAGTTACTTGTCACAAAATTAACAAATAATGCTGAAAAATTGTAAGGTAGATTATGATAGTCGAGTAAAATCAGAAGTTGAATTATAATCCTTATTGTAAGCGTACTAACGTCTGTGATTGCCACACTAGCTGCACACGTGTCGTATTTTATTAAATCCCTAAATACTACAAATCCATTCCACATTCCCGGCACTTACAGTGAGATACACTACCCTATATTAATGGTAACTTTATATTAATATAACCTACATATACATTTACATTTTATTAAAATATTCACAAGTTTACAAATTAGTGAAAAATATTTAAAGAAAAATATACTTAAATATTTTTTAGAAATAAAAACATAATTGACAATAAAAACAATATTGAAAGTTATTTTTTTATAGTTCACGTTCATTTGGAATGTTACAGTTATTTGAGACTTGCCCATAGCTGAAAATGGCTGTTTTCATGCATAGAGAATAAGGATAGTTATTCAGCGAGAAAACGCTATCGGCATTTAAGGTAATTTACCGCATGGGGCAAAATCTTTATATTATAGATTAATACTTAAATAAAAATATTTACAAAATCATTTTGGCACCTGCTATGTTAGGAAAGACTTGGTGTCAAGACTCAAGGTGCCCAATACTTAAAGTTAATTGAGATAAGTACATATCAATTCGAGATTTTATTAAAGCGAATTGCCTAAGTCTTCTTTGTGACTACGTTCTAGATTGTAATTGAGTTACTTAATAGTATCACCAATGGAGAACATGCATGTTTGTACGATGCCATGTATCCTACTTAAAGACAGATAAGATAAGATGGTAACTAGCCAGGTAGACTTATAGCACGTCGTACTACTAAACCAAAGAATATGAAGGAAGACAGCGCCGACCCTAGTCCTTGATAAGAGTACAATATTACTAAATGAAACGACTTTTACGGATCTCCTCGCGTTTATTTTACACATTAATTTGAATCAATATTTATCTTGACGTTTTGAACCCTTAGCAGGGTCCGTGGTCACAGGGAGTGAAAAATAAACGCGAGTAGATCCGTAAAAGTATTTCAATTCAATGTGTAGTGTTCATTTAAAAGGCCGCACGAAAATTTTATAAATTTCGAAATTGTTTGCGCATGTTGCATTTGGCGCTCCTTGCCACCTTGAGCCTAGCTTAGCCTAGGAAGATCTAGATCGAACAAGCAATTAAAATAAACTTAGTAACAATCGACACAGCACAATCAAATGATGTTTTGAATAAAATAAGTACGTAGGATTCAGTGCAACACTCGCAGTACAATTTAAGTTTTCTCGATAACCGGACATGCATATTCTCCATTCCTATTTACCTAGACATCGTTGAAGAATGGACATATAGTGTTAATTCTTCCATTGACAAGACGGCAACAAACATAAGCAGTAATGATTATTTTGATCATCTCGCAAATTATGTTTGCATCGAAGATCAATGAGTTTCAGAAAAATATCAAATCAACCATGAGAATCACAATATTTTAAAAGCTACGTTCTATGGGACATCAGCACATCAAAATCGCAATAGTATTGCTTTTTGCGAAGGTCAAAGTGAGTTTCTTGAGCTTTAACCTACGCATTTTATTTACAATGTTACTAATATCTTCGCAAAGGGTTAAATAGGTCTTAACAGGTGTCGATATCCACAGAGCTTCTACTACGCTACGAGCAAAAAAGGTTTCTTTGAACGAACTAAAACATAGTATGGTAAGATGAGCAAAGTGAAGCTCAGTAAAACGACCGACAATGAGCCAATGAGACTTAATAAATCAGTAGGCTTAGCCAAAGTAACATTAAGAAAACGATAGCGAAGTTCGATAAGAATAAAATGTATGGGATTAACATAAGCCGCGCTAAATCCCGTGATCAATCTTATGTCAATCCCATACATTTTATTCTTATCGAACTTCGCTATCGTTTTCTTAATGTTACTTTGGCTACCGCCACAGTTATAGTAGTCCGGAGAGTAGTTACTTTGAGAAATGACATGGGTTATGCGTTTGTTTTACTGATTCCATTAACCTATCCCGCTTTGACATAATGCCCTTCATGCAGGAATAACGATGCGGATTGAATATTTTTCAACTGAGTTTACTATTCGTCTGACAATCCCATAATACTCATTACAACACAATGAAAGTAATCATTAGGACTAATTTTTCACTCTTGGGAAAATTAATAAAAACCTAATTCTGCACACAGTTCCGTAATAACGAAAACTGCTATGCATTACCATGCCTTCTGTTCTCGAGAGTAGTTACCTACCACTCAAATTACAATCAAAAATAGGAAGCCACCTCACCAGCGGCTGTAACGGTAAACGCTAAACGCTAAAACATTGGTCATATCAGGCACTAATTTAGAAGGAGAACTGCTGAGTCAGCTTCTCTTCATCGCAATGTTGCAAGGACAGCGCCGGCCGCTCGGAGTCGAGACACGTGGCCAGCTTCGTGTGTAGTAGAGACAGGCCGCGCCGCCGCCACAGCTGTGCGTCGTCGGCGGCGTCGCAGGCTGCCAGGATGGCGGTGGTGGGGTCGACGGGCGAGACCGCGATACACAAGCTGTGGTGGCGGATCAGACCGTTCTCTATCCACCATTCCTGGTTGCCGCCGGTGTTGTGGCAGGAGTACATGCCTGGAATTGTTATGGGACGTGGTGAAGTTTGAGTCATAGTAACAGTTACAGTTAACGTGTATCATCCCGTACTTGGCCAAAGGTCCCCCTTTAAGGTCTCCCACTAAGGCTAAAGGAATTAAGTTTCACGATGTGAGCAACCGTATGCCAGTCCCTCCCATAGGCGATCAGTTCGTTCCGCCATCGTCTACGTGGTTTAACGTGCCATAGTTTATATACAAAACAGTAATAACTAGCAAAAACTACTCCACTGGTAGTAATGTTTATTATCCTGTCACGACAAGATACAGTGAAATGAGTATATTTTAATAGGTCTGTATCATTTTTTAATATGTTGTTCCGTTGCCGTTCCGATCAGAAACCCTCGGAAAATCTAGTACGGAAAGGAGTCACGCTTATGTGAGACCATTCCCTCTAGAAGACCTCTGACGGTACTTCGATCACACGGCTTGAAGAACCTTGCAGCCAACAGGAAACTCAAAAAAATGGGAGCAATATACAAAAGATTTTTAAGAGGAGCTTAAAGCTTTTCGAGTTTCTTTACCTGTTTTTCTCCCTGACTGAGTAAGCGGAGAGGTGAGCCTTGCGGGTGCGAGAGGATTTACCACTAAAAACCCCCAAAACTCGGTAAAAGGTAGTAGAGTCTACTACTTTGGCCGAAGGTAAGTCAGCCTTACCTAAAGTGCCGTCAACGAGATGCCCCATAGTGTCCAGGCATTTATGCCCCTGCCTGATGGCGTGCCCGGTACTGGCCAGCACTGGCACTTGCAGCTCAGGATAGACGTGCTCCAGGTACCACCGGAACGGCATGCAGTGTAGCTTCTCTCGGAGGGTGACGCGCTCTGAAATGCTGCAAACGTTACAAAAATTAGTGTCACCGTAACTCTATTTGAGTAAAAGCTTTGGGTGTAGGTAGTATTTCAAGATCATCATCATCAGTCTGATATACGTATATAACCGGGGCCAATAGCTTAACCTACCTTTCGAAGCTCGGAAGATACGTTTGAGAACTAATTAATATTGGTTTACTTATTTGGTGACGTACCCCAAGGTAGCTCAACTTTAGCGATATTTCCATATAAAGTTGCGCCGCTAGCAATTCCTTCAAAGTAGCACTTAAACAAGGCCTAGTCTCAAGACATCTTTCTTTGACATTCAAAACCTGAAGGGAAGAATAATGTGTTCCAAATTTCAAGATTTAGTCCACCTCTGAGGTCCTATTATGGTTAAACCACGGGTCTCTAAGCCCACATATTTTGGTTTATTATTATAAGCTGGTGTCACATTTTATTGTAATTGGTTTGGTTGATGGTAGGGTTCTTCTTTGTCAACCTTAGTTGCTTCCACCAGGCATACTGTGACAATAACGTTAGTGGTATCGTTGTGTTCCGTTGGGCAGTTTATCAGTGGTTGACAAGTCCTGGTGAAGCACGCTTTCCAATCATTTGTGTGCTGTAGTGAAAAAATACTTACTCTCCAAACTCCACTTGCTTGGCCAATGGCTGTGACCTGTAATACAGCTCCTTGTAGTTGTCCATCCACACTTCTGCCGCTCGCCTCGTGTTTCTCGCGAAGACAGCCCCGGAACCACCGGGGAAGGTATAGGGGTGTCGCTTACGGAACACGTGACCCACTCGAGAGCAAGGCACGATCTCTAGGGAGCCTCGACATTGCCATACCCTGAAAATTTAGGACAGTTTATTAACTTAAATGATCAGAACCGGAACACTTTAGCTGATGCTCCATAAGTTTTACTCTGAAGAAAGTACCTATTTAAAATACATCTATATTTGAAGGAGTTCTACAAGTTCCCTCGTCTCAACTAAACAGTCTATGCTTTAACAGTCTATGCTTTAAGCTTGTTGAGGTATTGGTGGTTCTTGCTGAGCATAGATGTGATGTGATAGCATGTGATCATAGATGCACGAATGATGAAGGCCAAAGTGCAATCTGAATGCTGAGGATTATATGCAATATTTGCCACTGCTGTCATGGTTTACTTGTAGCTGCAGTCAACTCTTAGCTTTTGCTTAGCTCATGTTTATCGGTATCTTTAACTACTTCGTCAACGACCAAGAAGATCGTTCTCTTAAGTTTATAAAACCATGCCCATACCTGAAGGAGATCTCCAAGTTCTCTCCCCCCCACACGTCCATGCGCATGTCGTATTTGCCCAGCTTGTTGAAGTACATGCGGTCCATGCTGAACAGACCGCCAGCTATCATGGGTGTCCGGATGACCTGGGTGGGGTCGCTGAGACGGGCTGAGCGCTCAGCGTGAGACAGGTACTCCCACTAGAACCAATTTGGATGGAATATAAGGAAAAGTGCTTCGGAAGGCACGTAAAGTCGTTGGCCCCGCCTGTATCAGCAATATACAATTGACGTTTTTTTCTCACTTATTAATAGGTTTATTACTTCTATAAATCAATACCGGTTGTTAATATTATTATACACCTTTAATTAGGACTATGTTACTTAGGCTTCATTATTAACAATGATTACTCATTTTGTGTCTTTATCGCCCAATTTTTTTTAAGTTGACTTCTTTTTTTGTTCGCGGAATTGATATTTTGTTTCATTGTAGCTTTGAAGGGTCTTTTTTTTCTTTTTAATCTCTGCTATATTTAGCTGGTGAAACAAACATACTATTCTACATTTTTTATAGTGTTAACATAAAAATATGCTAAGAAAATTAAAAAACCGTTAGTATGAAAAATATAATTTTATAAAAAATCTTCATACAAAACGTCAATTTCATAGGTAAGGACTTAATATATATTTTCAGGCATAGGAAAGGCATCCATAGGGAATGCTCGTGCTCTTGCTGGCAACAGTGATGATGATAAGTAAAATGTTTTAGTTTCCGGTTTTAATTTAGTCGCAAATACTTTAACTTATTGTAAAATTGATAAGAATAATCGAATGTTTGTAAAATAAATAAGAGAACCGTGAAATTAAAGACCAAGAAAATAAATGTTTGCCATGATCCGAGTAATTTTCAATAGCTTGGCAGAAAACCGAGTTTGTAAACTAAAAATCTATTGGTCAAGGAAGCATAATAAAATGCCACTTTCTATTTTCCCATTATTATTCACATTGTTTTCGTGTGACCATATCTAAAATATACACGCGGCACTTATACCTAAGAATTGAATTGAATTCTTATACCTAAGTAGTTAGCCCTTACAAATAAACAAAGAATAAGGTCCGAATAGTTATTCCGTGTTTTGTTCCTGTCATGTAAACGTCATTTCAAATTAGAGTAAAAGAGACAAAACACTGAATATAACTATTCGGACCTTATTCTTTGTTTATAATGTTTTAGTGATTTTTAAAAACTACCAAGATTTTTGACAAATTGGCAATTGTGAAACTAACTCCAAGTTTAATTACATCGCAATATAAAAAGTACCATCCGTTAAATTGTAAACTTCTAGCGCCTTTCAAAATTATCAGGCAATACGATTGTGTACGTAATGTCAAGATCAGAAAAACTTAATCATGTACTCGTAGTAGGTAGGTATAACTAAGTGTTACAAAATATAATTGTGGCACAATATATGAAATCGGGGTACAACAGTATGAAGTCTAGAAAGTTGAACTAAGGGCCGATTTTTCAATCCTCAGTTAGTGAACTTTATCTGTAGAATAAAGTTTATTCGAAGGGTAACAAGATTTTTAATTTTTCAATGGTCAGATAGACGTTAGCTGTCGGCTAACTGAGGAATAAAGTTATCTGCTTCTTGAGGGGCTGGATAAGATTTATCTATGCGTATTCTATGACATTTTGAGAGTTAGTATTAGGTATTTTGTCCGTACACAATTAAATTTTTAATTTTTTTTATTGTATATCTCACACGCACACACATTCTAATGGATATTTTTGAGCAAATCGACGACGCAACAAATAAGGAGGAAAGGCAGATACTCAACTATATAAAGCTGAGCCCGAGAGAAAAGAACAGAACAGCAATAAAGAGCTAAACATCAACATCTGTCTGTCTTGTTTCATTCCAACATTGCAATGATTGTATATGTGTATCTCGCTTGTACATAATTAGTGTGAAGTTAGCGACATAAGTCTATAGACAACAGATAGATAGCTATTCCTTGGTTAAAAGACGATTGAAAAATTTAAAATATTTATTAGCTTGATAAACAGCCAGTTAATTTTATACTTCAGTTAGTTATCTAGGGACTTATCTAAGTATTGAAAAATCGGCCCTAAGTATTAAAAATCGGCCCTAAAACGACTAAATATTCTTTACTGCACTTAGGGCTGATTTTTCAATCGTCAGTTAAAGTTTATTCATTGTATAATTTTTACATAATGACAGATTCTCTTTAGAAAATATGTCAAAATGACAATATTTATCTGAGTATTGAAAAGTCGGGCCTTAGAGAATTAAATTGTAAAATATATTGTAGGTATTAATTAAGTTTGTTTTTATACACATACAAAATTTTTAACGGTATTTAGAAAAAGTTTTAGAACATTTTATTTATTAATTTTTAAGACAAAATATCAACTTCGAGGCATTAGCCTCATCATTAAGCTGAGCTGATTTATGATAATCACTTACCGCTTTTTGTGAAACCTCTTTATGGAATGTATGCACTTTGTGATTTTTTGCATTTTCTTCTTAATGTACCTACCGTCTAATGTAGCTGTACCATGTACACTTAATATTTTTTTTTATTTATTCTGGCAACAAAAAGTCATTTACACAAACAGTATGTAACGGTAAATATTGTATCCTAAAAATAAAGACCTACAGTGCCAAATAATTAATATTACAAATAACATAGGATGAACAATGTGGTTAGCTATAGGTTCTCAGAGAAACATTATAAAAATAAATAAGAAAAGCACTCATAACATTTTGAGCTATATAATACACATAGACTACCTAGCCAAGCCTAGCTATGTACTTAGTTAAGGGTGCGCCGTCCACAAGTGACAAGTGTCATATGTTTTATTTGAAATGTCGTCGTCCATATTTATTTGATGCCGCGCGGCCATACTAATTTTGTATGGGGAATTTAAGGTGCATAATAAAAAATTATTATTTAAATAACCACTTGATGAATCGAAAATGTAGTCTAGCAATTTGTAGTTTATCCATTGATGATTGTTTAGACAAAATCAGAGGTACAATCATTTAGATAACCTATAAGGAATCTACTAAACGCCGCCACTCGTTTTCATGATTTTTGCCCAACTTTAAATGATATTGTAGAAAACACTATAGCGTGTTATGAATTTATGGTTCTGACAAATTGTATACACGTTCCCTATGGTACCAAATATATATTTTGTTCATTTAATACGATAGTATTTTCAATTATATCTACTTAACCGTAACTGCATTTTTGGCATATTTTTGTCGGTGCACCCTTTTAATAACAACAACGACATCGTGAAAATATCAATTACAGAAAATTCTATATTATATAAATGTTGGTGGAACGGTGGACAAAAGATTTAAGCGTGTAATTTTTACGTAATTTTGGAGGAACAAAAAGTTTGGGTGTACCTTTGATTATATACATGTATATAGTCAAAGGGGTGTACCTACGAGTTTTATCTAAAATAATCACCAAATACATACTCTGAAATCCCTAATCAGAACATTAGAAGACATCTCCTTCTTCTTCTTATCGTGTCAATGACCTTATATATTAGAAAACATTGACAAATTACTAATTAGGTACTCGTATAACTAACTACGCCATGTTTGTGTCAATAGGTACACTGAGTATAAAGAGCATTGCGCAACATTAGATCTGTACAATTTTATTATTGACAGTATGTACTTCATATATCCTTTCGCCTTCGTTAGAAGCTCACCTTGAAAACTAGGTTCCAGTCGAAGCCTCCACGGAGGTCAGCGGACGCACCGATGTACTGGAAGTTGTCCATGCTGATCACGTCAATTACGGGACACACAACTCTGGTTGGATCCTGGAGACAAGAGAATAATGGTTACTCTACATAATATACAACATGTCACCCGAAACAAATTTCGTTTAATTGTTTTTATTAAACACAGTTAGTTATGCGGTCTTACATAATTGTATCAGAGCCTCTGAATGAAATATATATAAAATTAAATAAATCTAAATATATTATAACATTCTTATTATTAAAACAACAGCAATTTGGGCCAACGATTAAGCCTCTCTGTCCAGAGGCAATGCTGCTAGCTTACTGCTAGCCTGATGGGGATGAACAAATTTATATATAGTCGACAATGAAATTGCTTTACCACCTTAGAAGTGAATTTTGTTTGCATATATAAGTTCTATTTTTCTTTAAAATGCCAAGTGACAGATACGTTGTCATCATTGGCAATGAGCCTTAGCGAAATTTTATTGTAATAGAAGTTTTTGTTAAAAGAGATAAAGCAATTTCATGGTCGACTATACCTATAGTTATTTTTAAAGTTATGTTGCAAATAGGTTAGTTGTAATTTACGACTACAACTATTGTCATATAATTTATATTCATTTTAATAAAGTTAGAAGCATGTAACATAATAAAAGTACGAGTAGGTACATGATAAAAGAATCGGCTGATGAATCAATTTCGGCTACATCCTTAAGGCAAACTAGGCATGTGGGCGCGAGGGTACAAAGGAGCGCGCGGGCGGATTGTAATATAAAGAAAAAATATACAATATAGCATTAAATTTATTGCGCCAGTAAGTAAGCCACATCTATACTATCGAGGTCGGATTAAGTAACTATTATATATTAAAATTAGTTAATTATATAAATGAAATATTAGATACACTGATTTGATTAATTTTTTATCCTGTTCAATAATTTAATTCATACGACTGGCGTGTAAAGCCAGATATTATTATATAGGGAATTTCATAATTTTCGGGTTTACATGTATGCCAGTCGTACCTTAAAGCTTTAAAATATTGTAAACCAAAATCGTAAGATCTGTCCGACAATATCGATCTCATGTAAACTCATGCTCTTTTTTCCTTGGCCCCCTGCTCACCGCGTTTTCCTAAGGGGCGGTACATCGGTTTCGGTCAAACTATAGTAAGAGTTATTTTTAATATAGGGGCGCCGATGAGATGCTTGGCTACAGCGCTCTCAACGTTTAATCCACCTCTGCAAATAGGTTAGTTATAATTTACGACTATAACTATTGCCATAAAATTTATATATATTTATAAAATAAAAGTACGAGTAGGTAAATAAAAAAATCGGCTGATGAATCAATTTCGGCTACGAGTTATATTATATTGGTATTTAATTTTACCTATAAAACAGAAATTATGATTATAAAGAGTTTAATAACATGTTGATGTGATATAATTTTACTGAAGAAGGTGGGACTGGTTGATTTTTAGTAATATTATACCGCTCAAGGGGCCTTGGTAGCTCAGCAGGTTATCCAAAGGTCGGGGGTTCGATGCGCACTCGAGCTTTCTGAGGCTAATTAATTTTTTCTACAAAAAAAGTCTTGTTACTAAATAAATATTAAATATTAAAACTTTTGATGTGTGTCTAATGCTTATACGTAAGTTAAAGAAAAATACAGAAGAAAAATATTTTTTGATTTTTTACAATAATAAATAACTAGTGGTCGCCCAGTGGTCGATATTCGACCGATTGTATCCTAAGGCCGCATTTCCACCTGCAAGAAAACTTCCGCGATAAATGTCCGACAGACAGACAGACAGTACTTGCTACTGTGTATACACTTGCAAGCTGCTGTCGGACAGACTATCGGACATTTCTCGCAGAAGTTTTCGTGCAGGTGAAAATGTGCCTAAGCAATGAAAAATTAAGAAAGATAGAATGTGAGTTTGTATTTGCATTGACAGATTTCGGCAGCTCCTCTTCCATTTTTGAAATTTTTGAAAAGAGTATATACGTGTGTGTCAAATACATGGTAGTGTGTTGTATTGTTTGTTTTATTGATTTAATGTATCTTTATGCATAATTTTAAAAAAATATTAACATTCGGATAACCTTCTCTATATAAACTATAAGTGTGCGAAATTTCATACTCCTCGGTCCGCGCAATTTTCGTAAAAAAGGGGTACAAAATTTTTGCTTCACGTATTAATATATAAATAATGGATATTGATTCCGCCATTAGTGTCAGACATGCTAGATATAATAGTGCAATGCAAATTGAATCCATTAACATCTGACATTCTCCTGAAAAAAAAAATACTGCACCTGCATTGGAGAATTCAGTTTAAAATCGGTCAGGGTCTTAGAAGGTTACATTAGAAGGCGGTGTTGCCAACACCGGGTATCACATCGATCATCAGTGTTGCAATGTTGCTACGAGATTACGTGCAAATTCCATTGCAATATGGAAACCGATTTTCTATTTAGCGATCGGGTACTTTCATCATCAGTCTTTAAACAGTATGTTTTTGTCTTTCTTTATATATTAATTTATAAGTTTTTACTTCACGTATAAGCAAAAACTTTTTACCTCTATTTTACGAAAATTGCGCGGACGGAGGAGTATGAAATTTTGCACAAATAAAGTTTACATAAAGAAGGTTATCCGACTGTTAATTCTTTTTTTAATTATGCATAAAAATACATTAAATCAATAAAACAAACACTACACACACTAGGTACCATGTATTTGACACACACGTATATATACTCTTTTCAAAAATGGAAGAGGAGCGGCCGAAATCTGTCAATGCCAATCCAGACTCACATTCTAATTTTTTTTTTTATTGCTTTGAATACAATCCGTGCAGCCTTAATAAAACTACGGTCGGTAATTATCACTAGTTTTTTTAATTATTTACATGCTCGTAATTGACAGAGATCTCATCTGATGTTAAGTGATGATGCGGCCTAGGATGTAGCGATGCTAGGAGCTACCGAAACCCTCGTTAGCTCAGCGGTCAGCATTGCACCTGTAATCCATGGGTCGTGGGTTCTTTCCCCACTCGAGCTCCTGAGATTGGTTGATTTTTTCCAGTGAAATTTTATCAAAATAATTTATTCAGTGTAGACTATAAATAGTTACTACGCTATTGGTTCGTAGGATACCTTGTACTGCGAAAGACCGAAAGGAAAATACAGGAAAGGCATTTCTTTTCTCCCATTCCGTACCTATACAAAAAATTCAAAATGCAAAATCATTTATTCAGTTTAGGCTACATGTAGCTTTTGTGAATTTTACTATGCCTTAACAGCGACAACTACAACAACCCTGCTACACACGACTTTAAAGTTTTTACTGACACCCCCCACAAACCGTCAGGTCATAAAGTAGGTGTCAGACAACCTTGCGCAAGCATAACGGACCATCTGCGACAGTGTATATCCATCACTAGCGGCCGCTCGCGGTTTCACCCGCGTGGTTCCCGATCCCGTGGGAATATCGGGGTTAAAAGTATCATATGTGTTAATCTAGGTTATAAACTATCTGTATGCCGAATTTCATCCAAATCCATTCAGTAGTTTTTACGTGAAAGAGTAACAAACATCCATCCATACTTACAAACTTTCGCGTTTATAATATTAGTAGGATATAGATACATACCATGATATATAGACATGTACCTACATTATCATGTTTAAACTATCATGGGATATGCCCGGTGTTCGTTCACGCGGTCAAAGTCGCGGCCGTCCGCTAGAACCTATACAATAAAATATCTATTCTCTATATATCTAGCTCTTGCACCGACCTTATTCTAAGTGCCGAGTGCTAATTCACGTTTTCGTTATCGTGATACAATGGTAAATAATTCTTGCACTAGACACTCAGTACGCAAGCCAGCGGCTGTCAGAGCCAGATGCAATCATTCGAGCCCGCGTTGAATCGCCCTACCTAGATGCCAGCACGTTTTCCATTTGAAACAGACAGTTTTGTAAATTGGAAGGCTACTTGAGCATTAATTTGTTTTTTTTGCGACCATGTTGTTAAGAGCTTTTAGCGCCTCTAGCACAGAATCCTACTAATATTATAAATGCGAATGTGTGTATGTATGTTCGTATATTTGTTGCTTCTTCACGCTGCAACGGATAGATGGATTTGGATGAAATTCGGCATACAGATACTTTATAACCTGGAATAACACATAGGATACTTTTTATCCAGATGTTCCCACGGGAACGGGAACCACGCGGGTGAAACCGCGAGCGGCCGCTAGTAAATAATATGCCTCTAGTAAAAGATTTGCACCAACTCTATTAGAGTTGTGTGTAGCGGGCTAGCCAAATTTCGGATGCGTTTTCGTATGAATTTGACTCGTACGAATATGGTGAAATATACGCGCGATACATCCCGAGCCTCCGGCTACTATAAGTACACACGCCTGCTAATCAGACTAGCACAAACTGTCATATTTTCACAATAGACTTTGAACTTTCAACGTATGTCATAAGGTGGAAAATTCATTAAAGAATTTTGACAGTTTTGGATAGGTCGATGTGTAGGCGTTTGTATAGTCGACTATGAAATTGCTTTATCACTTTGACAAAAACTTCCATTACAATAAGATTTCGCTAAGGCTCATTGTCAATGATGACATATTTATGTCCCTTGGTCTTTTAAACAAAAATAGAACTTGTTGTTTTATTATATGCAAACAAAATTCACTTCTAAGGGGGTAAAGCAATTTCATTGTCGACTATACCTACTCTCGCACACTAGTCTACATCAACCGCAACTGGATTGGGTTTTTTATGCCTTTTTACTACACGTCACGAGATTTGACGTGACTGTGACGTGTCACTCACTATGGTCACTGGCATTTCAACTGAGAAAAATGCAATCTGTGTGCGCTTTGAATTCGTACGTTCAATACTTAGAGCATTAAACCAACGTTCAATACGAAAACGCATCCAAAATGCGGCTGGCCTTGTGTTGTAGGTCTCGTACGTCACTAGTGGATTGGGTTTAGCAAATCAACATCCTTAACGACTTATGATGATATTATATTATACATAACATAACATATTATACGATGCGTATTCGTCTTCTAACATTCATATCTCACACTCGCTCTACACACAGTACGCAAGTCGGCGACTGTCAGAGTCAGATGCAATCTGTCTAGCCCGCGTTGAATCAAGATGCTAGCACATTTTCGATTGAATTGGCTAGTTTTGTAAAGTGAAGGTTACCACTTAGGCAGTAATTAGTTTTTTTTTGCGACTATTTAGCGCCTCTAGAAAACCAGTTGCAGTTGCATCAAGTCTTAAGTTGTGTATGCTCTACACCGAACTAATGATGATATACCAGTTGTCACCTAGAGTTGTAAAAACGTATTATACGTTATAAGTAACGTATAATACGTTTTTAAAACTCTAGGTGACAACTAGATGACTAAGGTCATTTTTAAAACAGCTTTTAATTATTCTGACAAAATGTATTATCTGATAAAATTTTGTTGTAAGATTCCACTACCCAAAATTAAACATTATAATCTAAAAAAAGCCTGAATAATAAGCTATATAACAAAAACTACATTATCGATTTTCTTTTCTCTCACGGTAATAAACGTGTTGAAAGCACAGGATAATCGAAGTATTTCGACTGATCCAATTCGTCAAGTATCAACTCCAAGGCGGAACAAATTGGTCGTCCACTCAGTTCCGAGAATACCTTCATCAGACCATAACGAACGCTTGTTTCTGAAGTGTTTTACATTATGCTTATCTTTGAGAAAACATTTCAAACTAATGAGGTACGGATTTACTTAAATATTACATTATATTAAGTACTATTTTGCGAATAAGAATGCGTGCACCTATTACTAAATATCCTGTTTTTAAAGTTCTGCTCTTGCATTTTGCTTGAAATGGTACGCACCAGATTAAAGATAGTTCAAGGTAGCTAATTACAAATGTATTAGAGACAATCATACAGCAACCTCAGTCTTCTTGTGATGACGATAATAGTAAAGATAAAAGACCGGCCAAGTGTGAGTCGGATTCGCGCAGGAAGGGTTCCGTACCATTATCTATAAAAATGGCAAAAAAATCATGTCTGTTGTATGGGAGCCCCCTTAAATATTTATTCTGTTTTTTAGTATTTGTTGTTATAGCGGCAACAGAAATACATCATCTGTGAAAATTTCAACTGTCTAACTATCACGGTTCAGATAAGATACAGCCTGGTGACGGACGGACGGACGGCGGAGTCTTAGTAATAGGGTTCCCGTTTTACCCTTTGGGTACGGAACCCTAAAACATGTACAATAAACGCAAACTACTTCTTGCGTATATTCACATGGACGTATACACTGTTTCATTCATATTTTTAGGAAGCAAAATTTATAAAGTAAGCTTTTATCTCGAGTGAGTGCGCTATGAATTCCAGGCTTAGTTCTCATGTTCCTGGTTGTGTCTAGCTATCGAGACCCTATTTAAACAGGATCAATGGGTGAATGTAATTCAGATTTGGATGTTTTATTTCGAACCGGGAAATGGCTTTTAAGAAACTAAAGTAACGCCACAACTAATATTTAGTATGAAATGAACGGCGGCGCGGCGGCGACGGCTATTTCGTTGAAGGCGTTGCGTTCCCTTGATTTTAAACCACCTTTTTGCATGTCTAGCATGATTTTTATTAACCATTCGGTCGCATTATCAAAAACGAGAATTTGTATAGTTAAAAAATCACAATGCATCTCGTTTATTATAAATAGCGCCAATTCTTAAAAAAATAAAAAATTTCTAAATTCAAAAATCAAAATTCAATTTTGTTTTATTTAAAATGAACTTTTCTTTTTTTAAAGGTCAATTCAAAGAAGATTCAAAGCCATGACAACTTACAACCAAGTGATCGAATGGAAAATTAAACTCACACTCAGAGAGGTTGGTTACTTAGCATTAAACCAACGGTGGTTATAGTTATGGTTTTGCTTTTAAGTTTTTATCAAACAGCAACTATTTTACTACCGATAGTAAAACACGAGAAAGGAATGTAATTCCATTTTTATTCTACTAGCATTATGTCACTTGTTTATTCCCTCTGCTGCCGAAATAAAAGTAAAGTAACTGATAGGGCTGCCATAGACTAAAATATTTTAAAGGCTCTACTTAATTGAAATCGCGTTTCCATTGAGTTGCGATTAGGAAAAAAACACTGCTAATCGTTAATTTAGTTATTATCAGACTTCACCTAAGTTATTTCGTCGATTTTCCGTTATGATTACATTGACTTGATTTATTCAAAATTTATAAGTTCAGAATTTGGATTAAATTAGTGACATTGAATTTGATTGTCCTAATTTGCAAAATTAGTTGCCAGATTTGATTAAAAACTAGCAAAAGCACTTTGCACCTTCAAATACTCGTATATCAAATCTGCCAAAAAAGAGATAAAATTTAACGTAACAACAGACTTATTAATCAATATCTACAACTCTAAGCACAAAGCATAGTTTACATAATAGTCGCTATCGCCACGTCCCAAAGCGAACGGCCACCGAACATCGTAGGCCCCTTTCGACAGCCATGTCAAGGTCACGGGCGGAAGACTTCGGTCCCATTATGCGAATGTCACGGCCCAGACCGGCTGCTGGCACCGCCCATGTTGGATCTTGCGACACAAGTTCCGCTCGCTATCGAGATCAGGCTGTCTCTTAAATATGACGCGTTGCATTGTCATGTCAGCTAAGGTCACTCAGAATTAAAGTAATTAACGGCATCGGACCGAGCTCGATAGCGCTATGGTCTGCGATTGCTAAGGTTAAGCAACTCTCGCAAAGGCCGGTCATTGGATGGGTCACAAAAAATTTACAATCTCGAGCTCTTCTGTGTTTCGGAAGGTATCTAAAGCCGTTGGTCCCGGCCATATTAACAACCTCCAATCCGCATTGGGTCCGCGTGGTGGTTTATTGTTTATTATTTATCTCGAGAGCAATTAATCTGGGTCACTTAAAGAAACATAAATCCCGGAAACTTTAAGGCAAGATCAGCAGTTTTTTTAATATAACTTTTTGTAAATAAAATGTAGTGACTCATACTGCCGTCATAAGGAAAAAGGGCACAACTAACATTTTTTTAAAATTTGAGTTAGATACATATTTGGAATCAGGAGAAAAAGGCCTATCTTCTCAAACCCGTTTTTCTCCTGATTTGAAAAATGTTAGATGTGCCTTTTTAATTATGACGGCAGCATAGATTTTATTACTTTCATTTATGGAGTATTTAATTGTCTATTAAACACAATTTATTTCATTAGGCTAGCATTCTTAGTTTCCGAGATTTATAGGTTGCTTTAAGTGACCCGGATTAATTGCTCTCGAGTTTATTTAACGGCATGCATTACGTTGCCTGAGTATTCGATATTCGACACAGTTGCATGCGCTATGGTCACGGGTTCGATCAGTGTGCACACTGAACTGTGCCGAAACATGAGTACAACTAAAAACATAATAATGACACAGTCCATACACACAGCATTAACCTGTTATAACCGTTACTAGTTTTATTTCCTTCGTAAAACCCGATCCGACCCAAACCCCTCGGAGAATCTAGTAGGGCACGGAGACACGCACTAGTGCATGATGTCGTTCCCTCCAGAAAACCTCTGAAGGTGCTTCGTTTCACACGGCTTGAGGAACCCTTTATGTGCCCGGTGAAGTTGAAAATGGCCAGTGGCAATCAGCAAAGTCACTCCAAAAAAAATTTACGCAAAGTTTAAATTCAAACTCAAACATATTAATTCGCACCACCGTAGATTGTTATGGACCGACGATCTGGTGAAGGTCGCGGGAAGCCGCTGGATGCGAGCAGCACAAAACCGGTCGTTGTGGAAATCCTTGGGGGAGGCCTTTGTCCAGCAGTGGACGTCTTTTGGCTGAGATGATGATGATGATGACACCAAAACTTTATAAATTAACCTGATGCTCTATGCTATCTGTTCCTTTTCTGAACTAGTTCGGGCCTATTTCTCGTGCGGTATATAGGGTCTAACAATATCAATAAGCGAACGTTTAAGGGGAGCATCTATAAATCACACTGAGCATACTTACCAAATTTGGTCCAAAACTACAGGCTCGTTACCGAGATAATCAACAAAACATTATCATAATTCACCAAAAATACACCCTTTCCAAACCCGTACAGCTGTATTACACGCACACAAAGATAGCCGTATCTGTATGAATGTCATGCAATGGTTTTTCAATTGTGTGCGTGTTTCTCTACACTATTTTTGTATTGACGCTTGCGTGCGTGTTAGTAAAGATACAGCATGTTTCATGATGTGCATAATTTTTATAATTGATTTAGTTTGTTAGAAAACATAACTTTGAAAAATCACTATAAAACTGGAGCCCATTTTTCGTCATTGTATTCAGAATGATGTATAGATACCGCCCTTAAACGTTCGCTTATTGATTTTATTAGACCCTGTATAGTCTAGCCGAGGGACTGGACTGAACTGCGTTTATAGATATCCATTTCTACCGCCTTGTAGCATTGTTTACCAAATCTGTGTACCTACTGATTTGAAGGGTATTTATAGACAGTGAAACTACAGGTTAGAGGGGCATAAAAAGCTAAAGCTTCAGGGTCAGCAGGCAGTGCGCTTGGTACCCATGATGTTGCAACTTACAAGTAAGTACTCATGGAATGGCCCGCAGTTGTTGCTTTCCATCAAGCAGGCCGTATATAAAGGCAGTCAGTTAAAGGTTTAGTTGATAAACTTCTATGCTCTGTAACTTCACTGGATGCCTTCAAAAATATAAATTTAAAAAAAAACATTAAAAACGTTTGGTTTACATTCATTAGAGGTCGGAATCTCCTTTTAAGCAATTAATGCATGTTCCAGGTGACACCGCTGAAAATGTTGCTAGAAGTGGCGGTATTAAAGATGGGCTAGCCCCAACCGCAATCAAAATCTGCGCAAGATCCCACTACCAGGGCAATTTTGTCATCAGCTTTCAAGACAAAGGTTTTCCTGCGAGGTTTACAAGTGGGTTTTTCTTATGCCATTGTCAGCGTTGTATAATCAATGTTCAGTGTTACTCATCATTACGTCGTGACAGCACATTTTACATTTCTTCACTAGGTATATCTGTACATAACCAATATTGAGCGCGAAATTTATTTTATTGTTATTATTTTTCGAGGAGCTCGATGGCGCAGTGGTTAACGCGCCCGGTCTGCGATTGCTAAGGTTAGCCACTTTCGCAAAGGCCGGTCATCGGATGGGTGACCAAGAATTTATCATCTCGATCTCGTAAAGCCGTTGGTCTCGGCTGCATTAACAACCACCGCACCGCACTGGCCCGCGTGGTGGTTTATGGCCCGTTCTCCCTATCCATCCATAGGGAAGGCTCGTGCCCCAGCAGTGGGGACATAAAATGAGCTGGCGGTGGTAATGGTGGTTATAGTTTTTTATCAACCTCGTTTTTTTTAACGATGTGATTAGAACAGTCTAAACACATCGTTAAAAAAACGAGGTTGATAAATGGATGGATTTAGACAGCTCAATCCATTCCCGTGGCATAGACGGGATGGTACTAGGTTTAATAGTGGGTAGGCCGCCTCCCTTCCCTCCGTCGAGCAATTCGTGGATGCACAAAGGAAGAGCAGGAGAGGCCCACACATAATCCAGGATCGCCTTGGCCTCAGTGTATGCGTAAGACAGCATATTACCAAGTTTTTTTAAAATCTAGTTTTTTTAGAGACTTTTACCAGTTGTTTTCGGGTATGTCAGCCCCATCGTACCCTAACCTTACAATATACAAACTTTAGGTTAACAAAAGAGGAAGGATAGATATATAAAAACTTTATTGCTTACACAATTATACACAAAACAAATATCAGGAAAGAATCATGGTTGTAGAAAGATACTAATGAATTCTTTGAACACCGCCGATTGCGGGTCTGCAAGTATAGACATAAAATTTCCTACATCACATTATATTACCAAGTTAAAAAAAAAACTGATATAAGGTATAACGTAGTGTAAAGTGTTTGAAACTTTAACTTGCATTTTTTAAAAGAGCTCTCATTGAAAAGCAATTAGCATAGCAGTAAAAGATGAAGCTGGCACTAAACATTTGCGCAAGCTTCACTTAAATATGTGCGGTCATAATGTCATATCTATAGAAGCCAGACAATATAATTTAACGCCTACAAATCCTAGCTAATACTTATGTTTAGGGATGCAAATATCATCAAGATAAACATCGATGTTCTGGAAAAAACATCGCCTTGACAACATCGATATATCGAAAAGTAGATATTTTTAAATGCAAACCGAAATGACAATAAATACGTTTCTACTGTTAAAGAAATTAAAGTTTACTACAGTAAGATTAGTAATAAAGCAAAGCTTATTTGACAAAATGTTGTTTTTTCGTTATAATCTCTCAAAATAGGGAAAGCAAAGGGAACTATAAAACATTTTTTTAAATTCTGGTTTAGTTAAGTAAATCGTTCGTTACAGATCAAGTCTGTCAGCAGATTGGTCACTACACATAAAGATCTAAACATCAAAACATGATAGTTTGAAAATTTCTATTAAACTATCGATGTATCGTTTGCATCCCTACGTACGTACTTATACTAGGGGTGAAGGGATAACTTAGCCTCAGCTACCTTGCACAAGCGTCGCGTCTTCCGTTCACTACTCTTAAGTAACCATGAGGTCTGTGGCATAAGAGATGGCGGGGCGGTATCAGAATTGCGTTATGCAATTAACGTCCGATTACAATAGCGAGGGTAAAAGGATAAAGATGATCTTGTTTACACAATACACAGCGTCTCACGTTTAGTTTGTTATAAGTCTAAGGTTTAAGAATTAGCGATTTTGAATACTGTGCTACAATAAAGTTCCAAGTAATATCCAAAAACTAGATATTAATAAATTTAAAATCGCTATTAATGAAAAGCTTTATCAAAAAGCTTATTATAAAGTGTCTTATTACATTGAAGACAAAACAGCATGGGTTTAAAATGCTCCAATCACTCCAACAGGTACTTTTAATCCAAAATATTGTTAAGGTTTTTTAAACTTGTATAACTTGGTAATGTAACGGCATATAATTTTGTAAATGTCGTTACATATTGAATTAAAGCTGTGGATTTTCTTGCGCCCATTTTTCTCCACAGCTAAAATATAGACGTCCTGAATGGGTAGTAGGTAAAAAAATTATGGACGATACATAAGCACTTTTCTAAAGTTTATTTGAATAAAGAATATTTGACTTTGACTTTGACTTTGTGCACTCTACAAAAATGAAAACTACCCTATTTATAGACAATTTGTATCTTTTGTGCCAAATAATTTTGTGACGTATTGTAAATTTCTCAGTAGGTGAATGCATTGTAATTCGTTTGTGTAAATAAAGATTCTTTATGTTTATTTTTTTAGACAAACTCAAATATTTTAGATTAGATTATTATTGAAAATAATATAAGCACATTTTTATATCTCCAATCGAGCGGAAGGCTATCGATGGATAGGGAGAACGGGCACATCATGGGCCAATTACGGATTGGTGGTTGTTAACGACTGCTAATGCTAATGCAGCCGGGATGCAACGACTTTACACGCCTTCCGAAACACGGAGGATCATGAAATGATACGATGACCGGTCTTTGCGAAAGTTGCTTAAGACGACACTAAGGTCGACTGGATTGAAAAATATGTATGAAAAGTAGACAAAATCAACGATTCGTAGTCCCCTGATTCCTCCTCCAAAACTAAACCGATTTAATTACTTTTTTCATTAAAAATTAAAGAAAGGCTTTGGCTGTGTCCCTTGAGCTTCCCTTTGGCTTTGAGCGCGTTAACCACTGCGCCATCATGCAGCATGCATCCTCAAACAATACATTTATAATTGTTATTATTAAAATAAATTGTTTAGATTTTTTGCAACGCTTTCAGCTTGTGACTTGCGTCTGCGAAGATCTACAATATAGTGCGCCCGTGGCATTTGTAACATCTACGTGAGCGAACTCACTTTCGAACGGAATAGCTTTTGTCATTTTGTGCGCCTTTTTATTTTATCTTGCCGCGACAGCGGTTGCTAAATGTTGAACATTGCATTTCGTGTTAACCATACAAAATATTTTGTTCACGAATCACGACTATGTTTGACTTTAAATGTGTATTGTTTGTCTATAAGTTGACGTGAAAACTATTACACTAGTAATCGAGTATCAATAATCTAATATAAAGTATCGAGTACTTCGCGATGGATTCGGAACGTCACTATAGTTGTGGCACCCAGTGTTCGACACAGTGAACCAGTGTCCGACATCAGTTGGGGTGCCCTTCGGTTCGCCTAAAAATTTTAGTCCTAATATTTACATGACCAAACCGTATTGGCATAAACTTAAAACGAACAATTATTGTTTCGCCTAACAATTTGTTTTGCTACCATTATAATTTGGTCTAAGAATTGAAAGCCCTAATTTGAGGATCTATAATGTGAAATACCCTAAAATATATTGGCATAACGTTATTTTGGCATTACGACGATTTCGCTTAATTTAAAAAAGCTCGAATTTTAGCATATCTAATATTAATTATTATTGTTCAGTTTCAAAAATACTAGCTGCCCTACTCCTGTAGGTCACGTGATAGGTTAGAAATTTAAGTCTTGAATTTCGAGGTTATTTTTTTTATTAGACTATCTAGCTCCATACAAAAGTATCTTTTTTTAGCTCTTATACTTTGTGATTTTTATTTTTGTGTGAATTAATATTTAGTTATTGCAAACTTTAGGTATTACGAATTGTTCCGCCATATGGCGATAAAAAGTTAGGCGAAGTGAAATTAGACTAAACACGATTGTGAAGAGTGAAATTATGCGAAAAAAATTAGGCTAACCGTTTGTGTGCCATTGCCAATTAGAAGTACAAAATATTAGGCGACCCGATATATTCCCCATCAGTTGTATTCGTCGTCAAAACATAATATAGAATTATATTAAAATTTTATTGAATTACAGCTAGGAAGCAAGTGGTCTCTATTCTATTGTTGCTAAAGGCTTAAATCAGTAGCTGACCCCGATTTTTAATAATTAAAGGCAAAATGTGTCGATCACATGTTCCTGTCAAAAACGGGCGCCACTACCCTATATGTAAAACTAGCGGCCGCTCGCGGTTTCACCCGCGTGGTTCCCGTTCCCGTAGAAATATCGGGATAAAAAGTATCGGCATACAGATAGTTTATAACCTGGATAGGATTATCCAGGTTATAAACTATCTGTATGCCGAATTTCATCCAAATCCATTCAGTAGTATTTACGTGAAAGAGTAACAAACATCCATCCATACTTACAAACTTTGGCGTTTGTAATATTAGTAGGATAAATGCTAGTAGATCTATTTAAAATGATTATTTTTAATGTAAATTACTAATGAATTTTCTAATATATTGACTTTTTTTAATTAGCCTTTTTGTGTCCCACTGCTGGGCAAAAGCCTCCCCTCTGCTCCACTCTGACTTTGACTTAATTAAAAAAAAATAGCATGTATCCTGCGTTGCAACCAAAAACAATATACCATCATGGCTACATCATTCATAAGCACCTCTTTAAAATCTCTTTACCACATCAAAATATTGATACGTACGCGCGTGTACCAAAGATAAATAAAAAAAACATTACAGTATACACAATAAGTAACTTTTAAATAAAAACACATTTTTAAAATGTTCAACTATTGATTTAAGGCTTGGTTGTGAAGGGTACACTCTTCAAAGTGTTTATTGAGCGGTGATGAGTAATGAACTAAACGGAAGGAGCTTCAGAGCTTCTGACAAGTTTCTTAATGTAGCACTTTCTCAGATTTAAAACTTTTACAACTAGCTCTAGAAATATGTTTTTACGCAATATTAGTTTAAGAATTTGCTTGGGACAGAGATGAATGAAAAAGGCTACACCGGCAAGAGAATGGCGCTTCAAATTAAGAAGAAGAATATTAGTTTGATTTATCTTTTATAATAGGAATTGAAATTTCAGTGACAAACCAAAACCGAAATAAAAATAGAGCAAGTTCTTGAAATTACTCAAAAAATCTATTTTAAATAATATAAACATTTTTGCATATTTTTTATGTTAAATATCGAAGTCGATAATCACAAACCGATAGATTCGTTTGACAACCAGGCAGCGTTGCAAAACGTCCGCATTACTCCGCATACTGCACACCGTTCCGAATAGATATAAACAAATGACTGCGAATCAGCTGTTGCATCAGCCGTCATCAGCAGAGTAATTTTCACTTTTACGACAGTCACATTAAGTCCACATTCGAGGTGAGTGGTAAGCCACCGATTTCGATGATGCCAGCGATGGAGTGATTGTGTCAAATGACGTTATTACACGTTCGGTGGAGGCAGACGCAATCGGGCTTCCTGTTTAGTCTCAGTTGAGTTTGATCCAATAGTGAAAGTCTAATGCAGAATACCCACTTGGCGATGTAGCATGTAATGTATTTTATACTGTATCAACCTATAAGTGTGAATGGCTCGTCTACAAGTTACTGCGTATAAAGGTGCGCGTGCGACCTTTACTGCGAGAGCGCCTTTGTGTTCACACATACCACTAGCCGGCGCGGCGGCGGCGGGCGGCAGGTCGCTGTGATCCTGACGAGCGGCCTTTTTTCAAAAAGTTGGGGAAAACTTTAAAAAAAGTCCACTATGGTAAAAAAAATAGAATTTCGAAGTTTGTAAGTGATACCACAGAATAAGTATATTATATTATGTCGGCAGGTGTTATTGGGATTATGCAACCCCAAGTGGACCGTCAGGCACTGACTGTTCGCAGTATGAAGATTGATGAAACATGCTACAATGAAATCGCAGTAGTAGTTGACGCTTAGATTTGGATTAATGTAGACATAAAATAGAAATAAAAAGTTTGAGGCGGTAGGTACATAGACACAAGACAGACTAGATATTGTTGTTTTTATAGAAAGTGATAGCGATATGGCTTAGAGCCCAACAGCAGGACCAGGGTTGCCAAACCTACTACATAATATAGTATCGTACTATTTTAGGCGTCTAACTACTATTATTTTAAAAATATATTATAGTAGGCGAAACGACTATATTTTTAGTATAGTTTTCTGTTATGAACACAAAGTGGAAACCGATCCGATCCGAACCCTTCGGAGAATCTAGTAGGGCACGGGGACACGCACTTTTAAGTGTGTGATGGCGTTCCCTCTAGAAAACCTCCGAAGGTGATTCGTTTCACACGGCTTGAGGTACCCTTTACGTACCTCGCCGCCCCCAAAAAAGCCCGGTGAAGCTGAAAATGCCGTTTAAGGCAATCAGCAATCTCTCTTTATTAATAATGTAATAATAATATTAATTAAGCCTCGATCAACATCTCATGAGGCTCTCGTTAGGCGGCTGGATCAAGGGCCTGATTCAGAAGGCAGTTCTCCTCGATACGGCACGCATTGTGAGGAGGTTCCTGTCTCTGGAGCCCTAATCACCGGTAGTTTGGACCCTGGTCCCGATGCCGGTGGACCCCTATTATTTATATTTTTAAATGTTTGTTTTGTTTTTTAGAAAATATTTAAAAATGTAAATTAATATGTAAAAAAAATTAATTGAGAGAAAATAAATATAGAGAGATATTAATAATAATGTGTTTGCCAAACAAATTATTTTATTAATGATACAGTTTAATTTGATTTAGACTAATAAGATGAAGTTAAATGAATTACCGGATGATTCTAGCAATGCTGACAATTCTCACTTTCATTTCAAGGCAGTTTCTATTTTGAATTTTTAGATGCCTGTCTTAACACAAACTTTGCTGTACTAAAATATTAAGTGCAAGTATGAAAATTATAAAAAAATTTACATCATACAATATTATATTTTAAAATGTAATCCTTGTCAGGCAAATTAAAAGTCAATCACTTTCAAAGTTTTCAGAATACCCGAATTAAGGCACCTATCAAGACAAGCCCAACTATTAATGTGTTTATCTTTGAAATGTGTCTGTCCGTCCGTCATTCAACACCACTTGACTCTTCACTCTTGACCTCAGCTGATGTGAGTCAATGGGGATAATGCAATATGGCCGACCACACATGTACTTAATAACTTTAGACCGTTCTTGATACAAAATATGTCACATCACAAACAAAAACGATCAAAGTATAAATTTGTCTTTTGTTTGGGAGCGTGCGAAGATATAGTTATCATTATCGTCATCATCAGCTCATTTTAGGTGCCCACAGCTGGGGCACGAGCCTTTCCTACGTCAACGTCACAGGGAGAACGGGCCATAAACCACCACGCTAGCCCAGTGCGAATTGGTGGTTGTTAACAACTGCTAACGCAGCCGGAACCAATATACGTGCCTTTCGAAGCAAGGACGAGCTCGAGATAATATTAGGTCCTTACATATGAAATTGATGTTTTGTATGGAAAAAGCAAAACGATTTTTTTTCTAACAATTTTTTTATTTAATCAATCAAAGTATGTACCGTTGTTATCTATGCACTTTTGCCATTTTATAGGGAGTTCATTGAATCCTTTACTGTAAAAATTGCGGGAGCGAGAGTCAATAAAATCTTTGAAGGCGTTTTGGACTGCCTCATCTGAATTGAATTTTTTTCCAACTAAGTAATTATCCAAATTCCGAAAAAAGTGGTAATCAGTTGGAGCAAGGTCCGGGGAGTATGGTAGGTGACGGAGACATTCCAATCCTAGCTCTTCTAGTTTCGCCACCGTTTGTTCTGCAGTGTGTGGTCTAGCGTTGTCCTGAAGCAGTAGTGGGCTGAAGCAGTTGACCAATCTCGGTTGTTTAACGGCTAGCTTTTCCATCATGGTTTCGAATTGTTGACAATACAGATCTGCCGTAATCGTCTGACCAGATCTTAGGAAGCTGTAGTGGATGACACCAACGCTGGTCCACCAGACACTAACCAGTACCTTTTTTTGAGTCAACTTTCGCTTAGGGCAGGATTTGGCCGGTTCTCCTGGGTTTAACCACTGTGATGAGCGTTTCCGATTATCGTATAAAATCCATTTTTCATCACAAGTAATGATACGATTCAAAATCCCCTCGTTATGGTGACGGTTGAGTAACGTGACGCAGCAGTCGACGCGTGTTTGTTGGTTTGCTTCACTTAGTTCATGCGGTACCCATTTTTCAAGCTTTTTCACTTTTCCAATTTGTTTCAAATGATTCCAAATGGTTTTATCACTCACACCGAAGCCTGCAGCTAACTCTGACGTGGTTTGAGATGGATCCGCTTCCACGATGACTTTCAATTCCTCATTGACAACTAGGGTCTCCGGCCGTCCACGAGGTTTGTTTTGGAGCTCAAAATTTCCAGAACGAAAGCGTTGGAACCAAAAACGTACTGTGTTTTCTTTTACAGTGGTTTCTCCGTACACATCATTAATCCTTCGAGCTGTTTCTGCAGCGCTGGTGCCACGATGGAACTCGTATTCGAAAACAATGCGATATTTTAAGTTTTCCATATTGTGCACTGAACGATGTCAAAGCAAAATGAAATGGCGCGAAAACAAATGAATTATCATATTCTAAACACAAATAGACAAGCTTAAAATTGAAATAAATTTGAATTTGGAATTCCTAGCCAAACGCCGGACTTTTAAGATCAAAGTGGCCAGTTCGATAAAACGCCAATTTCATATGTAAGGACCTAATATTTATTTGGTCACCCATCCGTTAACCGGTCTTTGCAAAAGTTGTCTAACTTCAGCAACTGCAAACCGGGCCACTGCGTCAATATAGCTCCTCATAAAGTAATAGTTACTTACAAGGTTTTTAAACTAAGTAGGTTTTTATAGGTCACAAACAAAAGATATAATCAAAATATATATTTCTCTTTTGTTTGTGAACAGTCAAACAATGAAAGAACAATGAAAAATGTGTGTACTATGTATGAAAATATATTGGATTCGAATTCGAAGCTGTGTTAGCTAAGATATTTATTTATACATGACTTGTGGTGGAGGTATCTTTCGAAGAACTTTTTCCTATAATTCAGATGATTTAAAAGAAACATTAATTCCTTTGCTGAGCTCCTGCCGCTTCTCTTCAGTGCAAGGTCTTCGATCGCCGTACACCTGCGATCCGATGGCGTAGTGACTTCATTAAACCTCAACTGTAGTAGCCTAATATGAAAAACGAAATTTAAATAAATATATTAAGTACTAGTGGCCGCTCGTGGTTTCACCTGCGTGGTTCCCGGTTTCACACGCGTGGTTCCCGGTTTCACCCGCGTGGTTCCCGGTTTCACCCGCGTGGTTCCCGTGCCCGTGGGAATATCTGGATAAAAAGTATCATATGTGTTATTCCCGGTTATAAACTATCTGTATGCCGAATTTCATCCAAATCCATTCAGTAGTTTTTACGTGAAAGAGTAACAAACATCCATACTTACAAACTTTCGCGTTTGTAATATTTGTAGGATACGAATGAAAAAAAAATAAGAGCGGTCGTGATATTTCTGTACCTCTTGTTCCTCTTGAAACTCAGAGTGCCTAGTGTGAGATTTGTTTACTACCCAATTTTTTTGACGCTGTAAGGGAGAAAAGAGCTGGACACTTGCTGAGTTTCTTGCCGGTTCTTCTCAGTACAAGATCTCCTGCCCAGAGTAGATAGACTTACGAACCGATGATGGCATAAAATGACGTTTATAAGAGCTATTTGTAGCCTAAACTGAAGAAATGATTTTGAATTTTGAATTTTTATTTATCCGTATTCATTCGATAACGTTTACGAAAACGAAAATTTGTATACGGCATTTAAGCAACGCCTCCTAGTGGAAAACGTGAAGAGTTACAATTGTGCCATACAAATTCTCGTTTTCATTAATGTCATCGAATGGTTTATTCGCCATTCGATGACATTAATGTAAACGAAGTAGGCAACCGAAGTCCAAAACGTTGATTTTTTAAGACCAAGTCAACGACAAATTGGTACATCATAAAAACATAATAATATATTTAGTTTCGTTGCCTTCGCATTGTGAAAGGCCCGATATCGCAGGTTTTGCAACGTTACGCAATCAAATCATTCCTACAATGCACTTATATAATATTGTATTGTGCAGGTTTATAAGGCTTAATCCAATTCCATTTTATCGGATTTACTGAAGCAGTTTTATAAATCAGTAAGATAAATATTAACGAATCTTGTCTTGTCATTGCTATAGAATTATGTTGAAATCTTTATCTAGTATATAAGTCAGTAATTCTGAGCTTCTATAATAACTAATTTCAACACATTTTGTACAAACAAACCAATGAAAGTGGTAAATGACACGCAACAATATATATTTTACGAAGTTTAACGCAAAGTGCTTAAGATTGTGTCGAATGCTTGCCTTTCAAAATATCAGACGTTAATAAATCTGTATGGCAGTCACCAGTTGAGTCATTAGATCATGTCAGTAAGTGAGTAAGTGAGTGAGTGAGTGAGTGAGTGAGTGAGTGAGTGAGTGAGTGAGTGAGTGAGTGAGTGAGTGAGTGTGTGTGTAAGTGAGTGAGTGAGTGAGTGAGGGAGTGAATGAGTAAGTAAGTGGGTGCACACCACCACCAGCACCAGTGTCCAACACACACAGTAACCCAGCGAACGACATTAGTTTTCGTCGCCAAAAATAACATTGAATTGAATTTAAACTTTACTGGATAACCGCTAAGAAGCAGGAGGATTCTCACGATGCCGTAGGGGTTTTTTGTGATTTATCCAAGGCCTTTGATTGTGTTTTACATGAAACCCTGGTCAGGAAGCTCTACCACTATGGAATTAGAGATGCATCACTGAATCTTCTTATCTCATATTTGAGTGATAGGGTTCAGAGGGTTGATGTTAACGGTAAAAGATCTCCGGGATCGGTGGTTACAATGGGTGTTCCACAGGGTTCAATTCTTGGTCCTTTCTTATTTTTAATTTATATTAACGACTTGCCTTACCTTGGTAAAGACAAACATGAGATAGTATTGTTTGCAGATGATACCTCACTTTTATTCAAAGTGAAACGACGACAGCCGATTGATGACGATGTGAACAATGCTGTCACAAAGATAGTTCATTGGTTTAGTGTTAACAATTTGCTATTAAATGAACAAAAAACCAAATGTATAAGATTTGTATTACCCAACGTTAAGGAGGTAAAAACCAGTGTAAAAATTAAAGATAAGAATGTGGACCTTGTGGACACCACAGTGTTTCTAGGTATTACGTTGGATGCAAAGCTACAGTGGGGCCCACATATAGATAAATTGTCGAGTAGACTGAGCTCTGCGGCTTATGCAGTAATGAAAATTCGTCAGATCACTGACATTGAAACAGCTAGACTTGTTTACTTTAGTTATTTCCATAGCGTAATGTCGTACGGCATTTTACTGTGGGGCAATGCTGCCGATATTCAAACTATCTTTGTGCTGCAGAAGCGGGCTATTCGAGCAATTTATAATCTAAAAGCTGGTAATTCTCTTAGGGAGAGATTTAAAGATATTAATATAATGACAGTTGCATCACAATATATTTACGAGAACCTAATGTATGTATATAAAAATATTGAAACTTTTTCTAAAAACAGTGATACTCACAGTGTAAACACTAGAAATAAAAACAAACTAGCAGTACCTAATACTAGGCTCCACAAAGTAAATAATTCATTTAGAGGCCTGTGTGTACGTTTTTACAATAAAGTTCCAAGTAATATCCAAAAACTAGATATTAATAAATTTAAAATCGCTATTAAAGAAAAGCTTTATAAAAAAGCTTATTATAAAGTGTCTGATTACATTGAAGACAAAACAGCATGGGTTTAAAATGCTCCAATCTATTTCTAATCCAATATATTGTTAAGGTTTTTTAAACTTGTATAACTTGGTAACGTAACGGCATATAATTTTGTAAATGTCGTTACATAATGAATTAAAGCTGTGGAGTTTCTTGCGCCCATTCTTCTCCACAGCTAAAAAATAGACGTCCTGAATGGGTAGTAGGTAAAAAAATTATGGACGATTCAAAAGCACTTTTCTAAAGTTTATTTGAATAAAGAATATTTGACTTTGACTTTGACTTTGACTTTGCATTTCGTCGCCGTGAGTGAAAAGTCACTATTCGACATTTGGCCAAAATTGAGTTAAAAACATACCTAATTAAATTCTTTAAATTTTTCTGCACAATTTCAACCTTGTTGACATTTCAATTTGCGCAAAAACACATTAACTTTACATTTGCACTACTCAATGGCAGTCGAAAGCTAATCAATTTTGTTAAATACTTTTTCTTTATGAGGTAACATTGCAAATCTGTAGCTAACTCGGGTTGGTTATTTCTCCCTATTACACAATAAATCATAATTAGGACTCGATTTTCCAAAATTGAGTGAAAAGTCACTAACTCTCTTCTAGTATAACTCATTAACTAAAAATATCGGTAAGTATAAGATTTGAGGGTAAAAAACAACTAACTTTGTTTTTTATCATTATCTCAGTAATAGTAGTATATTACCTTATGACTGTGCTTATCTTTATATGAAACCATAAAATTTGAATTATCTCATACCAAAACTAAGTTATTGTTTTATAAAATTTTAAACCGTCATAACTCAAACACGCTTTAGACCTATTTAGTGACTTTTCGCTCTACGACGACGATTTGAATAAACAATAAATTAAATAAAGTTAAATTGTTGCCTAGGACGACGCATTGGTAATTTACGTGGCGGGGATCTTGATTTTTCTCATAAAACATATGAAAGTGATATTTGATGACATGATTTTTCATTTAATTGACTTCATTTTGTTTGTTGCAGAAACACGATTTTTCAACTTTTATAACAGAGAAAAAAATATCAAACTAACCTCTTTTAAAACATAGATTCACATTTTACAGGCTAACCCATAGATATAAGAATTGCTCTGTGGGCTAACCAGACCGATTTAAGCATCTAAATTTTCTTAGTAGATTAGTCTTAACACACTTTAAAATTGTAGTTCATTTTTTTTAAATAATTTGTAGTTTTCATTTGAAGGAAAAAAAAACAGTTTTTCTTATGGTACGGGGCGCAAACGCTCGTATTAAAACGTAGGAGATTTATTGTTTAGCGGTGCGTCGCCTTAAGTTAAAAACTAGTTGCTGGCCGCTATTTATAGTTATTAAAGGAAAAAGGACGTGGGCGTGTGTAGGCTGATGATGATGATGATGATGATGATGAAAGGAAAAAAGTGTCAATCATTGGTCTTGTCGAGCACTGGTGAACACTCTTTTCTTGAAACCTAGATTAAATTTGATGTTGCCTAAAAAACCTCGCGTGTTGCTCGTAGCCAAATCGAGTGTGAAAAGAAAACTTGTATCTTTCATGAGAAATAAAAAACCACGATACCACGATAGCTCAATTGGGAGAGCACCTGGCTCGGTATGTCAGAAGGGTGCAGGTTCAAATCCTGCTCGTGGAAATTTTTTCAACATTTGTGTTTTTTTTTTAAATAAAAAACAGTAAAGATTTTGGAACTAACCTTCAAATCAAATTATCTTGAAAATTCTAACCCCTATCTAGTTTGTTAATTTGATTTGAGGGTCGGTGAGGTTCGGAGAGTAAATTATTCTACTTAAAACTAAACTTAAAAAAAATCTGAACTATAACTTCTACCAACTAGAAAAAGAATAGTTTGAACTGCGACCGAATAAATACTCTTTTAGTGCCCATTTATTAGACCTGCTACACCCCAGCCCACATCGACTAGAGTCATGAATATTTCGCTACATTTCTGCTGTGAACTTAGTTGTCTGTACCCATGAATTAATAAATAAGTTCTACCACAAAATAGGGACACTGTAGAAAGCAAGCTGCACAAGACGCGCTCGAGCAATGCACACAGGCCCTTCTTTACCATTGGGCACTCTGGGCAAGTGCGCCCAGTGGCGGTAGCCAAAGTAACATTAAAAAAACGTTAGCGAAGTTCAAAAAAAGAATAAAATGTATGGGATTGACATAAGCCGCGCTAAAACACGTGGTCAATCCCATATATTTATTATTTTCGAACTTCGCTATCGTTTTCTTAATGTTACCTTGGCTAGGCCTTCTGGGCCCCGCAATCGTTGGGGCGCTCTTGTTCCTGCCAGATCACTAACCGATAACTGATATACCGATAAATATATTTGTTTTGCGAAACAACAATTACTGACTTATTGACTTTTCTTTGCTTTTTAGTTCGAAAACCAGGGGTCTAACAGTGGGACTGGGAACTCTATCTGGCTCCAAATAAATAAGAATACCAGATGAATAAATCTAGAGTTTTGCTTATCTACTCCTAAATACTTATAAAATACAGCTGAATTAAATACTTATAAAATACAGTAAAAAAAAATTAAACGAAATTTTTTTTCACTGTTTTTTATAAGTATTTAATTCAGCTTCATTCAGTGCAGCAATTAGCACTTAAAACAAAAAAGTAAATAAAATAAAAATAAAATTCTAATTGCAACTGGTCTATAACGCAACAGGTCTAAGTAGCAATAGTACGAGATAACGTGTCCGTGTGAGGAGAGGTGTGCGTTGAAGTTTACCTTCTAGGGTCCTCCTTATGTTGTGGTTCTACTTTAACCCTTTCACAGTCAGAGGGATGTACGTATATTCCCAACAAATTTTGAACTTTAATTCATTGTGATAAGATTGAAAACCAATGAAATATTCAAACATGTTCTGCCTGTAAAAGGGTCTCTCCGAAGGCGATCGTGACTCGTGACGTGAGTCAGTCGCCTTGGCATTACCATGCGAATGTCTCGCTGAATTGTCTCTTGAACTTTAAAGTTATTGTTTTTGAACCAGCTGGAAATGCGAAGCCTTTGTGGAACGCCGAAAGGAACGACTTGTAGAATGAAGTCGGCACTCGTTTAAGTCGTTTATGAAATCCAGATGTGTAGTATGTTCAAAAGTTTTGCAACAGTTTTTTTTTGTTAAGTATAACTTAAAACCTTATTTAATGTAATTTAACCGCCGTTTGATTTTTTTAACCGCCTCTGTGGTCTAGTGGTTAAGACCACCGGTTTAGACCCAGAGGTCCCGGGTTCGATTCCCAAGCCGGGCGTACATGTTTGTGTACTTGGTTTGGTTGGTGGTAGGGCTTGGTTGTCCGCCTGGCTACCTACCACCATCTTATCTAAATATGTCGCCATAACATCAATGTTTAGTTTAGTTTAGTAAACTAAAACATCAATGTTTGTAGCATTGCTGTGTTCCTGCAGCTACAGATAAGATAGCCAGTATCTCACTAGTGAGGATCCCAGGTGAAGTACGCTTCCATCATTGGCCTTATCATCAGGCGAGATCAAGGCAGCGTATGCTTACCCGTACAATATATGTAAAAAAAAATGGGTAGGAATTTAAAATTTAGTTCTTAAAGTTACTAATAGATGTCACTGCGCGTTTCTGAATCACAGTATCAGTGTTTCCAGGTTATTTAAACAATTCGTTTTTACTAATAACCCTAAATTATTCTGACGCAGTCGGGTAAAAAGGACAGGACCTTCAAACTGCCATTTGGCCGTAGCCTTCATTAAACCAAAACCAGTCTTATTGAAGTACCTAGGTAGGCGTAGGTGTAAGAGTCATTCAAAAATAAAGTGTTATTTCAAATTGCTGTAGGCGTATTGTATCGTCCATTGCCGTATAAAAATAGTAAGTGCTTATTTAAAAAAAAAAATCACAATTCTCAAATAAACACAAATCTTATATTTATCTTAAAACTGTTAGTTAATATGAAACAGTTTAAAAGTATCGATAGTCTGTCTTTGTTTTGTATTGTTATTGTGAGTATCGTGTGATTTTGTAGTGTGTGCCAATAAATGTATTTCATTTAAAAAAAAATTATAAGTAAAATTTTTTTTTTAATTATTATTTTATTACAAATTATATGATATATGTATATAAAAATATCTAAAATCTAGTTAGTACTCAATACATAGTCAACTTCAGGGGTTTATTAGGTAGATAATTATGTCACATGTTGCATATCGATTGCTAATAAACAATTCTTTTTAACTTCCACCGAGATGATTATCCTTGTCTATGATTTACCAAAACTAAAACTCATCACGTAACCCACCTCGTCGCTAGAGCCGACCCGGCGAACTTTGTAATTAAGGCGAGCGTTAAACGGCATTTTCAGCGTAACCGGGCTTTTTTTGGGGGCGGCGAGGTACGTATAGGGTACCTCAAGCCGTGTTGAAACGAATCACCTTCGGAGGTTTTCTAGAGGGAACGGAATCGGCATTAAAAGTGCGCGTCCCCGTGCCCTACTAGATTCTCCGAAGGGTTCGGATCGGATCGGGGTTTTCCGACTGTGAGATTTCCAAGGCGTTCCGCTCGGGACTGAATGATGGCGCGAGCGTCGAATTAGGCAATAATGTGGATTTTATTGAACGTTTACTTATTATTAAAATTATAATGGCCGACGACTACGAGTATTACATATTCAAAGACAATTGGTTTGGTATATTTTTCTTTGTCTGAAACGGTGTATAGCCTGAATAAAATGATATTTAGTTGATTAATAAGACGTATGTTTGATACTATATTCGATGCAGGAAATTGTAAAATATCGTGAAAATACCAGCCGAAATTACTAGATAAAAGGCCAATGAATAACATATATTTTTTTTGGATTTAAAATCCTTATACATTTCGAATAAAACTCATTTAAAAACACAGTTTTTTTGGAAACCCTCGCCTTAAATCTTGACATTGAATCGTCACCAAAGAGACTATGAATCGTGAATGGAAACCAATGTCACAAAATAAAGAGACTGCAAAATATAAAGTTCATAACAAACGCGCGAACAACGCACAATAGACAACTTGAACCTCGCAACAACTGCTTTTTTTTTAGAGAGATTGCTGATTGCTTCAAACGGCATTTTCAGCGTCACCGGGCTTTTGGGGACGGCGAGGTACGTAAAGGGTACCTCAAGCCGTGTGAAACAAATCACCTTCGGAGGTTTTCTAGAGGGAACGGCATCACACACTCAAAAGTGCGCGTCCCCGTGCCCTGCTAGATTCTCCGAAGGGTTCGGATCGGATCGGCAACAGCTGCGCACGGACTGGTTTCAGATGGTCCGAGTTTCCGTGTCCGAGCGAGGGTCTATGTGTATGTGCTTGAGCGCGGTAGGTATTAAGTCTGAAATTCAAAATTCAAAATTCAAAATCATTTATTCAGTTAAGGCTACAAGTAGCTCTTGTGAATGTCACTATGTCATCGGTTCGTAAGTCTACTCTGGGCGGGAGAACTTGCACCTACTGAAAAGAACCGGCAAGAAACTCACCAAGTGTCCAGCTTATTTTTCCCTTACAGCGTCAAAATATTGGAAAATGCCCTATATAACCACCTACTTGGACGCCCAATGTAACCACAGTGCCATAGAACAATTTAATTTCTATTGTGTCTGGTTTAAGAACATCTAATTCGCAATCATAGAGGACACTTTCCATCACAAATAAACACACAAAATATAGAAGACAACCACTACATGTAAAAAAAACAAAATAAAAAATCTAAGTTAACAAATTTACATCAGGTAAACGTTTCAATTTCCACAATGTCATACTTGCGCGGCAATGCATTAATGCTTGAGCGCGGTATGTGTTAAGTTTACCTTCTGGGGTCTTCTTCTATTGTGCCAGTGTCCGTTCAGCTAAATGTTAACCTTGCAAACATTATGTCACAGCGAGAAGGTAACTATTCATGTTTTGGAGACGAAAAACTGGTTATGATCATTTGTTTGGTTGCTACGTTTTTATTTTGAGTTAGCAATTGTTAATGTTTTTTGGAAAGAGTTTGACTGTTAAATAATAATAAAATTCCGTTGGTTCGAATCCGCGAAGTCAAAAATAACTTGGGTGGTTTGCACCGTGGTGCGAATCGCTGAAGTACGAAAAGCATCGATTCACACCACGACGACTACTTCGCACCACAGTGTGAATCGCAGAAGGACGCTTTTTGTATTGGCTGTTTCGAACCATGGTGTGAATCGGCGAATGTCTTTTTCGTACTTCAGCGATTCGCACTACGGTGCAAAACCACCTTCCGCAGGCCACTGTTGTCTAATTTTTCATTTTAAAAATATGAATATGAAAATATTAAGACTTTTATTATTTTTTACCCAAACGCCTATGATTTTACGAAAGTAAACATTGCTCCAATTAAATCACCAGCCTACTCTGTACAGTTATTAGTGTGCTTGCGTATTCATGTTCAATTCATCATCAATCAAGCAACCAAATTCATCCACGCGCCGATCGCTAGCTATATGCATAAACTCGCAGTTTTGCGTCCGCGCAACACCCTCATAATAAAATACGGCGACTATAACATATTTCTAACAACAGTGAAACTAATTCCGATGAAATTTTAATTCAGAACCATTTCATGGACGATTGTTTTTATCCAGCGACGGTTGCTAGCGCAATAAAAGTATTCATTTCAATTTATGAATTACTATAAACAAGGAAACCTAAGGCCGCGACTAGATTCCATTTTCAGAAGTTATATTTTGTACTCATTTGTTTGGTAGGATTTCGAGTATTAGCATTGTTTTGTTCCACTGTTAAAGGAAAAAAGAGTAGTTCCAAAATATCCAAGATTTTTTAAGGAACTTTTTATTAATAACTAGCTGACCGGCGGACTTCGTACCGCTTTGACAGTTTTCATAACAACAAAACAAGCAAATCATTCTTCCGCTTAAGAACACGCGTTTCCCATGATGGACCCCTATAGCAGCGCCACCTACCGGGTCCAATTGTAAATCTAAACCATTCTCGAATTCACTTGAACACACACAAAAAATTTCATCTATATCGGTTCAGCCGTTTAGAAGGAGTTCAATAACATACACACGCACAGAAGATTTATATACCTATACAGAGTGTCCCTGGAAGTGTGGATCAAATCGAACAAGGACATAGAGGAGGTCGTTTCCAAACTTTTTAGCTCTATGAATGTTGCTTCTATTTTGACAGTTAAACAGCTTAAACACTTAAACACGCACTAAAAATTAAAAATGTCTTAATTGACTTATGTTTGCTAGCTGAACAAAAATACTACTCTAAGAAAGGCAAATCTTCCTACAACATTCTGAAAAAAAATCAAGCCGATAAACTTGAGAGTTTTTTTGTTATCTTTTTTGTTTGAGCTCATGAAAAAAACAAAAATTTATTGTAACTTTAGAACTGTCAAAAATAGAACCGACATTCATAGAGCTAAAAAGTTTGAAAATGACCTCCTCTATGCCGTTGTTCGATTTGATCCACACTTCCAGGGACACCCTGTATAATCCATACAGAAAAAACTTTATACGCTTGTTAATAGGTAAAGGTTCACGTCGTAGTCCACATGGGAATTGAACCACAATTTCTCGCATGCAACCCGAGCTTCCAGGCTATCGACGCATAACCGACTCTTACCGATTTACCCTTACTTACCTTCGGCCTTATCGTTGCTTCCCATCAAATTAGATGAAGGCTTTATCCTTTAGAAAGCACATCATAAATTCTTTTTTAATATAATTAATTAGTCACAAACCTCCTTGGTCCTCATCAGCAGTGGTTCCAGCCAGTGCACATTGCACTCCACGTGGGAGTCCAGGAAGGTCAACACCGCATCAACTCTCGCGCATCGTGTTCCGAATTACAGCACCGTTTCATTTTCAATTGGTAATACTACTCATATTGTTCATTTGTCACTAACCTCTTTGATCCTCATCAGCAGTGGTTCCAGCCAGTGCACGTTGCACTCCACGTGGGAGTCCAGGAAGGTCAGCACGGGAGCCACGGCGGCGTCCGCTCCCTTCACCCTGGACCGCATCAGACCTTCGCGCTTCGTGTTCCGAATCACGCGCACCTTGCGGATCGATCTCAACGCCGCTCCATCGTCAGCTGCAATATATTACAATGTCAGTTCAAAGGAGTAGCCATAGCCATACACATGCAAGGGACGGGCATTTGTCAGTGTCACCGGTGCGCAAAGATTGTTTGCTTGGAAAAGCTGTACCTTCACAGTGAAACCAGACTTTTGTGGGCAGCGAGAAACTAAAGCTGTCTTTAGCCGTGGTGATCGAACATCTTGAGTAGGTTCCTGGAGGGGATGGCATGCCCCCGTCTTCTACTAGATTCTTGGAAGCGTTCGGATCGGAATCGGCGGTGTGAGGAGCTACGCCGTGCGTTCGCCTATTCGAATGCCCAACAATGTGACTATGGTTAATAAGCAGAGCTGGGCAAGTATTAAACAAACATCAGGGTGCCTATTGCTGTTTTATTTAATTATTTTTTTTATACTTAGCACGGCAAATGACTCCATACCACCTGATGTTAAGTGGAAATGGAGTCCAGACGCGAAGACAACTGGTGCAGCGTGAAAACAACGCAGCATCAGTCAACCTCACTCTGCCGGCCCACAAGGTGCTTCTTCACGCCTCGTTTGAACGACCCAATATCATAGGAAGGAGGGAAAACGTGTGCTGGTAGACTATTCCATCTTTTGGAGGTGCGACAAAGAAACGAGTCACCAAATTTCTTTGTGCGCGATGGGATATGTGTGACAGTAAAGCGATGACTCCGGAGAGCAGCACGTGTACTCCTATGGAGGAAGGGAGAAGGTGGGATAAGGTCAAACAGTTCTTCAGAGCACTCGCCGTGGTACAAGCGATAGAAAACGCTGAGTGACGCTATTTACGCAATTGCAGGGGTTCTTATTACAAAAACACAAATGTTGAAAAAAAATCCACGAGCAGGATTTGAACCTGCACCCTTCTAACATACCGGGTCAGGTGCTCTCCCAATTTATCAATTGGGAGAGCATCATCGTGTCCCAATTGCTATCGTGGTTCTAACCAGCCCGCCGAAATTATTCAACACTATTTAACTTTTTTTACTTTAAAAGCCAAAGGCGCCCTTTCATTACTGTTTTTTTTGCCATTTGATCATGTTAACGAAAACGAGAAATCGTTTAGCGCTGAAGCAACACTTCCTGGTGTTCCAGATCCGATCAGAACGGGGAACGCACTAGTAGACCAACAAGGAAAGTATTTTTTTGCATTATACAAATTCTCATTTTCTTTCGCACACAAGTAATCTCTCACACATACTTGCTTATATATACAAATTGTAAAACCTAGGTAAATCCACGTAAAATCAAACTTTTCACGCTTAGCTTAGCTTAGCTTAGCTTAGTTTTTCTATATGTGGAGGTTTGTTATTAGCTTGTAGAAATTATAAAAATAAAAACAAAATAAATAATTAATGGAATCAGGCGTTATTTTGCGGAAATCCATAGTACAAAAAAATTTAATTTAAATAATATGTAGTGTAACTACATATTATTTAAATTAAACACTACATATTATTTAATTATTTTTTTTTTAATAAATAAAATTAGCTATAACTTGTGTAAACATTGTAACACAATAAAAAATTAAATAAAAGTTAGAAAGTATTTGAATAGCCTATATCTGTCTGCAAAGGCTTCCATCACTGAAATTAAGTCATCAATAGATGGGTAGTAAATAATCACCTCGCTTGCCAAAGCGGGCTGGTGATAAAAAATCCGAAACACACTTCGCCCGACCTGGGATGTGAACCAGGGACCTTCGGGTATTGGGCCGAGCGCTTTGCCACTAGGCCACAAAGGCGTAATCAAAAAAAGGAGGTACTCTGATACCCATAATAATAACTATCAATGTTTACCCACGCTAGACGCTTGAAGGTTCGACATCGCGTCGTCGTGCACACAACAACAGACATAACACGGTTTGCATATGAAATTACATCGCCAAGTTTGTTATCTGCTTACAAAACAGATTATGGTTAAACAGTTAACTTAAATGGATGAAGTTTATACTACTTAACAAGGATAAACGAACTTGCCTTCATCATAATACATATTGCACACTTGTATATAAGTATAGTTGTATACAAGTACTATGTATATCCTACTAATATTATAAACGCGAAAGATTGTAAGTATGGATGGATGTTTGTTACTCTTTCACGTAAAAACTACTAAATGGATTTGGATGAAATTCGGCATACAGATAGTTTATAACCTGGATTAACACATAGAATAGTTTTTATCCCGATATTCCTACGGGAACGGGAACCACGCGGGTGAAACCGCGAGCGGGCGCTAGTACTTGTATATAAATGTGCCATTTCTTTAAATAAGATAAATATAGTTTATAGTATCGAAAGTGTTTTAGCCAAATAAATACATCAAACTAAAATTAAAAAGGCGGTCTTATCAATAAAAGTGATCTCTCCGTTTGAACTTCGTGTTGACACACAAGTTGATGACAAGTTGTTATCCATAATATAGGAACTATGAACATTTGTATCAGATACAAAACCAACATTAAATGACACTTAAACAAAACGGTGGAACGGTTGGAATGACCGATGTATAGACTGTGACATAACTAAACACATAACATAGCAATCTGATTCTCGTGCAACTCTATCAGGGTTAACTAATTGTTATAGCAAAATCAAGCATTGATACATGCCTGCACTGTTTTTTTTTATATATTAGAAGGAGGCAAACGAGCAGGCGGGTCACCTGATGGGAAGCAATCACCGCCTCCCATGGACACCCGCAAAACCAAAGGAATCACAGATGCGTTGCCGGCCTTTAAAGTGTGCTGTGGCTGCAAGTCTTTTAAGAGAGACGAAAAGTAATAAATCAGCACTACAAAATTCAATTTACGTTGAACCAAATCCGTGTCAGTTTTTGGTAAGCTCCAACAATTCATTCGTCCCAAAGCCCAAAGCCGTCCGTATAAACGCTGAACTATAGACTAATAATATTAGTCCATGGCTGAAATAAAGCGCTTGGAAGCTTCACAGAGGATTTAGTTGCCGAGCGGGCAAATAAATCCTCTGTGGTGGCACTTCGAACTCCTATTGACATAAAAAGTGAATAAGCATAACTACCTATTTTCTCTAGGTAATTAATACATGAAGAAAAAATTTGTACCCCTTTTTAAGCACATTGCCCCTACGTAGGAGTGTAAGATTTTTTCATAGTTAAAGTTCATTTGCAGGGCGATTTTCATCATTAGCTCATTTTATATCCCCACTATTGGGGCACGAGCCTTCCCTATAGATGAATAAACCACCACGCGGGCCCAGTGCGGATTGTTGGTTGTCAGCGACTGCTGCAGCCGGGACCAACGGCTTTACGTGCCTTCCGAAGCACGGAGGAGCTCGAGATGAAAAATTTTTGGTCACCCATCCGATGAGCGGCTTTAGCAAAAGTTGCTTAACCTCAGCACTCGCAGATCACTGCGCCATCGAGCTCCGCGTGTGTTACATTACATTGTATAAATAAACATTGTATATTTTGTAAATTACGGTCGAATTTCGACCTTGTTGACTTAAAAAGTGAAGAGCTATTTTGAAATTAAAATTTAAAAACTCGTAAAACAGTTGACTGCCTCCGATGGAACTTGAAACAACGACCTATCGCAATTTGATTGATTGATGAAACAAGTAAACATCGTTGACTATCTAAAAGCGTCGAAACAAACACTTAACAACCAAATATAGCACTGTCAATGACAACGAGCCGGCCAGGTCTTCGATTTCTAGCTATTTTTAAAACGTCTACAATTTTCTTTCAGCGTCTTAATTTGGTCTTTGAGAAAAATTCCAGAATAAGGCATTTCAGACAGGACTGTGAAATTTACAATCCCTTTTAGTAAGTTATTACTAACATAAGATTTGAATCATTATTTATAACACTAAATTCATTTTTAAAAAAAATATTTATCTAGAAAGATTTTTAGGCTTGTGTACATGACGAACAGATAAAAACTCATGACAAAGAATCACATACTTAGGATATGGCGTTTGGTTTGCATTGCCAGGAAATGCGAGTTGAATCCAACCCGTTCACTAAGTGATAAAGCTACGCTATAGCATCGCTACTCGTATGGCGGTTTTTTTTAAATATTTTACTACCCTCATTTGTCCCCAGAGATACTGCTTCAATACCATACAAATTCTCGTCTTGCTAACGTTTTCTAATAGCAAATAAAACTTGTAGTTGGCACCTAGAGCTCTCATTGAATGTTTAAATATAACCGACGTTTGCTCCAACCACAGCACAATTCTAAATTTATCTAGGTCGCACATAAACGTTGCAAATGCGGTTAAAAAGCTTGCAACAAGTGAAATGTTAGCTAAAAACTCATTGTTCTTGACACAATCAATGTGAAAAATAAGCTGGCTGCCAATGTTGCCGTCTACATAGCGTGGGACAACACTACGCGTAATTGAAAGTGTATTTGTAGCAAGACAAGTTTTTGAAGAAAAAAAAGAGAAAATGTACATTTATATTTTCACAGTAAGTAACTCTCACACTATGATGTTAATTGCGAGTCGGTCGCACTATCTACTGGTCACTATTTTGTCACTGAAAATCTTCGGATTCGAAGTAGGTATCAGTAGTATCCAGTTTTCGACACTTGAAGCCTAGTGGTCGACACAGTTTTTGCCGCCAAAAATTACCAAGTTCCGTACCCAAAGGTTAACAATTTCTCTGTCCCATGAGTCACATGTGATACATAACAATTGATTTATCTATTGTTTTAATTTTTGGACAGCGAAGTTGATATGTGATCTGCTATTGTTTTTTTATGCGACGGGAACCCTATTACTAAGACTCCGCTGTCCGTCCGTCCGTCCGTCCGTCCTTCTGTCACCGTGCAGTATCTCATGAACCGTGATAGTTAGACAGTTGAAATTTTCACAGATGATGTATGTCTGTTGCTACTATAACAACAAATACTAAAATACAGAATAAAATAAATACCTAAGGGGACAACATACATGATTTTTTTTGCCGTTTTTATAGATAATACGGAACCCTTCGTGCGCGAGTTCGACTCGCACTTGGCCGGTTTTTATTGAAATTCTACGAGATGACAGCTAGGAGGTAGGTAGTCTGCATTTGATTGTCGCTAATAACTAAAACCAGTTGTTGATCCCTAATTTTAATTATTAAAGGAAAAATGTCTATTTACTAGTTCCTGTCGCAAACTGGAGCTACTACCCTACTACCGAAATAAACAAATTGTAAATAAATTAGTATTAATAACGGGAATAACACCATGTTTTTTGTTGTGTTTGACCCACCCGCAATAACTTCAGCACGTCCGTGATCATGGCGCATGCAACTGTGCCGAAATATCGAATACTCACAAAATTAATAAACATGGTAGTAATCCCGTTAATAATATTTATTCTAATGTAAGATACCATGATAGTTTAAAAAGTTATATTGTAAATAAAGTGCATTTTTTAATTATTTTCAACTTCAAGATCGTCGGTGACATTCGGAAGTCGCATCCCTGAACCACATTTGTTTGTGCAACCTTTATAAAAAGTGTGCTGTGACCAAATCCTCTCAAAGTCCTCCAACTACCAATCAAATTGTTTGATTAATATTTTTCGTTGTTTTTTTAAGTTATTTACTCACAGTTAGAGTTGAATTTACAGTCAACATCCTCTTGCATGTACCCTTTAAGAAAAACTTTGAAAGCAAACGGTACTGGCCGAAAACCAGCGCTATATACTTAAGCATTATGCCTATGTCGCATTAAGCTGAGCCGGTAGCCTTTGGCATACATATAGTCATAGTCATAGTCATAATATTTATTATTTAAATATATATATATATATATTTTTTATATTTATTTTTTTTTTATTTTTTTATTTTTTTTTTTATTATTATTTTTTTTTATTTATTTATTTTTTTTTTTTTTTTTTTTTTTTTTTTTTATTTATTGTTACAAAGTCTAATATTTGTAGCTACATGTGCAATAAATAAGTAAATAAATAGTGAAATATTATATTGTATCAAATGTAAAAGATGTAACAGTGTGCCAATAAATTATTATTTCATTTCATATATTACAGCATGACAAAAGTTGCTTTTAAAATGAAGACTTGTTTACAAATACTGATACTGCGAATAAATATTATTGATCCATTATGTTAAGCTTTAAATCTTTCAACGGCTTTGTAATCAGTGTCCAAACGTTGTTTTATCCATATAGATGAGCAACTTTGTCCAAGAATGGTTCGAAGTACCTACTTCATGAAAATTTGGACCTGCCAATAAGTCAGCTGATCGCGCCCTTTCTTATGATTGTCAGGCATACAAAACAATTTGACGTATTTAAACGTTTGTATATCGGAGAATCATAAAAATATTACGTTTTTAAGAAGGATGCCATGGTTTGGCTTCCTTCATGCCTTCCAAAGCAGTTCGAGATAAATTAATTTCGTCACTCGTCCGGTGTGGCCTGCCATAACGAAAGTTGCTAATAGTTAAAGTTAACAACCGAAAGTTGGTAACCATTAAAGTTAACAACCTAAATAAGAACCGTATGGTAACTTAAATTATATTATTTAGATTTCTTATTCCCAAAGTTAAGGTTAACACTACACATGATATAACGATGACGAACCATTTTTATTTGAATGCCCATTATACAAATGTACTTATTTAATAGGTATTTATTTTCAACTTAGTTACAGACCTCTCAGTCTCCTCTGCAGGTCTGGGACGGGAAAAGAGTGTATCGCCATATCTACTCTGTGGTATCGCTGCCTAACCATACTTTAAAATAACGTATCCTACTTTATTTTCCATCCCCATACTTTATTATTTTTAATAAAAATAAAGTATGGAAAATACTTTATTTCCGACTAATGCGTGCGTTTGAACGGAATATTCCTGTTGACTTAATTTCTGAACTACTGAATGATAATCACACTCAGGTGAAGTGAAACGAAACGCAACTCTTAAATAAATAAATTTGGAAAATACTCCAGAAAACCTCCAGAGTTCAGACGTACTGTAGGATATCGGCCATTCTACGAAGTGGCCAAAATCCTGTTCGTTTTATTTATCTCCTTTTTAAATATAGCTACATTTTAACGATACTGTTTAATTTGCTTTATTTAATGTTTTCTATCATCACATATTTCAATTAATACACAATCTCTTTCAGTTATTAAGAATTTGCGCGTTTCCGGTAGACCAAATCACATCCTGTAGACTGTTCGCAGAATAGGTTGCCGGATCCAGATATATTTTAAAAATACTTTCACATATTGTTAAATTACTAATGTTAACCTATTATATCGCACATATAACTAAATAAATTGTCATTTAATTTAAAAAACATACGACTTTTACATTTTAAGTTACACAAGATTCTACAGTGTTCGCAAAAAACTAATCACTCATGTAGACAAACATGAAAAATCTGGTATTTTTTTAAATATTTTGTATAGCAACATTATTTAGTTTTACTAGCAACACTAAAACACATAGTTGTCATCGTCTGACCGTTTCTGCTGGCTATGAGAAGTAATTTCCTAGTTTTTAATAAGATTTGAGTGATTCTACAAAGTGTAAAAGTTGGTGCGTCACATCTAAAGTCGCCAAAAAACAGTAAGTTCTCAATTCAAAATTATAATTTTCATTTGGTCTTGTTAATTAGCGGTAAAATGATAGAACGTGATGGAAGTTTTGCTTTATAACCTCAAATATTTCCCTCGGCATTGACAAAAGTATTTGTTCATCACTTCTGTCGAACTCATTTCTGTCGACAAGGTTGTCTACAGACGTGACGGATGCCTACAGATGTGATGCGTTTGTGAAATCCTATATATAAATATATTCTATTGCTATTTGAAAAAGACAAAAAATTATTGTTAGAAAAGCTCTGTTGTATAAATAATTAATTTTATAGCTTAATACATGCGATTTTTGCTGAGTTTAGTACAAAATATAAATTTGTATACAAAAGTGATGTATTTCTACAGATATGAGCATGTGGTTTTGTGTTAATATTAGTAATGTTTTTTTAAATAGATAAAATTTTTATATTTAACTGGCTCTGCTTGGTTTACCTGAAGCATTATTCATCTTTAAGTTAATTTTGCGCAAAAAATCTGCAAATTAACATCGGTCTACAGAAATGACGTCTGTCTACAGATGTGACTTGATTCTTTTATTTTTTCCAGGTGTTTGATTTCAATCGCAAGAATGGCAAGGAACAAAAAAAATGGACTGAAGAACAAAAAAAGAGCGTCGTAAGGCACAAAAGAAGAGATATATACAAAAAAGAAGACACAAAATGACAGAAGCTGAATTAGAGGAAAGGCGCAGAAAAGACATGGAAAAATACCAAAAAAAAAAAGCATCAGGAGAGATCAAGACTATTAAAGAACAAACTTCAAGAGTAGGGAATAATAAGGAAGGGATGGCGTGAGCGTGCTCAAAAGTAAAGCTCCTCCGCAACCTCCTCGCCTGTGGAACCTAATATAGACGATCACTCAAATCGGAATGAGTCAAACCCACCGTCATCTCCAATTCAAGAAGAGCTTTCAGAGCCCAGAATGTTGACCAACACTTTGCAAAGTCGTGACTTTTATAGAGTCTGCTACGGCAATTCATCTGATACTGAAGCTGAATCTGAAATAGAATTTAAACGACCATGTAAGATGATTAAATCTGCAGCTGTCCGTAGTTGCGCTAATCTCCAATCGGACAGGGTGGACCGTGAAAAAAAGGATATTATTATATCAGAGCACAGTTATATTGTGCAAGATAAAAATGAAAAGACCACACTGGCTAAAATGAGAAGACTGAAGAAGAGTAGACCGCGAATTCGATTGGGCAGCACTTCTGATGATGATTATAGTGTTAGCGAGGATAATTTAATAGACGAAAAAGAGAAGAACTCGCTGGTTCATGGAGTGAAGAAAAGCGAAAAAGGATTTTTTTCGGACAGCGATGATGATATTTTCAAATGATTGTTTGTCCTACTGAACTGATTTATTTCTTATATATTTTTTAAAGTTAATATTAAGCTGAAAATTTCTCATAATAATATCTACAGATGTGTAGTCACATCTGTAGACATAGTTTTTATATTTTTTATTTTGTAACCATTTGTTACATTCATGTTAATTATGCCTTAGCAAGTGAAAAGACACTTAGTTTTTTGAGTTAATAACGTTGATTATTTCTAGAATTGTATTTATTGTTGTTATTTTGTAATATTGTATATTCTGTCGACAATGGCGTCACACCTGTCGACAGGCAAAAATCTTAAAAGTGCCATAAATGCTAATTTTGTCATTGATGATCTCTAAAACTATTTTTAGATTAAATTAAGATTAATTTTAATTCGTCCTACCTCAATAAAAACACAGAATAATTGATTTTGTTTTTATTTATAAAAAAATATGGGTTCGTAGAATGGCCGATATCATTCCCACCTAGTAGAAGTTCCACTATGTCGCACTAAGCGCTTCATGTCATCATTTTTACTGCGCACTGGCAAGGAGTGGAATTCTTTGCCATCGTCTGTGTTCCCAAAGACTTAAAACCTGAATACCTTCAAGGCGAGAGTTAATAGGCATCTTCTGGGGCAGCTCGCTCCACCGTAGACCTCATCTACGCTCACCATCAGGCGAGATCGAGGTCGAGAGCTGTCCTATAAAGCATAAAAAAGGGACAAGGGTTCCAAGATACTCGCACAAGCGATCAGCTAGCAACCCATCTCTAATGTTATATATTCCACAACGGAACCCTAATTTGTTTGTGCTAAATGTGGCGTAATGGCGAGTATAATAATAATAATATGCATGCCGCCGTCCAGGAGAATCACTCCGACATAATATTTCTGGTTGTTCTCATCTTGCAAACGGAGAGTATTTGCACAGACACAACCAAGTAGCCAGAATAATTTACCAGCAACTTGCTCTTGGATATGGCCTTGTTGAATCAGAGGTGCCGTACGATAAGTACGCACCTGCGCCAGTACTCGAAAATGGTCATGCAACAACGCTCTACTGGGATCGCTCTATCATTACGGACATGACTATTGTCGCCAATAAGCCTGATATCGTGGTGGTCGACCGATCCCAGCGCCGGGCAATACTGGTTGATATCACCATACCTCACGATGAGAACCTCGTGAAAGCCAAGAAGGACAAGCTCAGTAAGTACCTTGACTTGGCTCACGAGGTTACCGCCATGTGGGATGTGGATTCAACCATTATTGTACCGATAGTCGTTTCGACAAGCGGTCTTTTAGCTAAGAGCCTCGATCAACACCTAGAGAGGCTCTCGCTGAAAGGTTGGGTTAAGGGTCAGATGCAAAAGGCAGTACTCCTTGACACGGCACGTATTGTCAGGAGGTTCCTCACTCTGCAGCCCTGACCACCGGTAGCTTGGGCCCTGACCCGCTGCTGGCTAGTACTCTAGGATTATGTTTTTATAATGTTTTATTGTTTTTATATTGAAATATTGTAAAAATCTAGTTTTAGGAAAGAAAATAAATAAAGAGTATAATAATAATAATATATCTTTATTGCAGGCACATGATCCATATTTTTACAAATAATAAACACTTAGAAAATATAAAAAACACAAACATCACAAATAAAAAAATATATAATAAAAAGTAAAATAATAATATTTATTATTGTTTTTGGGATAAGTCTGTCCGCCAGACTCCGGATAATAACATTGTCACACGAGTCAACTCTGGACATGAAAGACGCTATTTCACTGGATAACATTAAATGAGTCGACACGGGCCTCAGTGTACATTTTTGAAGCGCTGCAGAAGCGCTTCGAACCTATCAGATGTCTAAAGACATTGTTATAGGCCACTCGAATGCTAGTCTGTCAGAAAGACCTAAACAGTATCGTTTTCACGTTCAGGCGAAGCTTTAGAAATCCTAAAGTGAGTACGCAAAATTGGTGATTTCGATGCTATCTGCATTTTAGTCATAAAGCATTGTAGACGTTTTGCTTTAAAGACGTTCTGCAAGTTAGGCTATCTGCATTTTAGTCATTAAGCATTGTAGACGTCTTGCTTTAAAGACGTTCTGCAAGTTAGGCTATCTGCATTTTAGTCATAAAGCATTGTAGACGTTTTGCTTTAAAGACGTTCTGCAAGTTAGGCTATCTGCATTTTAGTCATTAAGCATTGTAGACGTCTGGCTTTAAAGACGTTCTGCAAGTTAGGCTATCTGCATTTTAGTCATAAAGCATTGTAGACGTTTTGCTTTAAAGACGTTCTGCAAGTTAGGCTATCTGCATTTTAGTCATTAAGCATTGTAGACGTCTGGCTTTAAAGACGTTCTGCAAGTTAGGCTTTCTGATCATAACTGGCTTTGTCGATACCACTGTTTGGTAGAAGGACGTGACGTGGTATATACAGATTAGGGTTGCCACTCGTACTTTATTATAAAATATTGTGTACATTTATTTCGGGTAATTGTACTCTATACTTTAAGAGAACAATAAAGTACGCGAAAATACATACTTTATTTCACATAAATATTTTAGTTCGAAAAAAGACAGTGTTGAAAAATTTCCACGAGCGGGATTCGTACCCGCACCCCATGACATGCCGGGTCAGCTGCACTACCAACTATGCTACCGTGGTTCAACCCAACTCGCCGAAATTAGTCAACACTATCTACTCTTGCTCTGTAAGCCAAAAGAACCCTTTTCATATTCATATATTTTAGTTCTCTGGGATTCTTTTTACATACAACGTGTAACTGAAAGGTGTGGTCAAAATGAAAAGATCCACAGTGTATCCGAACTAGATCTTGTACGCAGAGTTACTAAGACATGATTATAAACTTTAATTTGTTGTGTAATTTTTAATTTAATATTTCTATTGTGACGTCACATCAAAATAAACAAGTCTCAGCCCTAGTGGTTCAATAACCTCTGTATACTTACATTTATGATCCCTGCTGCTTGCTTATGCACGCCTGACGCGCATGACTTCACCAATATAAATATTTAATTTACAATTTAAGTGACAAATTGAAGTTTATAATTATGTCTTAACAACAACACATACAAGTTCTGGATGAGATACACTTTGGATCTTTTCATTTTGATCACATTTTTTTATAACACGTTGTATAACACACAAAAAAATTGCTGTGCAGCTATTTTGCAGTGATAATTATTTGTTAAAAGTTGTTAAAAGGAATGAGAAGTATGTTTATAAGCGATATAAATAATCGTACTTTATTTTGACACTATGTACTTTTCTACCTTTTAATACCCAATGTACCTACTTTATTTGCACAAAAAAGGTGGCAACCCTAGTACAGATGCCAGCACATCAACCTACCTACCTACCAAAACTGTAAAATTTCTTTAATACATTTTCAACAATTTATCTTATTTATAAGGTTCAAAGTCTATTGAGAAAATATGACAGTTTGTGGTAGGTTGTATGCAGGAGTGTGTATTTAGGTATGTCTAAGCTTATGTTCAATTCACATTGCTTTGCGTTCGTCTCACGTATCTCACGATACGAGTTCTTTACTAACGACTGACTGAGTCTTAAATAATTTGCTAGAGAAGTATCCACCCGGCTGAGCAATATTTGTTATTGCGGGCTCTTGAAAGTTTTTAATTGTAAATGTTTTAATTTAAATACTGTACCTATAATATGGTAACGACATACTTTTGTTTTGTAAATGTTGTTACTTCTATTAAGGGTGCGCCGTCCGTAAGTGACAGGTGTCATATAATTTATTTGAAATGTCGTCGTCCATATTTATTTGATGCCGCGCGGCCATACTAATTTTGTATGGGGAATTTAACGTGTTAATTTGAAAAATAATAATTTTAAAAACCGCTTGATAAATTGAAAATGTGAAACGGACGATTTGTAGTTAAGACATTGGTGATTGTTTATACATAATTAGAGGTATAATAATTTAGATAAACTATAAGATATCAACTAAACGCCGCCGCCACTCGTTTCAATTGCCCAACTTTAAATGATATTCTAGAAAAAACTATAGTGTGTTATGAATTTATGGGTCAGACTAATTGTAAACACGTTCCCTTTGATATTAAATATATATTTTGTTTATGTAATACGATAGTTTTTTCATCATATATCAACTTAACCGTGACTGCACTTTTCTTCTACACAGCTAAAAATATACGTCCTGAATGAATAGTAGGTAAAAAAATGTATGGACGATTCAAAGCACTTTTCGTAAGTAAGAAAATTTGACTTTGAAGATATTATCGTGATTTTCTGTTGTGTTTTGTTAATGGTCCCATTTTTAGTCCCCTTTATTTATTTTTGGCTTTTATCCTTTTTGGATATGCCCCAACTTTAACCTTAACAACAAAATTAGCTTAAACATGCTTAAACTAAGAAAAGCAGGGGAAAATCATTGATGCAGTAACATAAAATATACCCGTCCCTTCGCTACATCGAAAATCTGCCAATATGGATAGAACTGCTACTACGTTACGACTGCAAATATTAAATTTCTGTGTCATAGATCCTCTTTGGTCTCTCTTTGGAAATTTTTATACCTATTCCATTTAATAATGTGGAACACCATCTATTTTGTAGCATTGTTCTCAGTTTAGAGATTTCTGATTTCCTCAACAGAAGAGGAAATTTTTTTAAAGGTTCGCAAAGTTAACAATCCAACTAATACCGATTTACTACAGAAGCAAAAATGTTGTTAGTTTGTTTTTCGATCACGTTAATATAATTTACCTTAACTTAGTTTTAATCCCGCAATACTTGTCATTCCATTGGCAATTTATAACAGACCTAATTTCATGTGTATACAAGCTGGTTAAAAACAATGCGTTTTAATTAATACCTGATTTCAACATCCCAAAATAGAAGCTTTTACATGTTTTAATATTTTAAAGGCACTCACAAAAGTAATACCTTTCCGCATAGTAAATTAACCTTTACAAACTGGTGAACGAAAATGCCATAAGGATAAAGGTTTTTTGTATTTCTTTATTTATAACACAAAATATATTTTCCGTGTCCACTCCAATGCGATTAACTGAATTCATCGTTGTAACGAAAATTTTGTAAATAGTTAGGTAGTAGTTACAAAAAAAATAAAAATGTTATTGTTATTATGCATGATTCTATTAAGGTAAATAAAATAAAAAACAAATATAAACATGTTCTAATTGATGCTCTTTTTAATTTGTACTCTCAACATTGTCGCAGTGTAAAAAAAGGAAAAAAGGAAACCCCTTGTAGAATTTCTTAACGGTTCTTCTCAGTACTGATTTAGTATCATGACGTAGACGTACGATCACATGAGTAGATATATGCATTCACTAATATCTACTCATGTGGTACGATTATGAATTACTTACGATTTCCGAGTTACATATTGAAATACATATACATACAGATCTAAATAAGCTCAGAACAATAACTAAAGCTATTATTATTCTGAGTAAACAAGACAACCGAGTTCCTAGTTGTGTAAAACAAATAAGAACCGTAAAATAATTGTTGTAAAAGAGCTAAAATTTCATAAAAAAACTAAGAAAGGATAACTTTTTGGCACCTAGAATACCTGCGTCCTTTTTATTTTTAAAGTGTCATACTTAAAAAATAATGTAAAATAAATACGAGTAGATCCATCTAAATACTTACTTATTATTTCAATTAAATAAATTTTAGAAAATCTAAACCAAAACCTTTGGAGTTACTATTAATTACTAGTGGTCGCCCAGTGGTCGAAGTTTGACCGTAATTTTATTAACCTTTTTACCGCCAACAACTTCTATAGAAGTTCGAGATTTTCGTGCCGTCCACGCCAGCACTTCTATAGAAATTCTTCTTTGTACCTACTTTATTAAAATACATTTATACGTTGGCGTACAGCGGGACATAGCGTGCAGGATAGTTGGGCGGTGAAAAGGTTAAGGCTGCACGGCAATCCGTGCAGCCATAATAAAATTCTTTTTAAATTTTTCATTGCTTAGAATACAATTCCTAAGCAATGAAAAATTTAAAAAGATTGAATGTGAGTTTTGATTTGCATTTACAGATTTCGGCCGCTCCTCTTGCAATTTTGATATTTTTAGAGAAGACTATATAATATGCGTGTGTGAAGTACACGGTAGTGTGTGTTTGATTTATTGATTTAAAGTATTTTAAGGCATAATTTAAAAAAAATATTAACATTCGGATAACCTTCTCTATTTAAACTACTAGCTGTGCTCGCGACTTCGTCCGCGTGGAATAGTGACTTTCGGCAGCATTTTTAATTTTTTAGGCTCTTTTCCCGTTTTTGCAACATTTTTCACTGATACTTCGCTCCTATTGGTCGCAGCGTGATGTTATATAGCCTAAAGCCTTCCTCGATAAATGGACTATCCAACACAAAAAGAATTATTCAATTCGAACCAGTAGTTCCTGAGATTAGCGCGTTCAAACAAACAAACAAACAAACAAACAAACAAACAAACTCTTCAGCTTTATAATATTAGTAAGTATAGATAAGTGTGCAAAATTTCATACTTCTCCGTCCACGCAATTTTTGTAAAAAAGGGATACAAAGTTTTTGCTTCACGTATATATGTAGATAAGGTCTAATTATCGGAGATTCCTCTCATGACTTTGTCATAATTGGCTTTTGCATGGTACATGCTACATAGTTATACCGTTTTGTATCAAAGGATGTTTGAACTAACCCTGCATTCCTTAATTACATTCCCCATAACCTATAATACATAATTGGTTTAGTCTATCTTAAATGGTTAATATGTAGGTACTTACGATTATCGCTGAAGTCGTCTACTAAAATGATTTCCTTGATGAGATGTGCCGGACTTCTGTTCAGCACGCTGTAAGAAAACATAACGTTGATGTTTATTAAATGTGAGGAGCTCGGTGGCGCAGTAGTTAACGTGCCCGGTCTGCGAGTGCTGAGGTTAAGCAACTTTCGCAAAGGTCAGTCATCGGATGGGTGACTAAAAATCTATCATCTCGAGCTCCTCCGTGCTTCGGAAGGCACGTAAAGCCGTTGGTCCAGGCTGCATTAGCAGTCGTTATCAACCCGCCCGCGTGGTGGTTTATTGCCCGTTCCTATCCATCCAGGGAAGGCTCGTGCCCCAGCAGTGGGGACATAGAAATGAGCTGATGATGATGATGATATAATTTATACTCAAATCCTACATTTTAGTGTTAAAAACGCCGGCATACAGAGTCATCTGTCAAAACTGTATTTTTTTTTAAATATATGTTCAACCTAAGAATAATAACTAAAGCTATTGAAACCGGACTAAAATAACAAAGGTGTCACCAAATTTGTGACGTCATATTTGAGGTAATGTAGTGAGTGACTTTATACAGGACTCAAGATTTTTTTTGATCACCGATTATCTGATGACCGTTTGACGTAACAATACAAAAAATAAAAACTAAGTGTCAACTATTTGTTGCACTCCAACCTCCTTTTCTAGCCATATGATAGAATGATAGAACGGAACTAAACATAGTTGCACGATTGTTTTGATTATAATGAATTAAAGCTGTGGAGTTTCTTGCGCCCATTCTTCTCCACAGCTAAAAAATAGACGTCCTGAATGGGTAGTAGGTAAAAAAATTATGGACGATTCAAAAGCACTTTTCTAAAGTTTATTTGAATAAAGAATATTTGACTTTGACTTTGTTATTTTAGCCATCCTTCTATAGCTTTAGTTATTGTTCTGAGTGTTCAGCACTCAGAACAATAACTAAAGCTATAGAAGGATGGCTAAAATATGACCTCACAAATCTGGTGACACCTTCGAAATAACGAAAGAAAAGGGACAATCGATCTCTTTCCAATACATCACTTAGGTTCATTAGTTAAAATAGTACGAACTGATGAATGAGTGTTGCTATTTTAGTCCGGTTTCTATAGCTTTAGTTATTATTCTGAGGTTCAACAGTACGACATAGACAAAATTCAAAGTGTATTGAAGAAAAGAGATGTCCCAGAATGTATGGAGTCTAGGCGTGGTTTGTGTACAGTATACTAAAATAAAGACAAAGACACGTGGATAGGAAAGTTTTTGATTAGGTATCCAATTTCTCTAAAATAGCTTTATTTTTTGGAAGGAACAATCATTTGAACAATAGAATTGCAACATACAACAAAATGGTTGATGATATTAATGACATTTCGGATGACGTTTGTCTGTCACTTGTCATTGTCAGTCAATTTAATTCAGCAAAACTTGCGAAACTTGCGAAAAACTGTTACAAATCCTAACGTTCTAATAGGTTGATAAAAAGAACTTAGGACACTCAAACACAACGATCACTACGAACAAACGAAACAAACCAACCAAACAAAGCGAAGCGACATTTCACATTGACATTGACAGTTGTTTTTTGTCTTTGGTAATCCGTCGTCTCGTCGTATCATAGTGTAGGTAGCCATGATCATTACCATTCAAGGTTGAAAAAAGGTTTATCTTTTTTATTTTATAACCACTAAAATATACACTACTTGTATGTAATTTATTGTATTTTCTCTTATAGAAAGTAAGTAATTTTTTCCCCATTTTTTAATATAGCGTACATAGACCCAACTTATTATGGGGCATCTCCTTTGACAGTTCGTAGTAGCCTGATGTGCATTCGTGTGTACACACATTAGTACATTCGCGTGTTAAATTTCTCCAATGAATATTGATCCTTATAACCAAACATTAAAGTTCAAAATTGATTGTAGAAATTTGACAGTTTTGGGTAGGTTGATCTGCCGCCGTGTGTACTTAAAATTTGTGTTCCTTTTTCTATATGGCAGTACTTAGCATACCCATTTAAATATTATTGATATTAAATAAGAATACATTAGCGACCATCTGATAATATCGAAGTTCGTTACTTGGCAACCATCGTTCAATTAAATTGCTAGATCGATTTTGAGGCAATTAAGTAATCAAGCTTATAATCATGCATCATATTATTTAGATATTGATGGAGGTCAGTAACGAAGCGATTAACGAGTTCAAATGCTAAGCGAATAAGCTAATTACTTTGGTAATAGTTAATCTATGGTTCGCTGATGTTTCTGTATCTACCATCTCCCATGCTCCGGAAAGGAAATAAAATATCATCATCATCATCATCATCTCAGCCAAAAGACGTCCACTGCTGGACAAAGGCCTCCCCCAAGGATCTCCACAACGACCGAATTTTACAATTGTTTTAGTGTAAAGTTCTGTAGCCTCATTGGAGAACTTGTGCTGACCAGCTTATTATACGTCCCCACTGCTGGGGTTCGAGCATTCCCTATGAATGGATAGCGAGAATGTGCCATAAACCACCACGCGGGCCCAGTGCGGGTTGGTGGTCGTTAACGACTGCTAATGCTTCTAGCTAGAGCTTTAATAGCAATCGGTTTTTTCCAGTTCATTTTACATCTCAGAATTTAAAAAAAAACATTGTGACGGGTAAGGCATTGGCCTTGAAATCTTAACGCTATCTGTACAAAATCACTTAATCATTCATTAGGTATCTGATTTTTCAACATAATTTAAACCCAATTTGCTACACCATATTATAAAGAAGGTATTATAAAAAAGGGGGCCTGGTGGATATTTTTTTTCAATAAAATTATATCTTGTAACATTATAGCATTGTGAATGCTTTCATAATAATAAAAAAGGTATAGGAGAGCATTAAAGTCAATGTTACCTGACAATGGTGCGCAGGAGTGTTGAGCGCGCTTCGTTGTGGAATGTTATGATGATACTCGTTTGAGGCAAATCTTCGTCGTATTTCTTTAGACGACACCTGAACATAACAAAAGGGATGTTAACGACAACACTTGTGAATTCTAAAACATTTACTGATTCAAATGAAAAAGAACATTAACATTTTGTGATTTGACCTAAATGCAGATTAACAAAGGTGTAAAACAAACTAAATGTATGAATCTATCACAATATGTAAAATGTTTATATAATTTTTAACGCCTTTGGCTTTTTGGCCTTTGGCTTATAAAAGTAAAAAAAAAAATAGTGTTGAATAATTTCGGCGGGCTGGTTAGAACCACGATAGCTCAATTGGGAGAGCACCTGACCCGGTATGTCAGAAGGGTGCAGGTTCAAACCCTGCTCGTGGAATTTTTTTTTTCAACATTTGTGTTTTTACAATATGTAAAGTTATTGCGACTGATTGTAATAATGAAATTTTAGAAACATTCCAACGATTACGAATTATTAACAATATGGAAAAAGCACGATGAAAGTAGGGCGCTGGGCATGCAAGATAAGAAACTAGCAATCATACGTTAAAGCTGAGAATAAGTTTTTGCCAGAATAAGGCAATATAAAAAAGTTTTTCGATTCGAAGTAGGTTAACCAACTAAATAAGCTTTAGGTTCTGTTATAAGAAATTACTTAACGTGAACCTTAAGAGCACATTGAAGGGTCAAAAACAATACGAATCAAACCGTAGCCAAAGGTATTCCTTATCTTTAAATATGTATAAATACGGTTACGCAGCGTTACACTGTTACATGTTTGAAAGGGTTCTACATGTAGCGGTCGTCTTGTGTAAAATGTTGCCTTTCCATAGCATTTACGACCATCACGACCTTAATTTTACGCATGCGACCTGCCTTGGACCTCTGACCTCTCATTTGTAGGCAGAGGTCGCACAAATACCGCATGTCTCCCTGCTTCAATATTAATTGGGATTGAATGCTTTAATTGAAGCATGATTTTATGGATTAACAATTTAGTATCATGGATTGATTGATGTTATGAGTTGAGAATTAATTATGATGCCGCCTTCTTGAGATGTTTGATTGACAACAATAAGTTTATTCTTATGATTACCTTATTGTGGATTCTTAGTATTCATGTTTTCAAATGCTATCAAATCATTATTGTACTTGGAAAAGGAGCTAGTCGCTTCTTGGACAATGATATTATGTAAAGATTTATGTGTTTTGTACTATTATTTTGTACTCTAAGGCCGCATTTCCACCTGCAAGAAAACTTCCGCGAGAAATGTCCGACGGTCTATCCGACAGCAGCTTACAAGTGTATAGACAGTACTTGCTACTGAGTATACACTTGCAAGCTGCTGTCGGACCGACTATCGGACATTTCTCGCGGAAGTTTTCTTGCAGGTGGAAATGTGGCCTAAGACTATATACGCCAAATGAACATAAAATAAGCTTCAAATAGTAGTTATTCCGTGTTTTATCTCTTTTGCTTTTATTTGAAATTAAAGTTTACCCGACGGGAACAAAACACGGAATAAGTATTCCGAGCTTATTCTTTGTTATATTGCATGTATAAGGCACTTAGTGTTTGCAATCTTGAACAAACCTGATTACCTTATCATAAATTAGAATTTTTAACAGAACAGAAGAATCATCGTCAGCATCGTTAGGTAAAGAAAGTACTGCACGAATAGTCTACAGTCATATTAAATACTTACATAGCGTTTCTGGTATCCGGTATCGCTCTGTTGCTAGGGAGGTTGTCTGAAGCTGCTTGATTAAATCTGTTTCTGACGTAAGGATCTGAATCTTTGGAGCCTCCGGAAACGTAGCCACCTTCGTCGAAGTACGATTTGCCAGTACTCCCGGTCGCGTATATATCGTCAGGAGAGGCAGGACTGCTTTCCGTCTCTTCTACGTCTGAATGCTGTTTGATTAGACGGAGAGCTATGTTTTCTTCCTGCAACAAGGCAAATTAAACAAGGTTATTGTCTGTAAATGTTAAATGTGGTTTTTTATGGTTGGTATTAAGTTAATAAGAATATTTTGTAGACTTGTTTTTTATGGACTGAAGCTCAGCGTGATATTGTGACGTAGTTTGTAGTTTTGCGAGTAACTTAATCTGCGCTAGTCAATACGTAAACACCGACTGCCACTTAAGCAAATTGACAATCTCACTTAATGAGGTAACACTAAACGGGCTGGCAGCCAAGTCTGCAGAACTCAAGAGTGAACTCAACTTTGAATTATTTATGTAGTTACAGCTGCAGTACTTGTTAGTTGGCTAATTGGATAAATAGAAGATTCCAAAACAAATACTGAAAAGCAAGATCGTCAGCTAAAAAAACTCTTATTAAACATAATTTAAAAAATAGCTTTTGAGTGTGGATACATTATCAAAACAACAACTATACTTTTATAACCATGCGGTATTCCGGTATAAGTGTTTGTATCTAGAGCTATAAGGAAGTTTCCTTCAAAAAATTTCGAGGTAAAAATCTAAAAGCGAGATCCGGATAAAGCCAGATTTAGAAAGATCCAACCATAATCGAGAAAATAGCTGTGAGCATGTGACTGGGCATAAAGGTGCGCTTAACGTGACGACGTCGACCTGGACGTGCCGATTGAAGTGTTTATATGACTCTCGATACGTAATACGACTGTAATAGAATTTGAACGTTATGGAACTTATAAGCTTTGGTTTGGTAGGCGCCACGCCGCTTGAGTAAAAATATATCCTGTTTTTGTACACTGAGTAAATTGGTTCTGCACGATTAAAGTAGACATTTTATATTTTACTTTCATTTAATCCACTTCAAGTAGTACATTACCAATGCCGGTAATATTTGTTGATGTTGTTGTTTGTATGTTAGTTTTAAAATAAATATTATTTCTAAAATCTAAATATAAAGAACCTATATCAGATTTGTTAGAGTAATAGGAATTTAATGATTTTTGTTTCTAATTCTATTTCACAAAACAAAAGGCTTTACTTAGCGTTTCAAAAATTAAGGAATTTGCTGCAACTGAACTCGATTCTGGTAGAAAAATAAGGATATACATTGACAAACAGTATCACTGAAAACACTCTAAATCCTTATCTTTACTGGACTCTACAGTACAATAAAGGTATTTGATTTAAAACCTTTATTCTACTAAATCGCGTTCAGGCTCGTAGCCTTGTCAACGGGAAACACGTCCTATTTGGCAATCTTCCCTATAAGATATTCATTAGGAGCTGCTTCTGGGATGCCGTAGCTTGTTGAATTTATGAGGCTCTCAGAAAGGTTCTATAATTAACTGCTGGCCGGTGTTTGTATGCGAGCTTCGTTTCATATTCACTGGAAACTCAGTGTGAAATTATTTATAAGAGGTACCTACAAGTATGCGGATTGTTTTGTTAGCAATGCCTTGTTAAATGTTGAACTGAACATGTATTTTTGCGGAAACTGTTTTCATAATATTTCTAGTGTTTATTTCCTATTTTCACAAAACAATGTTTTGTTACACTTCCCTTAACGTTAACGAATTCCGATAGAATATCCCAGAAATTTCTATTTTAACATTTAAATGATCTAATCTTTTTTTGTTTGACGCTAAATGTTTGGAGTCCATTAATGTCAAGTTATGTTCCGAAATTACGTAATCCAACCGATTTTCTAAATAAGGCTTTAACCTTGACATATACATACTAGTGTTTAGCGGACAGATGTTAAAATGATAATATATGTAAACTTTAGGTAGGTATCGCCTTTGCTATTACGTTTTGTAACATAATATCATCATGGCTGATGATCAGTTTTTTATTTATGTCGATTATGATAAATAATACATTAATAGTAAATCAATTGTATTAAAAAATATTAATTTTTCTTCAAAGATAGGTGTAGCTAGTCAACAGATAGATTATATAATCCAAATACACCGATATTCTATTAAATAAAATTATAGGAATAACGAAAATATCTCTAATAACTACACATCATCGCCCATCATGCATTCTACGAGAAGTAGTAAGTTGAATTTGTAATAGTTTTAAAGTTATTATTATAAGAGTCATAAAATTATTATGCGAATATCTTTGCAAACTGCATATGCATGCTTTCAGTTTGCCTGGACAATAAACAAGTGTGGCAGGTCGCGCGTGCTTAAGTGTCTACTATAAAAGTCTTTTAAATTTCTATTATACACTTACAATAGTTATACCTATATGTTGTATAGGGTGAACTGTTTATTTATGTTATTACCTTTTATGTGTAAAAGTTTGACCAAAATGAAGATGGTCGGCTGGAATGGGAGATGTCCAGATTTTTTTATCTATAATGTTAGTATTCATTATCAGCTCATTTTATGTCTCCAATGGGGGCACGAGCCTTCCTTGCGGATGGATAGCGAGAACGGACCATAAACTACCACGCGGGCCCAGTGCGGTGCGGTGGTTTTTAACGACAACCGTTTACGTGACTTCCGAAGCACGGAGGTGCTCGAGATGATAAGTTTTTGTTCACCCATCCGAAGACTGGCCTTTGCGAAAGTTGCTTAATCTTAGCATTCGCAGACCGGGCGCGTTAACCGCTGCGCCATTGAGCTACTCCAATGCCTATTCATGATCTTAAATGTATCAAAAGATTTAGTTAAACTGGGAGAATTTCCTGGTTTTTTGCTCTTTGAGGTTAGATTTACTCCCTTCCTTGTGTACGACTTTTGATGTATCAAAGGATTTAGTCCTATGAGATATCCTGGTTCAAGACCCAAAGCTATAATATGACTACTAACTTAAAAGCAGATAAATAATATTAAATGTTAACCTTTTTTTTTTTTTTTTTTTTTTTTTTTATACTTAGCTCGGCAAATGACTCCATCCCACCTGATGTTAAATGGAAATGAAGTCCAGACGCGAAGACAACTGGTGCAGCGTGGAAACAAACGTAGCATCAGTTAACTTCACTCTGCCGGCCCACAAGGTGCTTCTTCACGCCTCTCTTGAAGGACCCCATATCATAGGAAGGAGGGAAAACGTGTGCTGGTAGACTATTCCATCTTTTGGAGGTGCGACAGAGAAACGAGTCACTAAATTTCTTTGTGCGTGATGGGATACTTGAGACAGTGAAACGGTGACTCCGAAGAGCAGCACGTGTACTCCTCGTTTTTAACCTACTTCTCGTTTACACTATTCTCGCGTTCGTTTCTACTGCTGCATATCGTTTCCCAGAGTAATATTTTTAACCGTGTATATACCTCTCACACCTCACCTTAATAAAACCTTCACATTATCACCTTGCATTACGATTATGTCATCTGCGTCACTTCTGACTTCACACTCTATTGACTAGTGCCATTGGATTTTAAACTCTACGATGTGAAGAATCAGAATTAGAGATTGGTATTTTTCTAACAGGATGCACATCCGTAACGGTTCGTTACCAGCTATGATTCGATGTAGTCTGGAGTATATGTGGATAATAGAAGCTTAGTCCTTTATGTATAGAGCGTTAACGTTGATTTCTGTACGACACGGTGAGGGTTTGAAATGTTCACAACTGTACGATTTTCGAGATCGCTGCGTCCATAATAAGTTCAAATCAAGTAGCGATTTGTCACGCTGCTTTAATACAGATAAAATTATGATTTCCTTCATAAATATACGAATCGTAGGCTATTGCAGAAGATTTGCAATGATTTGGTGCATGATGTTATTTTCACTACAGGTAGGTACTTAGTGGTTATGAGATAATAATATAATAACAAAATAAACGAATTTATTTATTACTATTAATAAATGCATGCGTGTTGAACCAAATACGTATTGACGTAATACACGTTGGACGAAATGCCTTTTAGACGAAAAATCTGTTGGACGAAATGCTTGTTGTACAAAATGTATATTGGACCAAATATGTGTTGAACAAATAGATGTTGGACTGTATACGAGTCGGACAAAATGAGCGTTGATATACAATTTGGACGAACGGCGTATTGTACCTACGGCTAACAAATCGTTATAAGAATAAAATGAGAAGACTTAGCGCTTCAACGGAAGCTCTTTTATCTCACCAAAGTGCCTAGTGCAAATTTTCTTGCATTATTCTTGCTTAAGTTAAAGAAAACTACATCTGGCTTATAGTTCGTGACTAGGTACGTATTGCAGCTGCTTCAACTCCATACAAATTACATACAAACTTTAATCTGAACCAACTTTGAAAACTTCCTTTCAAGCACTGTTGTGAATTGTATATAAAAAAAACATTTTATATACGCAATGCCTTCTGTAAATTACACTACAAAGTTAATTGCAACATGCCAAAAGTCCAACCTTATTCAACGTGTTTTTTTACATCAAAACATGCTATTCTAATTCTTATAGGTTCCGGCTCTTCGCTATTACGTAAAATGTGTTTTGGTTATGGTTAATCTTTTCGGTGCTTTTGTTGTGGAAAACGGTTCGCCGACCATTTTGCGTAATTCCGCCGGTGACTAAGTTCAAGACTATGTGAATTAACATAAGAAATGTGTTTATAGCACCAAATAACGTTCGCGTAATATTTAAGAGATAATATCTTTGAGGAATTTGGGTCATTGTTTCGATGTTATGGTGTTAACAAAGATGCTTTTAACTGGTTAATTTATGGTTCTTCTTGCGACAGTGGAAGTTATGTTAATTATGTTTTCTTGCTTTTCGATTATATTTGTGTTTTTGTATGAATTAGGTCAAACAGTAGTCGCGTTGTGTTATATAAATTATCAATCAAGTTCATTTTAAAATTATCTAAAGCTGTGCGTTCGCTAGATGAGATAAATGTGGTGGTACATAATTATACTAACTTTTACTGCCAAATGTACAGGTTACATCTAGAAGCAGGCCTGAATTGTTTGAACTGGCTGGGTTTATGACTATCAGAGACAATTAGAATATTAAAAAAAATAAAAAATTATTGACTATGCAAAACCTTTGATTTTGTTAAATTACTCGTATTTACGATCGCACATTAAATTGAATATAGCATAAATGATCGTCTAAGCTAAGAGGAAGTTCGCTTTCCGTCTGCGTCTATAATTGCGGGTTATCTATGGCTTGTTAAGGTTGCATCGAGCTTTCTATGCGCGTTCAATAGAATTTGCACCACCCTGTAGTTGTAGAGAAAGCTGAAGTTGCTAGCTAACAAAAGGGCAGCTAAGTTGATTTTTATAGGAGTCGATTATCGTATCGGATACCGCTAAGGGTTACGAAAAAAGAAGTTTCAAGGGAGGCATTTGTATCGAAGTGGGACAGTTATAAGCTATTTAATCGAAGAACTCTGCTTGCCGTGCTAGGTCCCACTCCATTCCTGTGGCAATGAAGAGATGGTACTTTGCCTTATGGTGGGTAGGCCTCCCCTCTACCAAATTGAGTATACCCCTGCCTGGACGGGAAGAGCGAGAGAGAGTTCCACATATCACGATGTCGCCTCTGGTCATAAATGCTTGAGCATTTTCCTAGATGAAAAAAACGTAAAAAAGAGGTCTGTACTGATTCGTAGAAAAGTTTGGGTTCTCTAACAGTCACTGCATTTAGCCAAATAAAAATAGTTGAAAATAAATTAAGTAATAATGTTGACAAAAAAAATGTATAAGAAAAATATTAAATTATGTAAGTAACTGTTACATAATTATTTTATAGCTGGGCGTATTGATCGTTCATCATCATCATCATCAGCTCATTTTGTCCCCACTGCTGGGGCACGAGCCTTCCCTATGGATGGATAGGGAGGACGGGCCATAAACCACCACGCGGGCCCAGAGCGGGTTGGTGGTTGGTAACGACTGCTAATGCAGCCGGGACCAACGGCTTTACGTACCTTCCGAAGCACGGAGGAGCTCGAGATGATAGATTTGTTTTGGTCACCCATCCGATGACAGGTCTTTGCGAAAGTTGCTTAACCTCAGCACTCGCAGACCGGGCGCGTTAACCACTGAGCCATCGAGCTCCTCATTGATCGTTCGATCGTATTGATCGTTGGCTAGGCGTTGTTATACTGTAAGTCTATTCACCATTGCTGACAACATACAATCATTTCCAATATCGAAGTTCAAGGTAAGAAACCTTTACAAATCAAAATGAACATTTTAAATATGACCTTTTGGTGAGTCATTCTGATAAATGCTATTTGTATGACAGCTTTCAATAATGTTATTAGAAAACGTACAAAAAAGTTAAAATAAAATACAATTTTGTTTGTTTATGGTAAATTTTGCAAAAAACGCTGCAGCGTTTTAACTAAATTGAGGTTAACTAACAGTCACCTTTGAACCACGGTTACTAATTAACTGTATTTAAGCACTAGAAAGAGCTCGATGGCGCAGTGGTTAACGCGCCCGGTCTGCGAGGCTAAAAAACTTTCGCTAAGGCTGGTCATTGGATGGGTGACCAAAAAATGTATCATCTCGAGCTCTCCGTGCTTCGGAAAGCACGTAAAGCCGTTGGTCCCGGCTGCATTAGCAGTCGTTAACAACCACCGCACCCTACTGGGCCTGCGAGGTGGTTTATGGCCCGTTCTCCCTATACATCCATAGGGGAGGCTCGTGCCCCAGCAGTGGGGACATAAAGCGAGCTGGTGATGATGATTAATCCACTGCGATTAGATAATAATCTGTGAGGAATGAAAAATATGAAATGGAAGCTACAAATGAAAGCTTGAAATAAAATTATGTTTAGCACTTATTGTTCCAAGCCAACAGGGTTCCATTAGCTACACTGCTACACTAACAATAGACATGTTTACAGCATCTCCGACTAATTCCAAACACTAAAATACAAATTACAGCACGTAACTATTTCTTCGAAACATTAACTAATTTATATTATTCACAATGCTTTATATAGTTAAAAGATAAAAATTTACTGGAAAAAATCCATCAGCCTCTTCTTGAGCTCAAGTGGGAATCGAACCCACGACCATGTTGTGACCGCTGAGCTACCGAGGCCCCATAGAAGACTTGAAGAATGTTTCTAGTAGTTTGTGATTTACGCTGCAAGCCAGCGGTACATTACCACAGAAGAGAGTATTACGTCACTGTGAAGTTTATAATAGTAATGAATGGTGACAGATGTTAAATTCAGGTTCGATTCCTGGCTGGGTCGGATGGGCGTTTCATTTTTTCACTGTATTTTATAAATTTTATAAATATTCAAATGTTAACCAACCAGTTTCTGACATCACGAACACAAATGACAGGAAATAATATAGTGATGGCATAGTTCTTCGTTCTCACACAACTTTTTCTAATCCGTGTTTCGGAAGGCACGTATAGCCGTTGGTCCCGGCTGTATAAGTCGTTAACAACTACCAATCCGCACAGGGCCCATGTGGTTTTTCCATTCATAAGGAAAGCCCTACAGTCGGAATACAAAAATAAGCTGAGCTGATGATTATACAATTTGTTTGAAGTCAACATGACTTAAGCAAAATCAAGTAACCCGGCTTTCAAACAAGCAACAACTATTGAAGATGTCGGGTATGGTATCGGTTTGGTTTGTATGTTTATTGCTTATTCTGTATGACACACTTATCCGGACTTGGCCAGGGCACGGCAGTGCCCCCGCCAAGTCGAGCAAAAAATCGGCACGGCCGTACCATCCATTTCTCAAAACAGTTCAGGCCATATTCGACCCCCTATAACTTCGTTAAATAAATAAAATTTTTTACGCCATGGAATTCTACAAAGTAACATCTGATTACATTAATGAGATGCTATAACGTATCTGCATTGCTTAACCTGTCAACTACCCTATTGCAATTAACATCGATTTGGTAACAACTGGTTAATTAGAAACTTCAAGTAACTACTGACGAAGTATTAAGTTCACGGTGCTGAACTGTGGCATAAGTGGCTTCTAATGGCAGTGCAGCACCCAGCAATTGTTCGGAAGCGTTCACAATCACAGCTATGGAAAGTGCAAGTGAAGTCATGTTGTATTATGTGAGCACGCGGTCTGTTATTAGCTCCAAATGAAAGACAAACTAAGTTGTTAGATGCTTAATTGCCCTCAGGGGAAAAGATTAGATTAAAAATTTGTTTGTTTGTTTTTTAGTTATTTCCTATTTCATCTTTTGTCTAAAGAGTCACTTTGGTTATTTTCCCTTCTTTGTCTAAAGAGTGATTATTATAATAATATTCTTTCCTGTTTTCTCCAGTTACCGCAAGTCTGTATTTTATTTTTATATAATACTAGCGGCCGCTCGCGGTTTCACCCGCGTGGTTCCCGTTCCCGTAAGAATATCGGGATAAAAACTATCCTATGTGTTAATCCAGGTTGTAAACTATCTGTACGCCGAATTTCATCCAAATCCATTTAGTAGTTTTTACGTGAAATAGTAACAAACATCCATCCATACTTACAAACTTTCGCGTTTATAATATTAGTAGCATACCTACATATTATGTAGGTACAGAGATATTATTTTCTCTATAAAACTTTTTTTTGTGTTTGTTGTATTTTATGTTTCTTTTCGAACCACTATTTTAGTTGTTACCTATCTCAATTTCTCTAGTTTATTTTATTGCATATGTTGTTCTAAATCACATTTTAGTTGACGTTGAGCTTTCATAATCTCCAGAGTGGTAGTACTACATTATACTGCAGCAGCCGCAGTTGAAGTATTTGGCCCAATCACCTTATTGTGCCATTTGTTTAGGGAAAGGTTTATTCAGCATTGAGACGTTGAGAGGCTGATGATAGTGATGGTTGATAAAGATTATGCCAAGGGCTTTCGGATTCTTGATTTCAAGTGCAAATAATGATGAGAGGTCCCAAGAATGTTTGCAACATCTTTCTGGAAGCAATACTCTGGAGAGGCAGCTGCCAGCCTTCTTCAATAAGGTGAACACTCCTCCTCCAGCAACTCCTTCAAGCTTCCTTGTATGTAATTTTATTAGGTAGTTTTTTTTATTGGCTATAGGCAGGCATTTGACCACACCTCACCTGATGTTAAATGATGGTGCGGTCGAGGATGGAACATGCCTGCCTAGAAATAGTCTATTCACTCTGGCCTTGAAGAAGTCCAGATTATACCTTTCGGGGAACACACTCGTAGGCAGCGCGTTCCATTCCCTAGCTGTACGCACTAAGAAAGTTGAACCGAATCGGCTCGTGCGACAAGGTGGCATATCTACAACATAGGGATGGAACTCGTGCCTCGCGCTCCGATAGCGGAAAGTGGATGGTGGGATAAGGTCGTGCAACTCCTTCGCGCACTCCCCGAAAAGAATCCTTTAGAAGACCGACAGACGAGCCACCCTACGCCGATGTTCAGGGCAGGGTCACCAATGAGTCTCTTAGCTTGTTTTTCAATCGGGTCCAAAGCAGCCAGATGGTATTTGGCTGATCCATCCCAAAGGTGGCAGCAGTACTCCATACATGATCGAACTTGTGCTTGTTTTTTGCTAACTTAAGTAAACTTAGGTTTATAACAATGATGAGATGAACGGATATCTTTCAACGTTTGTTACTACGTGAAGCTATCCTGACGACAATAACGTTTTCTCGTGACCACAATGCGTCACGTCGCGGTCGCGGGGCGTGACTGTACGCACGCAGACTTCCTCGAAGGGTCGGGACCTGCGCCGGCGCAGTGGCCACGATCCGTCACACGCTGCGAACCGCGGATAAGCATTTTAATCTCGTTACAAGCATCTTATTAAATACATTTAGCTATCTTGTTTATAAAATGTGACAAAACTGGAAGGTGTTTTTTGAATTCATGCGGTTGGAACCCCTCTATAGAAATTATTCAGTTTGTGCACTGTTGGTCTATTAAGTTTTACTGCTGTTGCCTATTAAGTTTTAGTTTCTGCTGTTCTATAAAATTGGGATCTGCTGGTCTATAGAGTTTACGCTGTTAATCTATTAAGTTTAGGCACTGATGGTCTAATAAATTTGGATACTGTTGGCCTATTAAGTTTGAGTGCTGTAGGTCCTCGAAATATAAACACTGTAATGCCTGGTTCCTGTATCTAACGAATCACGAAATAACGAATACTTTAGTTACCACCGTTTTTTTTGTTACTGATAACGAAGCGTTCTTGTTAGTTAATTTAGTTAATCTAGTTTAGTCTTTTATAAACCATTGCGTTGTCGCAGTCAGTGGTATTTCATTTCAAGTAACATTAAATTAATCAAATGAAATCATAGATTTTTTCAAATCGTAGGACTTGTTAGAAATGCTCTTAGTACTGTTAGTTTAGCAGCTGAATGTCTTATAAAGATTCCACTTTAAAACGAACTACAAACAAGTAAAAAATGGAGGACAAAACAGACAAAAAAACACAGATGCTTGGTAACGTAAACTTGGCACACTAAACAACAATACGTCATCGTCGCTTCGTGTGCGCCACTAACAGGTGATTTAAGTATCATTAATCAACACAACACCCACGTGTGAATCGATTGGTTCGTTCCGAATCGATTGTCCACTCGATACGTATAAGAACCGGATCTGTGCGTGTGCCGTAAGTGAGCGAGTGATTCCAAGGCCGCAGGGCGTTTGGTGCACTTTCACTATCACATGCCAAAGCTACGTTATTGGATTAATATTATGAGATCTGTGGGTTAGGAAGACTTTTTAATGGGATTAATATTTGTTTTAATCACTATAAGGTCGAAGGTTGCACTGCACTTTATGAGGAACAGATAGAGCGTCGGATTGAATGCAGGAAATCGGGGTTCAATCTCCTTAGCTCCGTTAGATTACTAATTTATTTATTTATATGAACCCTTATGTCAAGCCATATCTTTTTTTATATTTTTTTTAACCTAGAGGAGGTTTTATCGATGGTTGTAGGAGTATGACAAGACCAACGAATCTGAAATTTTGATATAGATAACTTCATGCCTTTGTCTTTAAAACCCTTGCTCAAAAACACGATTGTGCCATTTTGTACTCAATCGTAATTCTTTACAAAAACACCTCTAAAAATCATTAATGCTAAACTTACAATGAAATTACTTTATCTATATGTTTTGTAATCACTCAAATATATTGGTAACATTGCGTAATTCAGTTGCTGCATATTTTGATAACTAAAACCAGTAATTTTATAAAAATATTTTTTAGATTCTGCTTAATTTGCGGTCTCAATTGTCGCAGGCGCTACGTATAACAGAATCTAAAAATATGCTTTTATAAAATTACTGGTTTTAGTTATCAAAATATGCAGCAACTAAATTACAAATATTGATTTTATCAATATATTTGAGTGATTTCAAAGCATATACTTAGATTAAGTAATTTCATTGTAATTTTAACATTAATGATTCTTTAGAGGTGTTTTCGTAAAGAATTACGATTGAGTACAAAATCATGTTTTTGAGTAAGAGTTTTAAAGACAAAGGCATGAAGTTATCTATATCAAAATTTCAGATTCGTTGGCCTTGTCATACTCCTACAACTTTCAATTAAAGTTGATGTATTTTTTCAAAATGTCGCCTTAAGAGTGCTCGACCCTGAGGAGGCCTGACGGTTATGTGGGAGTCGCCCGTCCACCTTTCCACAACCCACCAACTATCCCCGATCCGATCCGAACCCTTCGGAGACTCTGGAAGGGCACGGGGACGCGCACTTTTAAGTGTGCGATGCCGTTCCCCTCTAGAAATCCTCTGAAGGTGTTTCGTTTCAACACGGCTTGAGGTACCCTTTACGTACCTCGCCGCCCCTAAAACAAGCCCGGTGAAGCTGGAAATGCCCCTCGGCAACCAGCAGTCTCTCTCAAAAAAAAAAAAAAAAAAACCGACTATCCGGAGACACCATGATCTCCAGGCGGCTGTTAAGGGAGAAGCCCAAGACCGGGAAGGGTGAGACGGAGGGGGATACCCACTAACTTCTGGGGGACCAAACTTCTTGAAGGCCGCGGGACCTATCTCTGGGGAATGTGAACCCGTACCTACCCCTACCTCAATCCAAGCGTATTAGCTTTCCAGATGGAAGCGCATTAATCATCATCATCGCAGCCAAAAGACATCCACTGCTGGACAAAGGCCTCCACAACGACCGGCTTTGTGCTGCTCGCATCCAGTGGCTACTCGCGACCTTCACTAGACAGCGAATAATCTTTAAATAAAACTCAACTACCAAGGAACAGGCATCCTAAGCACTATTGTGGTTATGTCCTCTATGTCCTTGTATAAGTCCTAGATCTCAAAATTTATGATAAATGAAAAAGTTATCCACTACCCACGCTTCAACCTCCTTTTTTGTTCACGGAATGCGACTAATATAATATATTTAAAAGTGATATTTTTTTAAACCATTAGGTGGCTTTGTTTGTTCCGGATGCATCGTGCGGGTTTTATCCGCAATTCGATCGCGTTAACGATAACGCGGATTTGCACGGCACAAAATTTCCTTTTCGTTTTCCAACAGGAAGCGCTGCTTCAATGCCAATTTTTATTTTATTTTCGTTAACGCAATCGAATGGCGAACGAAACTCGCACCAGACACCCACATGCTGACTGTACTGCTAACAACAAAAGTCACTGAACCCTTCAGTACTTTGTCAAAGCAAGTTATTGATTCCCCTTCGGAGAATCTAGTAGGGCACGGGGACACGCACTAGTGCGTGATGCCGTTACCTCTAGAAAACCACCGAAGGTGAATTGTTTCACACGGCTTGAGGAACCCTTTAAGTTTCTCGCTACCCCCAAAAAAGCCCGGTGAAGCTCAAAATGCCCAGTGGCAATCATCAAACTCTTGGATTTAAATCAATTTTAAAAGATCTTTATTGGCATATTATTATATACGTGATAAAGGTACAATACTAGTGTAACATTAATAATCCTAGAAGTAAGTACCTATGCAAGAACACTGGGAAAGTATTCTTTAAGCACTTACACTTGTTAAGAACTTGTAGCCGGTTATTAATATCATTATGGAAGTACACTTAAACGATTGATGTTGTAACATCAATATTTTTAGGTTTAGTAAAGACAGTTAGATATTCACTACATTTTTAATTGATATTTTGAAAGAAACACGGGGACACGCACTAGTGCGTGATGCCGTTCCCTCTAGAAAACCTATGACGGTTCTTTTCACACGGCCTGAGGAACCCTTTAAGTTTCTCGCCGCCCCCAAAAAAGCCCGGTGAAGGTGAAAATGCCCAGTGGCAATCGGCAAACTCTCTCTTGGATTGGATAGGAACCAAAAATGTTTCATCCTGAGCTCTTCCGAGCTTCTAAAGCCGTTGGTACCGGCTTTTTTTTAGAGAGATTGCTGATTGCCTCTCACGGCATTTTCAGCGTCACCGGGCTTTTGGGGGCGGCGAGGTACGTAAAGGGTACCCCAAGCCGAGTGAAACGAATCACCTTCGGAGATTTTCTAGAGAGAGCGGCATCACACACTTAAAAGTGCGTGTCCCCGTGCTCTACTAGATTCTCCGAAGGGTTCGGATCAGATCGGGGTGGACCCGGCTACATTAGCAGTTGTTACCGTACTGGACCGGCGCCGGCGTGGTGGTGTATGTTCCGTTTTCCATGTAGTGTTTTCACCCATAGGGAAGGCTCGTGCCCCAGCAGGGGGGACATAAAAATGAGCTGTTAATGATGATCGAATGTTTTCTAAGGTTTACGCGACACATTGGAATGAAACACTTTTACGGATCTAACTCGTGAAAACTACTGCTTATAAATTTCAACCTCATGGTCTTGGTTTGTTGTGTATGTTGTAGTTATAATAAGTAGTTAATTTTTGTTTAGGTCAGTTTGACTAAAATGCATGTTTTAAGAATAGTTGTAATGTTAATTCTAATCTTATTATGATTAATGAAATGTAATAATTTAATGTTTTATTTAATGTGATTTTGGAATAACTTATGTCATTTAAAATAAATATAATATATAAAAACAAATGTAATATTAAGCACCATGATGCTGACTGTCCAGTAGCAACAAAAGTTGCTGAACCCTTTGTCAAAGCCAGTTATTAATCGTACCTCAAACATAAACATACCTCAACCTTTAATGATGTTATTTAATTATGACACGATACTTAAATGTTAAGTTGCTTTCGTTGGTGACCGTACATGCGGTTGGTACGCCAGCTACCGTAACGACTGATTGACAAGGCCGTAATGTATGACCACCACTTTCACTATCATACTAGAGGCTTTGATCTGTATACCGTCACTGCCTATTACGTAGTTCTTACGACTATATCTAATATAAGATTATATAGAGGTTTAATCAAAGATCATTGTTATTAGTCTATAAACGTCCCACCGCTGGGACTTGTACCAGTTGAACCCTGGTGCTATAATGGCACCGGTTTTCAATAGGAACCAGAGATCAACATCTTTCTTAATCATTAAAAATGGTGGCACTTTATCTCTGATAGGGGTCAGCAGCTGATGTTTGGCTATAGAACCAGTTGCACACAGACCACCTACTGCTATCCAGAAAGATATCAAATAAATTATATCTTATTTTTTGGCGACGAAAAGCGATTTCCGATTAACGGTTCCTTTGTTTTTTTTTTTTTTTTTTTTTTTTTTTTTGGAGAGAGACTGCTGGTTGCCGAGTGGCATTTCCAGCTTCACCGGGCTTGTTTTAGGGGCGGCGAGGTACGTAAAGGGTACCTCAAGCCGTGTTGAAACGAAACACCTTCAGAGGATTTCTAGAGGGGTACGGCATCGCACACTTAAAAGTACGCGTCCCCGTGCCCTTCCAGAGTCTCCGAAGGGTTCGGATCGGATCGGGGAGCGGAACCACCCGAGGGCGCCTCTAAAGGCACGGACCTCGGCTCGGGTAGACCGGGCCGTGGAGGAGGAGAGGTACGGTTCCGTGTCGGATATTGGTGCCAATTCTTTAAGAATATCTGACTTTATCCTATCACGTTGATCCATTGCAGGTTGGTGATTAATGACCGCCATTTTAAGATAACATCTGATTTCATTATATACACTTCATTGCGTACACTAGATGGTTTGATAAAGAATTTGTTGAATTTTATGAATGCAATACCTTCCAATCAATTGTAGTGATCGCCCAGATGCGAAGACTAGAGAGCAGTACTTGGTTTCGCTAGATGGTGGTAGCTAGACAGGCGAGCAAACAAGCCCTACCACCAACCAAGCCGAGTACACAAACATGTACCTCCCCCCCTCCCGCTAGGAATCGAACCCGGGACCTCTGGGTCTAAACCGGTGGTCTTAATCACTAGTCCACAGAGATGGTTAAAAAATCTTATAAGTGCAAATTACATTCGGTTTTGATACGACAGCTTGATCCATATCAATCACATACATACAATAGGTAGGTTTATATACTAATAGTTATTATAAGAAACTAACAGCTGACCTCGACGTAGCATGAGCAGTGAACCACTCATTTGATGTACTAGTATACCCTACTTTTGAATAACTATAAAGTTACCGACTACACAGAGGTCTGCTAACACTGGTGCTGTTACCACTTATGTGTGGATGACTGTACCTAGGCGGCGCATGCGCGGCGTGAGTTGAATTACAAAATGAGGCAGACCCAGAAGGTAACCTTAAGAGGAAATATTAAGTTCGACTGAATTGAAAAATATGTATGAAAAGTAGACAATATCAACGTTTCGTAGTCCCCTGATTCCTCCTCTAAAACTGGACCGATATAATTACTTTTTTCATTAAAAATTAAAGAAAGGCTTTGACTCTATCCCTATGTTTTGCTTTTTTTATCATATTCAATCAATCCATCAATTAAATCATATTATTAATTACCAGACAGTACGGACAGACATCTGACACTTCCCCAATTTAACGCAATAGCTCCGGAAATCAAAATTGTTGAAAAAAGTTCGCTTCGTCTCCTTGGGTCTCCAATCTTTGAAAATTCCTTTTCCGTTTTTATCGAGGAAAAAATACAAAATTTTAATGACGTTTCGGAAAGATTGTTCCAAATTAACATGCATTCGGCTATAACCTTAATTCGTTACTGTTGTTTCGGCCCTAAATTAATATATTTCCTTCGCTCTTCCCATTTATGGATGCACAGTCACCTATTAGATAAAATGGACCAAATTATGCGGCATACATTAACGTCGATTTTAAATGTGGCCATGGACGATCGTTCTTGGGCACAAGCTACTCTTCCTATTCGCTTTGGAGGCCTTGGCGTCCGCAAAATTTCAAGTATTAGTTTACCGGCTTTTTTATCTTCGGTCCATGGCACCGAAAAATTAATCAGGAAAATCCTAGCCCCCACACTGATTAATTTTGATGTGCCGTGCTTCACCGAGGCTATGGATGCCTGGAGACTCGCTTGCCCGAATTCAGATACACCCGACAATCCATCTTCCCAGAGACGGTAGGATGAGCCGCTTTGCAGAGTAATATTGAATGATTTACTTGTCACGTCTGCTACTACGTGCGCGCCTGCTGGCTGTGGGCAAGTGGGAGTCGGGTCTTTGACTTCATGCACTACCGTCGTCGAACTTAGGTACTTTGTTCGACGACACTACTTTCCGCCTCGCTGCTTCCCTGCGTCTAGGAGCTCCTTGTTGTTCTCCCCATCGCTGTCACTGTGGCGAAGTTGTCAACGGCCTCGGATACCACGGCCTGTCTTGCAGCCGTAGTGCGGGCCGCTTAGCCCGGCACGCGAATATTAATGACATCATCCGACGTGCTCTTGTCACCGTCGGCGTTCCAGCTGTATTAGAACCCAATGGCTTGGCACGTGACGATGGTAAGAGACCGGACGGCATGTCTTTATTTCCATGGAAGGTGGGTAGGCCTTTAGTGTGGGATGCAACTTGTGTCGATACTCTTGCGCCATCCCATCTTCCTAGCACAGCGTGCTGTGCTGGTGCTGCTGCTGCGGCTGCAGAAAACCTCAAGCGGCGGAAGTATAATAAGCTTATCGGCAATTATATTTTCGAGCCGTTTGGGGTTGAAACCCTCGGCCCGTGGGGTCCGAGTGCTCATGCTTTGTATAATGACATCTCCAAACGGCTGGTTGACTCTTCCCATGACCCAAAGGCTGGCTTTTACCTTGGCCAGAGGCTAAGCATTGCCATACAACGAGGCAATGCCGCCAGTCTCTTGGGTACATTACCAGTCGACAGCGACGCGGAGGAATTTTTTGACGCCATATTTTAATTTAGTAATAGTTTTAGTTAAGTTTATTTTATTTATTCCTAGATACGTATATCAGTTATAAAGAAGGTCTTATTAAAGTCGGGTGGGGCTTTTACAATAAAAAGGAGATAATGAAACAAAATTGTCCCCCAGTCGACCACCAACCACCCGACTTCAATAGACATTTTTTTAAACTGACATGCGTATCTAGGTAATTAATAATATGATTTCAATATTATTTATTGCTTTTTAGAGCTGTTTTTACTTTTTTAAGTTTCCTGTTTTTTGAAGTCGGTTTTTTTTAAGTCGGTTAAAAAACCAATGCTTTGATGTGCAGGTTACCTTCTGCAGTCTTATTTGTGGTTGAATAAAGTATTATCAACATCGTACATTGTGTTCGATAAGTCAATATTTATTAATATCAACAACAGATTAATTTTATATCTGACCTCCCACGAACGGTTGACACATCGATTGGATATAAAATTATATATTCATTGAGTTTTAACGCAGTTCTTACTTGTTATCTCCTTGTATTTCCTAGTATCTCGTGTCTTTGTTCGGCATTAATGTTTTTCGTTCTTTCTTTCCTTTTTTATCTAGATTTATATCTAGATTTTGGGATCGTGCTTGTGAACGTGCTAATTGATAAGATATAAGACATACACCATCATTGTCAGTCTATTAATTTCCCAGTGGTGATGGGCTCAGGCTTTCTCCCCATTAGTATATGAGATAATCGGGCCATTACAGACCAGGCTGGCCTAATGCGGGTTGGTGGGTATACCAGAACCAACCAGAACGCGCAAGCCACTGCGTCAAAGAGCTCCTACATCTTACATGATAGATACATATTCAGAACATTGACATTACAGAATTTTCAGTAAAAAAGTAATATCCCGTAAGTCAAACTCTCTTACAAATATACTGAGTGTAAGCTTAGAATAGTTCTTCAGTGTTTTGTTACGTAACTCAAATATAATTTTGAATAGTATTAGGCAAAGCACTGAATAACTCCAAGCTTATACTCAGTTTTTTGCTTAAACAAGTTTTCACATCACAAGAGCCACGAAAGTCTCATGTGACGCTAGTATCCTAATAATATGTATTATAAAGTATAGCCTCATGATAGAAAAATTGCAGAGAAGGTATGCTCGTTGGCTGTTTAAGAAATGTAACGGATACTATCCCTTTCTGTACCCGTCCTCATTCGTGTACGGTATGATGGGTCTCGACACGCTCGCTCTTAGAAGGAAGCTACTTCTTATGATACAACTTCTCAGTGCTTTACAATAAGATCGACTGTCCGTACGCAGTCGGGCGGGTGTCCCTTTCGGTGCCGGCGCGCGTGCCGCAAACCACCTCGGGGCTGGTCTGCGCTGCGGCCCTGCGCCTCATCGGGGACATGCTCGCTCAATACGACGATGTCGATTTGTTTGCTGATGGCTTAGGGCGTTTAGTGGCAGCAGCCTGTTACTTTCTTGACCACAACTATTAAATAAACTATAGAATAAGCTATTTAATTTTTTAATTATTTTGTAATAATTTTGATTCTGTTATTTTAATGTGCAAATTTTGTGACATAATTTTATTGTATACCTATCTGTGACTCTAGTTCTTAAGATTTGACATTTTTATTTGATGTACGACATGTCGGTGTTTTGGACGCATAATCTGTAAACTAGCATGTAAAATGAAATAAATAGATAAATAAATAAATAAACGCGAAAGTTTGTAAGTATGGATGGATGTTTGTTACTCTTTCACGTAAAAACTACTGAATGGATTTGGATGAAATTCGGCATACATATAGTTATATAACCTGGATTAAAACAAAGGATAGTTTTTATCCCGATATTCTCACGGGAACGGGAACCACGCGGGTGAAACCGCGAGCGGCCGCTAGTATTTTATAATCAGACTTATCAGTTCCATTGTTACAAAACATTGTCTTTCATCACTATCATCACCAGCTCATTATAAGTGCCCACTGCTGGGGCACGAGCCTTTCCTATGGAGGGAATAGGGAGAACGGGCCATAAACCACCACGCGGGGCTAGTGCGGATTGGTGGTTGTTAACGACTGCTAATGCAGACGGGACCACCAGCTTTAAGTGCCTTCTATCGTCTGTACTGTTACCCAAAATCAGCGTAAAATTTCAGCAAGACCAATTATTTCGCAAAAATGTTTCGAAGCAATCTCTAAAGATTATACAGTTAAGTACCTACTACTAGATATATTTATTCACGGTACTCGTTTCGTAGTTCTGACAAATGAAGCGTTCAATTTCACACAAATTGATTTACGATTTATTTTTGATTACGATTACCGTCTGCGGTCTAGTGGTTAGATCACCGGATACAAATGCAGAGGTCCCGGGTTCATTCGCTAGTTCAGTACAGACACGTGCACAGTTACCTATTGTAACATTTAATAATAGGTCCTTACCTATGAAATTGGAGTTTTTTTCTCACCTAATAATGGTGTATTACTTCTAAAAGTCAATACCGGTTGTTAATATTATTATACACCTTTAATTAGGACTATGTTACTTAGGCTTCAGTAATAACAATGATTATTAATTTTGTATCTTTATCACCCAATTTTTTTTTAAATTGACTAACTTTTTTGTTTGCGGAATTGTCCTTTTGTTTCATTGTAGCTTTGAAGGGACTTGATTTTTTTCTTTTTAATGTCTGCTATATTTAGCTAGTGAAACAAACACACTACATTCTATAATTTTTATAGTGTTAAAATAAATAGATGCTTAGAAAATTAAAAAAACCTTAGTATGAAAAATAAAATTTTATAAAAAATCTTCATACAAATCTCCAATTTTATAGGTAAAGACCTAATACAAAGAGGTCAATGAAAACGCGCAATGGTAATCGCCCGGTCTGTGGTTGCCGATGTTAAGCAACTTTAGCAAACGCCGGTCATCGGATTGGGGACCGAAAAGATATCATTTCGAGCTCCTCCATCTCCTGCTTCGGAAGGCACGTAAAGTTTTTACAGTCGCTAACAACCACCAATCCGCACTGGGCCCGCGTGGTGGTTTATGATGGTTTGGAGAAGAGTATATATTCTTTATAGCCCTTATTCCTGTTCTGTTTCCATACAAGGAGATGACTCCTGCCCGCTGAGGCATTGTGAGGAACATAATATGAGCTGCGGTGACGGTAATGATGATGATTTCTGGATGAGAGTAGCCGCGGATCGTGCTCGGTGGCGTGCACTTGTAGAGGCCTATGTCCAGCAGTGGACTAGTATAGGTTGATGATGATGATGATGATGATGAATACAAAGAGATTAGATTTCGCAAAAGGTAAATAATATTTGCATAACTATACATAACTAGTGGTCGCCCAGTGGTCGAAATTCAACCGTAATTTTATTAAGGCTGCACGGATTGTACCCTAAGCAATGAAAAATTAAAAAAGATAGAATGTGAGTTTGGATTGGCATTGACAGATTTCGGTCGCTCCTCTTCCATTTTTGAAATTTTAGAAAAGAGTATATATACGTGTGTGTGAAATACATATGCGTGTGTGTCAAATACATGGTATTGCATAGAAAAGTTTAAAAAAATATCTGGGTTTTTGACCTATGTTTCTTGAGGAAAGTTGTTCAATTTAATGGTCTGATCTACCCACCTGCGGGTCCAAAACCAATAAAAAATAACGGTGTATATTTAAAACTTTCACGTTGCATGTAAATCATGTTTTGTTCTAACTTACCACTATTTTATTTAACATTTAACAAAAAAAACAAAGCAATTCATAATCCATCAATTAATATTTTGTCCAGTTCAACACATGGTTGCCTGGAAGAAATTGCTTTTTAGCGATAAGGCCGCCATTTGTATTTCTTCTTGTATTCTCCTCTCTAAGTCTTTTGTATGGTGTACAATAAGGAGTATTTTCATTTCATTTCATATCAAAGCTGATGACTATCTGATACGGTCAGTGTAGTGTGTCGAAAACAAGATTGAGTGAATAGTGACTTAAGTTATTTATTAGACATTGGTACGAGTATCGAGCGCAAAAACGACTAAGGAAGAGGGTATATATCGTTTTGTCTGCTCATAATCACCCACCCGCAATAACTTCAGTACACCCGAGATCATGGCGCATGCACTGTGCCGTAATATCGGATACTCACACACAACCAAAAACATGGTATAATTATTCTAAAAATTGCAAATGGAAGAAGAGCCCTCAAGAAGAGCCTTCAATAAGCCCTAGCCGTCTCCGTCGTCATCATTTCCGTCATCTGTCTAGACAGAATCGTTTTAGTCATTCAAATATGCATAACAAGTAATTAATTATGCAAACGACTACATTATATTATGCTGGAAAGAGGCAGCCGATTAATTTGGATTGTCGGATTATTTGCAGACTCACTTTTTAAATAAACTGTACCAATGTTTTAACTTTCATTTTATTCTTTCGATAAGCTCGATGGCGTAGTGGTTAACGCGCCCGGTCTGCGACTGCTGAGGTTAAGCAACTTTCGCAAAGGCCGGTCATCGGATGGGTGACCAAAAATTTATCATCTCGAGCTCATCCGTGCTTGGGAAGGCACGTAAAGCCGTTGGTCCCGGCTGCATTAGCAGTCGTTAACAACCACCAATTCGCACTGGGCCCGCGTGGTGGATTATGGCCTGTTCTCCCTATCCATCCATAGGGAACGCTCGGTCGTGCCCCAGCAGGGATATAAAATGAGCTGATGAATGAAAGGGCTTGATTAGTAGAATAGTTCTTTATGAAACTAAAATGAAAAACTAAAAACTTGAAAATAAACCTACCTTACTGATTGATTGATTGTTGATTTTATTTTTTACCTGTACCTGTACCTAGGACCTACCGAATAATTTTTTAGCTTTTAGTACAATTTTCAATAAAACCGTTTAACTTAAAAAAAATTACATTTTTGCACGCACGCACGCACGCACGCACGCACGCACGCACACACACACAAAGATGAGAGCAATACTCCACGCAGGAGCGCACCTGAGTCTTATACAAAAGATAACGTTGCTCAGGCGTGAAGAACCGCTTCACTTTGTTCAGGTTTCCGAGTTTACGTGAGGCTGTGGTTATGATGCTCTCAATATAGCTCTTCGGGTTGAGGTCGCTGTGTATGTCCTGTGTATACCTAAGAGACTGAGACCAGCCTGGATTAGTAATAGGTTGCTCTGGAAGGATGGTTGGGGGAGAAATGCGGACTTTTTAGCAGTGACAGCGCAGACCTGTGTTTTTTTGGCTTTAACTGGACCAAGTTATCAGAGCCCCATTTATAAATGCGGTCTAATTCCTCGTCCAGCTCAATGACAATCTTCCGTCTCGACTCCACTGCATCGGCTTGCTTTGCTTTGTTCTCCTCCTGTTCAATATTTCCCGCTCTTCATCTCAGGGAAAGAGGGAACGGCTGAAAACCAGCGCAGCGCTGAGAAAATCTCAGTGAAAGCTGAGCATTCCCTTTGCCTCTGACCTTGTGTTACTTTTTTATGTGTTTTTTTATTGTAATTTCTTGAGGCAATAAATTATTTCATTCATTCATTAATTCCCCCAGGCTCCCTGTGTGGTGCCGGGGATAAAGAATTGCACCACCCCATCTCTTCCTGTGGGTGTCATAAAAGCCGACTAAGGGACCATTCCAGAGGATGGGCAGCAGCATCTCTCTGAGGTTAACTCTCAACTTACTGCGATCGCCAACCCGCCTGCCAAGCGTGGCGATTACGGCAAATACCCCTCATATCCATGGGGGATTGGCCTTTGTCCAGCAGTGGACTTTTGGCTGAGATGATGATGATGATGATTCATTAATTCATTCATTCTTTGGATAACTGGTCCAATGTTCTGACCGCTGAGCTACCGAAGCCCCAGAAGACTCGTTGAATTTTTCTAGTAGTTTCTGATTTACGCTGCAAGCCAGCGCAGCGGTATTAAGTCAATGTGAATTACTACCTATTGAACTTTAAATTCGAGGAGCTTTTATTCTGTAGATCAAAAACATTATCAGGTTGATTGATGAGTTTAGGCGAGTTCTTATGAATAAAATAACATAAAACACGTTTGTATAACTCATGTACTAATCATATGGTATAACTTAATCGTTTGTGTCACTGAATTTATGAATTTAAAATTTTCTATACTTTATTGTTAGCAAGATATGACTTTAGATCACATAAATTCAGTTGAATGTTTTTTTTATATAATAGTAGTAGCTAGATAAAAAAAAAACGAATTTTAAAGTTTGTTTGAGATACTGAAATACATGAATAAGACGACACCTTCGATTTGTAAAGATTCAAAACGGCTGATCCTTGTCTGTCATAAGGTCGAAAATACGTAGCGCCTGCGACAATTTGAGACCGCAAATTAACAGAATCTAAAAAATATTTAAAAAAAATTGGTTTTAGTTATCAAAATATGCTTCTTAATTACGAAAATTCATGTTATCAATGTATTTGAGTGGTTACCAAGTATATGCTTACCAAGTAAATCAAGTAATTTATTTGTAATTTTAACAATAGTGATTTTTTAGAGGTGTTTTCGAAAATATATATCATCGAGTCAAAATTATATAATCGTGCATTTGAGCTAGCAAATTCAAGATAAAGACATGAATTTACCTATATCAACATTTCAGATTCATTAGTCATATAATAGTCTTAAACTATTCGACGAAAGTTTGTGCATTTTTTCAGTGTGTCGCCTCTAACATTCGAAACTTGTTAAGTAAGATGTATCTGTAAGACCGCTAGTTACTTCACTACATAGTATAAAACAAAGTCGCTTCCCGCTGTCCCTATGTATGTATGTATGCTTAGATCTCTAAAACTACGCAACGGATTTTGATGCGGTTTTTTTTAATAGATAGAGTGATTCAAGAGGAAGGTTTATATTATGTATAAATATATGCATGATGCGTCATATAGTAGAGAAACACTAATAATTTTAGAGGTTTCACATTTTTTTGCGCTTACATTGCAAACGCTGGCTGAACCCTACGAGATAGATCAAAATAATGTACTACAGTATTGTACACCTTAAAAAGGTCTACAAAAAAGTTTGCGATGGTATATGTCTATCTCTTAGGGATAACCCACAATAATCATTTTTTATCCTTTACTTTTTACGAGAAATAATGGCTTATTTACGAAGCGATTTTAAGCAATACAGCATTAATCCTTATCCAATTAAGTACCTTAAATACATTGTGCATTTAATATAGATCAATATGGCCCTTTACAGCATGTAATTTAAATGAATATTTTCGAAGACATTAAAGATTTAAAATGCAGGAACATAGATAGCGGTTGCGTATATCAGCATAGCACCCGTGCGAAGCCGGGGCGGGTCGCTAGTATTAAATAAATAAAGTGCAGATATCAACCAGACGCTCCTTACTCAAGAGGCGCACTATTGGATGCTGCCGCGAAGCCCTGTCATATAAACATGACACCCCCTACCAATAGGGAATAGTGGCGCTATTTTTAGACCAGGCAGCAGACGTTGGCTATTTTAAAATACCTTTTACATTTCGCAACCCACTTTTAATCCGCCTACATTTTCTGTTGATAAAAAGCTTTCTGTATCTTTATATATATATATATAAATCTTCTATGCGTGTTTGTAATTGAACCATTTCTAAACGGCTGGACCGATTTTGATGAAATTTTTTGTGTGTGGTCAAGTGGATTCGGGAACAGTTTAGATTTATAATTGGACCCAGTATGTGGCGCTGCAATAGGGGTCCATCATGGGATACGCGGTGTACTTAAGCGGATGAAGTCGCGAGCAGGCCACTTCCTGTTAATATTATAAAAGCGAAAGTTTGTAAGTATGGATGGATGTTTGTTACTCTTTCACGTAAAAACTACTAAATGGATTCGGATGAAATTCGGCACACAGATAGTTTATAGCCTGGATTAACACATAGGATAGTTTTTATCCCGATATTGCCACGGGAACGGGAACCAAGCGGGTGTAACCGCGAGCGGCCGCTAGTATACAATACAATTGAAAAAAAGGATGTATGTTTATTAAAGTTTTTTAAAAGTTTTTAGTAATCCCTCAATCGGTTATTGCTGGTACGAATTGCTACGTTACCATAAAAAAAATCGTGAGGCTTCTGGCGATCTCATACAAAATATAGTAGGCTGGTTAACTTTAATTTGATCAAATAGAAGGAAAGGAAGAAGAAAGAAATACCATTTATTGATAAGCATTTTAAGCATTTTTTTTCTTTTTCTTTGCTTTTTTGTCACTATTGAATGACAGAAAGTTGTACAACGCATTCAAGCAAGTATAGTGAATAAGGATTATTTTGGAAAGGTTATATTACAATTATGTTAATTTTAATAACATAATTTAACAATTTTGGTTAGTTAACTGTTGGCCGTATATGGTCTTTGCAGCATAACCGGATTTTAGAACCTTTAAGGGTTTACGGCGGGTACCTACAGTGTCTTACCATCGAATCCGATAGATTTATCCAAAGGGTTCGAATCAGTTACAAGAGCGGAAAACTGGAAGGCGCTTCCGATACGGACCCCTCGGAGAATCTAGTAGGGCACGGGGACACGCACTAGCAGTAGTGCGTGATGCCGTTCTCTCTAGAAAACCTCAGGTGATTCGTTACATACGGCTTGAGGAACCCTTTAAGTTTCTCGCCACCCCCAAACTTAGACAATCAGCAAACTCTCTTAAAACAAAATCGGGGATGCCTCTAGAAACCTAGAACTCTCGTTCTAGAAAAACCTTGGCTCAAGTTGACCGTGTCGTGGGTTCATCTTAGTTAGCTTTTAAAAACTGTTGCTTGCATTTCATATCGCTTTTCGACCTTTCCTCTGCTTAGTGCCAGATCCGTCCTACAAACAATAAAAATTATATTGTTTCTGTATTCACAGCAGACGACAGGTTAAAACACAAGCACCTCAAACAATTATTTAGGTAGGTACTTTATAATTACCATGGTAAGTATATTTTATATATTCTTTATTGCACAAAAAACACACATACAGAGAACAGTTTACATACAATGGTGAGCAAAGGTAGATTTATCTCTAAAAGAGATCTCTTCCAGCCAACCTAAGGTGGAATGGGAGCATCATGTTTAAAGCGACGCATTGGAAATTTACGTGGCGGGAATCTTGATATTTCCCAACAATTACAAAAAATATGAAAGTGATATTTTGATGACATGATTTTTCATTTAATTGACTTAATTTTGCTAGTTGCAGAAACACGATTTGTCATCTTTAATAACAGAGAAAAAAATATCAAAGTAACATCTTTTAAAACATAGATTTGCATTTTACAGGCAAAGCAGACCGATTTAAGCATCTAAATTTTCTTAGTAGATTAGTCTTAACACACACTTCAATATTGTAGTTAATTTTTTTTTAAATAATTTGTAGTTTTAATTTGAAGGAAAAAACAGTTTTTCTTATGGTAAACGCTTCGTATGAGATTTATTGTTTAGCGGTGCGTCGCCTTAAAAGGAAGCGACAAAAGTTCAAACAAAATATCTCAAATAAGAATAACAATATTAAGTTGCATTATTGCTGCATTATTTTGCTGCAGAAATATAAAGTTTATTTGACCCTTTATAAGACTTTCTATCGACGAGCAGCCTCACGAGTTATTTCTAGAAATGGTTCGGATCGAGCTCCTCAAACTAGTTTGGAAAGTGGGAACCTAGCCTAGTCACGAGGTGGATGGTGCCAGAATTTTTATCACGTTACAAAATAAACCTTATTGTCGGGCAGGTAAGTGCTAAGTGTGATGTTCGCATCCAATTTATTCAGTTACCTAACTTGATTTATTTGTACTAGACAGTGAAGGCTATATGTTAGCGAAGAAGTCTAATTTGTGTTGTTTATTTTGGTCATAATATTATCAGTAGAGTAGCTCGATGGTGCAGTGGTTAACGCGCCCGGTCTGCGAGTGCTGAGGATAAGCAACTTTCGCAAAGGCCGGTCATCGAATGGGTGACCAAAATTTATCATCTCGAGCTCCGCCGTGCTTCGGAAGGCACGTAAAGCTGTTGGCCCCGGCTGCATAAGCAGTTGTTAATAATAATAATAAAAGCCTTTTTATTTCCAGATCTCTTAAAGTAGGTTACATAATATTTAGAAAAATGTATAATAAATAACTGCTAGTAATATACTTATGAACTAGTTGCTGGTCTTGATTCTCCTATTGTTAGTATTTTTGCAAGATATGGATCTCTGTCTGTGTAAAGGCCTCTTCCATCTTCAGCCATGATTCCCTGTAAGCGCCAGCTTCCATCCAGTTTTTGCCAGCAATTTGGACTATGTCATCAGTCCACCGTCTACATGGTCTGCCTTCATTTCTTTTGCCGGCTGGTCCTTTCCACTGTGTGGTCTGTATTGTCTACCTCTTGTCTTTAATGCGTGGTATATGACCAGCCCATTTCGATTTTAGTTTTAGAGCTTGTGCAAGTGCATCTGTTATCTTCGTTTTACGTCTGATTATGCTACTTCTTATTTTGTGTATTTTTCGGATTTTCAGAATACTTCTGGCGCAGTAGTTATCGCGCCCGGTCTGCGAGTGCTGAGGTTAAGCAACTTTCGCAAAGGCCGGTCATGAGATGATAACCAAAAAATTTATTATCATCTCGAGCTCCTCCGTGCTTTGGAATGCACTTAAAGTCGTTGGTCCCGGCTGCAATAGCAGTCGTTAACAACCACTAATCCGCACTGGGCCCGTGTGGTGGTTTACGGCCCGTTCTCCCTATCCATCCATAGAGAAGGCTCGTGCCCCAGCAGTGGGGACATATGCTGATGATAATGGTAATGACAGGCATGCTCTTTTTAAATTATAAGTTTTCTGTCTGATGTCTCATTGTCCCTTTATGTATAAATAAGTAAAATAAATGAACATATTTTTTATTCTACGATCGGGATGCGAACCTACACTTTCATAATCCAGATCGGGATATTGTGGTTGGAACAGGACTCCTGCTGTGTTAACAACTGGCGTAGTACTATTATTTATTCTGTGACACTGGACAGTGTTCGGTTTCACCCATAGACAAATAATATATACAACCTTATTTTTAGTTTATACGAAAACCGAAACACGGGTCAAATATTTTCATTTAAAGAATCAGTACAAAAAAATTAAAATAATATCTTGAAAACTCACGAAGTTACAAGCTTTTTGTGCTGTCCCGTTGTGTGTTTTTAGTAGGGTATACTATAGTTGAGATTTTGTAAATATTATTTGGTCAAAACGTAACATGGTATAAAAAATATTGAAATCGATTCTATTACTGATTCTGAACATTCAGTTTTCAGGTTTCGTATAAACTAAAAATAACATTGTATACTTATTCCATGGTTTGACCTAATCTATAAGTCAAGTAGACTTATTTAAAGTCAATAACTAATCTATCTTAATATTTTAGACAAAGTTTGGATTAGTCAAGAACCATTGTAATCTAATACTATTAATAAAAAGGTAAAGTTGTGACATTGTTTGTTTGTTTGAGGAGAGTAATCTCTGGAACTACTGAAATACTGGTCAAATTCTTTTACTGACAGAATGCTACATTCCTTACGGGTAGCATAGGCTATATTTTATTTTAAAAAAAGTTTAAAAAAAATCTCAAATCCATGCGGACGAAGTCGCCAGTTAAGTGATAGTTATTTAAACATCATTTAGAAGTGTGTCAGAGAGTTCATCATCATCATCATCATCATCTCAGCCAAAAGACGTCCACTGCTGGACAATGGCCTCTGGATGGATGGATCTCCACAACGATCGGTTTTGTGCTGCTCGCATCCAGCGGCTTCGTCGGTCCACCTTGTTGGAGGCCTGCCACACTGCACCTTCCGGTACGCGGTCGCCACTCAAGAACTATCCCACCCCAGCGGCCATCACTCCTGCGAGTAATGTGCGCTGCCCACTGTCACTTGAGCTTAGCAACTCTTCGGGCTATGTCGGTTACTTTTGTTCTTCTGCGGATCTCCTCATTTCTGATTCGATCACGCAGAGAAACCCCGAGCATAGCCCTCTCCATTGCTCTTTGAGTGGCCTTGAGCCTTTTATGAGGTGGGCCTCATAGAACGCTCACTACCCATAGGTAGTGAGCGACCACGTCTCAGTCCCGTATGTCATCACTGGCAACACACACTGGTCAAAGTCTTTCGTCTTGAGACACTGCGGTATATCAGACGAGAAGGCATTTCGTAGCTTACCGAACGCTGCCCAGCCTAATTGGATTCAACGATTGACCTCTTTGCTGAAGTTGGACCTACCTAGCTGGGACCGTTTGTCCCATGTAAACATAATCGTCCACAACTTCAAGGGCGAGAGTCAGAGAGTTGCGATAAGGTTGCGATATAAGAAATAGCGAATATCGATTTAAAATCAAATAAAAAATCCACAGCCATTGTTTTCAACTATAAAAATATTATGAATGCCAAACGGTACCGTTATTTTTAGTATAGTAATTAAAACAATTATCTCGAGTTTGTTATCGGCCTCGTAACAGACTGGTTTCAAGCCATCCGGTGAAGTGGCAACTATGAAATAAAAGTAAAAGTTTTGAGCGAGATCTTCGCAAAAGAATTAAGATAAGTGGAAGCTCGATGGTGCAGTGGCTTACGCGTTTAGGTTGCGATTTTGCAAATTAAGCAATTTTCTTAATGTGACCATATTGAAATACCTATATCAAGCGATTTCGTGCTTCGGAAAGCATGTTATTGTAAATTTATCTTTGTATAAGTTATAAATTAATCATTACATACAACAAATCTATGAGTTAAACGAGAGTTTTTTTGTATATTTTTTAATTATATACCTCTATTAGGTTTATGTATGAAGAATTTTTAAAACTATATTCAATACTTTCCAGTTATCAGGTAGCACCTTCTTTTAATTACCTGAAACAGAACAAATAAAACAATTAAAATCATTTCTAGAATAATTAGGTAGTTAGCTATAACTTTGTTCACAATTCATGCAATGGTAGACTTTTCGTTGCTCCCGTGCGTTGTTTTCATTCAAAGTTTGCACTTTGGATTTTCTACTACTTCTTTATCAGAAAGTTCAAACATTTTAAAAAGCTGTTAAGTATATATTTTTTTATACATCATATGGGTAACCACTTGGCATTTATGATGAATGCTTCATCTCATCTGATGTTAAGTGACGTTATGGCCGATGGTGGAAGCGCACTTCACCCAGAATCCTCAACTAGTGAGGCACTGGCTATCTTATCTCTTGCTGTCGGAACACCAAACATTTATTTTTATTTAATTTTTTTATTTTATTTATTTATGGACATCCAACAAAGCATACACCAGGACATTCATTACATTTAAAGCCTTTAAATTAATTAAAGGCTGCCACGGCATGCTTAATTTCAAACTAGTATACAAAAGTAACTTAAAACTAGAGATAATAGAGCAAAATTATTCCGCTTAGATTATTGTAAGTGTTATCTAATATATATATTGTTTTAACTTATTTAGGAACTAGACGTGCATTAACATTGATCTGTGAAAAAGTATAAAAAGACTTGAATTGAACATTGATGTTTGGCGACATATTTAGATAAGATGGTGGTAGCTAGCCAGGCGGAAAAACAAGTCCTACCACCAACCAAACCGAGTACACAAACGTATCCCCCGCTGGGAATCGAACCCGGGACCTCTGGGTCTAAGCCGATGGTCTTAGCCACTAGACCACGGAGGCGGTTGTTAGGTGGCGTAATTTGTTATAATGTAATGTTTTGTAATTAATTCATGTGGCTGTCAACATTCCCATTTCGGTTGGTGAGTATACCAACACCTGTCTCGTTTTCCATACCAAGATAACAGCGATCACTCTTCAGTCACAAAATAACGAGAACCAGAAGGAAAGTTTGATATACTGCGCTTGATCAACGCACACATAGACCGCGTGCGCGGACACGGATTTCAGAACAGCTCGAAACAGTCCAAGAGCAGCTGTGGCGTGGTTCCGTATCCGTGAGAGATTGTCTAGGTATGTCTGCGTTGCTCGGAAAGTAATAAAGATTAACAGAGTCAATTAATTATCTATATAAATAAAAATCAATTGCTGTCCGTTAGTCGGGCTAAAACTCGAGAATGGCTGGACCGATTTGGCTAATTTTGATTTTGAAATATTTGTGGAGGTTCAGGGAAGGTTTAAGGGGTGACAAACATAAATAATAAGTAACGGAAAATACTAAAAGCGACAATTTAATTTTCCAATACAAAATTGTTTGTTTATTTCGTTGTCAATTGTTATATTTTTGGATGTTGGCCAAGAAATGTTTAGAGTGATTTCCCACCCCAGCCGATAATGTTTAAGTTTTGACCATATTTTTCACCAATACATGTAGGTGATACGAAGTTCACCGGGTCATCTAGTTTACATATAATTTTACGCAAATATTGTTGCGAACAAATTACAATTTGAAAAAAAGAAAAAGCTAATTTTTATAAGATCTTTCAATATTTGTAAAATATTAAGATCGGATGTTGATGACGTAGTTGTCGACATTTAATACCGCCCTCCTTTGGCTTATAAAAGCAGATAGTGTTGATTAATTTCGGCGAGTTGGATTGAGCCACGATAGCATAGTTGGCAGTGCACCTGACCCGGCATGTCATGGGGTGCGGGTTCGATTCCCGCTCGTTTAATTTTTATTTTTAACACTGCCTTTTTTTCAAAGAGTCATATAAACTTAGTCGTAGGCGCAATACGAGTTTAAGGAGATTTCATAAAGTAAGGTAAGGTACCCACGCGCTGGAGCAACACACACAAAGTCAACCTCGGGCTGTTGCGAGCTGTTCCAAGATTCCGTGCCCTAGAGAGGTTGTCTGTGCTCCAACGCGTTTATATGAAGTTTACATTCTGCAGTCTCCTGTATTTTGTGCTTCAGTTCAGAGGCTCTATTTTTGATTCCTTCGCCTCGAGTCGAGCGCTTGGTTTCTACTGATTTTCGTTCGACATTTGACTTTCCATATTTTTGAATCGCTCGACCGCAACGAGTGCCCTCACCCACTCGTTGCAGTCGAGCGACACAAAGCGATTGATATAATAACAGTCAAAATCAATTCGTTGTTGTCTCAATATCATGACACTCGTTTGTTTGTGTTATTGAAAATTTGAAACTGCCAAAATAAGTAAATACAAGCAAAACAGGTTTTCGTTTTTTTGTTTTGTTTAATAACAGAAGACGTTTTTACATTGTTTCTTGTGTTGGGACATTGCTACAGTCTTTTCTATTAAAAAGCAAAGGTTTTTTTTAACAGCCAATAGAAACATGGATATTACGTTCCGTTTTCATTGCGGTTGTTATGCGGATAACATCCAAATTACGTAATAAGTTGGCAGCACCGGAAACGAACGATTCAAAAATACGGAAAATCGGCGTCATGCGACTTGGAAGACGAGTGTGACTTAAGTCGCATGCGACAACACAATGTCAAACGTGCGATTCAAAAATAGATCCCCAGCAGTTACACAATCATTACCCAAATTAATTACGACCACTTTCTCTTCCTAAGTGATTTGAGTGGCCACAATCATTACATTAGGTAGGCCGATGGCTCATTGAGCCAGTCGAATTGCTCAGCGATTTAGCTCAATAAAATGCGTTTGAACCGTTAATCACTACCTACTTTCACTGATCCAGCCAATTAGGTGCAATCTTGTTCGGTATTGTTAATTTGTTATATTGATCATGGAGATAGTGTTAACAATGTTTAACAAAATGTGCGACAAGGTCTATAAATGTTTGTAAAATGTTTGATTTAAATAACTTAAAATGAGCTTATTTTATCGTCAGTGGAAAATGAAAACTGCTTAGGCCGCTCAACTTCACATTTTTTATTTTCTTTTTTATTACTCTGTTTATTTAATTGTTTTCTCTTGTGTGTCTGCCTTATTTTTTTTTGGATGGTGTTAATAAATTTTTTTCTTTCTTTTTTTATCAGTGTAATTTTTGTTCAGATGATTGGGAAAGTATCGTTAATAGACATGATGATGATGATGATGTTGATAGAATATACTTACATAAAGTAGAACAAATAATAAAAGGTAATTAACAACTCTATAAATTTTTCAATCAAGCATTTACGCTTTTGTTTACCAGTAAAGTGGAACCTACTTTAGTTTTTTCTATAGTTTAAACGCACGCTTCTAAAGCTAAACTTATATAGAGCATGCCATCAGTAATCACGTTTAATTTCAGCATTGTTTGTGCCATCGCATCGCTGGCTGGGAGAACAATTAATGAATCACGCTGATAGATAACACAATGCCCTTTAGTGAGATGGATGTCGGAATCCATAAAAGTGATGCATGATTTGATGACGCATAATAAAGATTATAGAAAAAATAACCTTCAAAAAATATAAACAAAACATGCTAATTAGAAATCTATGTATTAATAAATGAAATCATCGCACCCTTTTTTATTGTTCAGCACATTCGCGCGCAAAGAGGAGTCCAAGATTTGGTATACTTAGTTATAGTTTTTATGCATAGAGGTGTCCGTATATTAAGAGTACCGAAATATATTTATGTACATATAATTTATTTATTTATTTATTTTATTACAGCTTTGTTTACAATGTTTCTCATAACAACTTAAGAGCTAATAACTAAAGCATGTGGTACATTACATTCTATAAATACGATTGTGAACTTCGAACTTCGACCACTGGGCGACTAGACCACTGGTATAAATTAATATTGCTTTATTTTTATTAATAAAAGATTGCTTCAAAAGCTCTATAAACATAATAACAGTTCTGTTATGTTAACCCCCCAAGAAAGCTAAATAACATGCTTGTGTCTTTCATCAAGTCTAACGGAGTTATGTGGATCGCACCACGACTTCTCGCATTGCACTCGAGTATCTCTAGTGGCTACCTACTCTTAAAAGCTTCACTTAACACTTAACAAGATGGAATAGTCTACCAGCACACGTTTTCCCTCCTTCCTATGATATGGGGTCCTTCAAGAGAGGCGTGAAGAAGCACCTTGTGGGCCGGCAGAGTGAAGTTGACTGATGCTACGTTTGTTTCCACGCTGCACCAGTTGTCTTCGCGTCTGGACTTCATTTCCACTTAACATCAGGTGGGATGGAGTCATTTGCCGAGCTAAGTATAAAAAAAAAAACTTAAAGCTAACATATGAAATTTCAATTCATCCAACAGATTTACCATCCGCAAATTAACAATTTCACTTTTAGAATTAGGAAAAATCCAAAGAAACAGCGAGCGACGTTCAAACCGCTAGTGATGTGAATCAAGATCGTATCGCGCAGATATAACATCGGTGGTGAAACAGTTTCCATTGTCTGGCACAATGCGTTGCGACACTAGTCTGGCACACGATAATTTCCTTGGCTATTTGAATGGCTATTGTTGCATTAATTAGGAGACCGCAATAATAAAGTCGGCCGAGTGGAACGGATCTGGTGCGATCCTTGTTTCGGATTGGATTGGTAGCTTAATCATACTTCATTGGCGTTATTGGCCGTTACGCGTTGTTAATGGAACGATCAGTACTGCTTTCTAGCACTAGTTAATTAAATTGCTTTTTTATTTACCTACACTGTTTTTAAGTGAATCTCAGTTATGCTGATTACTACTGCTTCTGAAGACAGCAGCAGTACAAAAAGCAATAGCATCTCCCTGGGTACCTAAGTATGCATAATGCATTTTATCTTTGAATAAAGGAAGAAAAAGCTACAAGAACGACTTTTTTTAAAGAATAAATCCATCTTTGGGTGCTCCTTACAAGGAGCATTTGCCTTTAATGTAACATTTCAGATTCGATTGTGAGTATTACATTACAAAAATGTTTCCCTGAGTTGACGAGCATTCGACTGTAATGTAACAAAATATTACACATTGTATCATCAAGTTGCGCACTGTAATGCTCGGTTCTCCTCACTCACCAATGTAATGCTCAGATCTGTAACATTACAGGTTGCGCACTGTAATGTTTGGTTCCATTTCCTCACTGGTATAATGCTCGGATTTGTAACGTTACGTTACAGACAAACGCTCCTGGTGAGGGAGCATGTTTGCGGATAACAGCAGGCCTGAGAAAGCCCACTGGATAAAACTTATTGTACCATCCCAGCACATTTCGTAAGGGTGATTCAGCACCACGGACAGTAGACTCCAAATTCCACCCTTTGACGGTGACTGCCCAAGATTGGGGAGGACGCCCGGGACAGCCCCGCTACACACGACTTTGAAGTTTATACTGACACCCCCCACCAACCGTTAGGTCATAAAGTTAGGTGTCAAACATCTTTGCGCAAGCCCAAGGAACCATCTGCGTCAGGTCATAACGCTAGCGTCGAAGCGCATTCTTCATCCGGTACTTTTAAGACTAGTGTCTCGAGCGGGGCGCCTTCCAGACTCCCGTGAGGCTCGTGCAAGGCGGCTACGGGGTGCCCCACCTCCAGAACAGGACTCTTTCTGCTAGGCTAAGGACTTTCCACATGAACAACAACAACGCACAAGATCGGCCCATAGCCATCCACTCTCCACTTGACCCAATGCTTTTGTGACACTAAGGTATTTTGGTCGCATAGCCTTAATGATTGAAATTGCCAAATAACAATTTCAAAATGAAGGAGAAGCTGTTTCATCTTAACTGATTGTTAAATAAATTTTGTAAGAAAATTCTTTCGGATGTTGAAGGTAATACCTAAATATTGATGCAACAACACTGGATGTTTAAAAGCGTATTCATAATAATAAGATGCAGATGGAGATAAGATGGAGACATAATAGAAAGTGAATTCCCACTGCTGGGCAAAGTTCTCCATCACTAAAACTAAATCATCACCACAAATTATAGGTTTTGGATTGTGTCAAACAAGCACTATAATAAAAACGTCTATGTTTCGGTAGATTAGTTGGAAGACTTGCTACCCTGATTGCGAAAGTCGTGGATTCAAATCCCACCTTAGGCAGGTGCTTTTTGCAAATCAAGCAATTGCTAGTTAATTGAGGTACATAAGCTATATGATATACGTATTTGTTCACAAATATTATTAGGTATATTTTATTTGGTTTTCCACTATACAAAACTTTTATTAACGTAATTTAAGTAGTAATGTTAAGGCAAATTCAACACAACAAATCAATCTCACGCCCAGATTAAGTGTTATGTTTATAAGTAATTGATTGATTGTTTGTACAGCCGGAGAATGTAAATATTTAAATTAGTATGCCGAAAACATAAATTGCAGCCTATTATAGTTACACGGCGCAAAAACTACAATCTCGATTTCACTGCTATTTATTTTGACATTTAAATCATCATTTCTATGTAGCTTGTACTAGAAGCGGCTTGTAACTTATTCTTGTTATTTAGTTTCATTGATTTTTTAAACCCCTGACATGACTACTTTTTAGGGGGTTTCCTCTGACTCGCATACAATTTTTAATCATAGTATTAGTGTGGTGTGGCATAACAGTTACCGCATAAAGATTTTTCGTCATAAATTATTATTACCACAATACGCGGAATGGTTTCATCGGAATAAGAATATCTTGCTTTAATTTCCTTAAACATAATTTTAAATACTACTACGCTACGCTACTGTAACCTCGATTTATTTTGTTTAAAATGACTGTATTCTGTTTTGTGTATCAATCAATAAACAAACAAACAAATAAGCATAAATGTAAAAGACAATTTTTTACGTCTAATGGTGTGAATTTGGTAACGTTATCAAAACTTGCACCTAACTAATGCCACCAAGGTAACAATACCAAGCATAACGTTGAATGTTACCTTTGCTATTAACGTTATTTTCGTATGATAGAGGTAACGTTACCAAATTTTCAACGTTACTTAAAGCCGTGGTTGAGATAAACTAATAAGTCTAGGTACCTTCAAGGCTATCATGTTACATCGTAGGCTACACATCACTTACCATCGGGTGAGATAAATAAATAAAAAAAATGCAAATGCAAGCCTATCTAGTATAAAAAATAAGTCGGTCACATCTAGTAAAACCTACATTCGTGTGGCACACCGCCATCTAAATCACCGGTCGAAATCGTAGGTCAGTAATAACCGAAAACCGACTGTACTCGACGTTACGCAATGGCCGACGTTACATTCCAAATGCAATTATTTTATCTCCTTTTTTCGTAGCTGCGCGCATAATGAATATTTATGTACGCAATTTATTTTAGCAAGTGTCGGTGTGAATTATATCTGATATAGAAAAATAAGATTTATTTAAGGTTACCGAGGTTTAGGAAACATAAATAACTGCGGCCATCTATGGCATGTGAAGTTGGAAACAGTAAGCTAGCTAACACGATATGATCATAACAGTTTGGAAACTTTCTAGGGATGTGTGTTCATTGATCAAATCAATTGATTATTAGGCTCTTACTTTAACTAGCACGATGTCGGTAGTTCTCAGTTACCATAAACCTATTTATATATTATTCCACAAAAGGTATTTTATGTACTATATGATCTCAGGTTAGTGAGTAAGGCCGAAGGTGAGGAGCACTTCACCCGCAGTCCTCAACTACTGAACTGGCTATCTTATCTTAACTATCTTAACACAGCTGTGCTACTAACATCTTGCTAATATTATAAACGCGAAAGTTAGTAAGTATGGATGGATGTTTGTTACTCTTTCACGTAAAAACTACTGAATGGATTTGGATGAAATTCGGCATACAGATAGTTTATAACCGGGAATAACACATAGGGTACTTTTTATCCCGATATTCCCACGGGAACGGGAACCACGCGGGTGAAACCGCGAGCGGCCGCTAGTTTATTATATGGCGACATAATTACATAAAATAGTAGTAGCTGGCCAGGCGGACTCAAAACAAGCCCTACCACAACCGAGTTAAACCGAGTTAAAACATTTGTCCCCCGCTGCAAATCGAACCTGGGACCTCTGAAGTGTGAGACCGGTGAGCTTAACCAATAAACTACAGAGGCGGTTAATGGTGATAGCTCCAGTGTATCACATTTTCATGTAAGTACTTTTTACCAGCAGCAGTTATGTACTTTCTACCATTATAATTCTAATTAATTATACCATGTGAAAGTTTAAAAAGTCGAGCCTCACGGCCTAACGTGCTTTACAAAGCACATAAAGTTAGATCATATATAAAAGCTTGAAGATAACCGACTTAGGCGAAAGTTGCTTAACTTTTTGGATCCCAATTTGAAATCACAAGAAATTTCTATGTAACCTTTATGTAACATTAATAATGTAATTAGTATTATTTTCAAAAACCTATGCATATATGTATGTATGTGTCAATTTAAACATCATCATGATTTCATAATACATAAACGTAGGAAGTGTAGTCATTACAAAATTGCATTGTATGTATCAATGTTGCGCATCAATTATGTTGCTACTTCACTGTCTGTGCCGATTTCGATATAGTATGTCAATGGAACCGTCATTAACGATTCGCTTTACCGAATCATATTAGTGAAATTGGTTGAGATCATACAATAGATTAATCGGTCGCAGTGTGGGTGCATTACCACATAACTTAATCGTAGAATAATAGCATTGCACTATAAAATCATTAATTATTTTATTACCCGTTAGATGGAGGGTTATGTTTTTCGAGTGTATATATATATGTAAGTATGTATGTATATATGTATGTATGTATGTATGTATGTATGTATGTATGTATGTATGTATGTATGTATGTATGTATGTATGTATGTATGTATGTATGTATGTATGTATGTATGTATGTATGTATGTATGTATGTATGTATGTATGTATAAATAATATTTATAAATACATTGAATATTGATAGTTGTCGCAGACGGGGACAATCATCAACCAAGCGGCCGTGGCTAGCTCAATTAAATCCGCACTCTCTTTGTGATTGTCCCCGCCTGCGAAAACTTTCAATATTCAATGTATTTAGAAATATTTCACGTTGCATTCAACATTGCTCAAATTGATTTCTGGGATCGTATAGAACTTGTTTTATTCTTTTCAGTTTTTCTCTTTGCAATTATTTTTTTATGTTAGTCCGGTGTTTACGAGTATATAATTGTTTTTTATATAGTTGTTTTTTATATAGTTGTTTAGCATTCGGGTTTTTTGTTTTATTTTAATAATTTTTATTACTTAATTATTTTCGAAAACACCATTCAAAAGTCACTGTTGTTGAAATTACAACAAAATTACTTAATTTATTGCTTGGAAACCACTCAAATACATTGATAACAATCATTATCAGTTTATTTATTTTATTATTCGTAATTTAGTAGCTGCATATTTAGGATAATTAAACCAATAATTTTTTATAAATATTTTTTAGATTCTGTTAATTTGCTGTCTCAATTGTCGCAGGCGCTACGTGTTTTCGTCTTTGTTGCGGCAGTAAGTATCAGCCTTTTTGAATGTTCACAAATCGAGGTGTCGTCTTAAGGGACTTCTTCTTCATATAAACTTTAACTATACCATTTCTCACACTCCTTCAAGAAAAGCCCGGTGAAGCTGTAAATGCCGTTTGAGGCAATCCGCACACTCTCTCCGAAAAAAAAATAAAAACTCCTTCGAGCGCGCAAAGACGGGCACGAAGTTTTTGCTTCACGTATTTATAATATGCTGGGGCAAAAGTTACTTCGCATTTTTAAAGAAAATTCAAAACATTATTTAATATGGTTTATTTACATTTAACTAAAGTATGCAATAGGTGCCATTTTGTTCGATAACTTTTTGCCATCTTGTAGGTAGGGACATGATCCCATTGCTATAGAATTTTTTGGGCTACTGACAAGTGGTTTTGGCAGTCCGCTCGTGGTGTTAACCTGACACTGCCTAAAGAATTCTGAAGAGACCGAAACAGGTGGAAATCTGAAGGTGCAAGGTCAGGACTATACGGCGGATGCATTAACACCTCCCAGCCAAACTCTCAAAATTTTTGCTCAGTGGCTAAAGATGTGTGAAGTCTAGCGTTATCATGATGAAAAACCAAACCGTTTCTGTTGATAAATCCGGCCGCTTTCTCTCAACTTCTTGCTTTAATCTCATCAGTTGTTCGCAGTAGAGTTCAGAATCGATGGTCCTGCCTGGTGGTAACAGCTCATAATGAATAATGCACTTCCAGTCCCACCACACACACAGCATCACCTTGTTGCGAGTTAACCTGGGTTTTTCCACAGTCTGTGAAGCCTGACCGGCCTTTGACCACGACCTTTTTCGCACGTTCTTGTCGTGCGTGATCCACTTTTCATCACCAGTTATCAGCTTCTTCAGCTTTCCGGGTTGAAAACGCTTAAACCAAATTTGTGCTACTCTCACAGACACTGCACTAGGTCCATAAACATCGCAAATTTTTTTCGCGGCTTGCGTTGCATGTTTACTTTTTTTGTAGTAAAATTTTAATATGTATCGAATTTCTTCATTAGATTCACTCATTTTGACAGTAAGAAAAACAAATGAAAAGCACACATTTTCCTAATTTGAATTTGGAATTATCTTCTTTAAAATTGAAACTTTTAATGATAACAAAACCAGCCAGATACAAATAGTATAGCCAAAGAGATTTTATTTTAAGTTCATACGTGTACTACATGCGAAAAAACTTTTTCCCCTTTAGGTACATGTATTTCTAAAAGATCAAGATGCATTCAGCAGCCAATTAAGATTAATTTAGGATTCTCCTAAGCGGTTAGAGCATTGTACTGGATGCTGAATGCAAGTTTAATTCAACATTCAATCATGTCAACGAAAACGAGAATAAGGATGGTAAAAAACTGCAACTAACCACGTTTGAACTTTGATGTAACCTTTTAAAGCATCTAGTATTATAATATACATACGTTTTTTAATATCTATTTTAATTTACAGTCTAATACTTATATATTTTTTTTAACTCTATTTGTTTTACTAGTTTTGAGTCTCTAATATAAACGCTAATAAAACATCTGTGCAACACATGCTTGAATAAATAAATTATCTTTATCTTTACCAGAGCAACATACAGTTTGCAAAATGCAACAAGGTTATTGAATAAATATTTTATCCAAATCCAATCAGTCGCTCCCACAATGCTGAGTTTCGTGACCATCACGTCTGGTGGTGGGACAAGCTCTCTCCATCCAGATGGATGGAGATGGATGGAGGACATCGCGGTGACAGTGCCGTACTCGTATAGCCGCTTTCGTGAGGTCTTAGTGATGATATCAGCTCGTCCAGCAAGCTGCCTGCCTCGAGCTCTCTTGCCCCCCACTTCAAATATATTATATCATACTAGCTGACCCGGTGCACTTCGTACCGTTTTGAAGCTTCCATGACAACAAAACAAACAAATTATTTTGTATTGGAAAAATTTTTGGGGTGGACTTCGTATGTCACCTATGGGTATAAAAAATAGATTACGACCGATTGTCAGACCTACCGAATATACATAGAAAAATTCATAAAAATCGATCGAGCCGTTTCGGAGGAGTATGGCAACCCACATGTGACACGAGAATTTTATATATTATTATATACATTAACACTTTTTTTTGTAAATTTTCGACTTTGCAATGTTGGCTTATCTTTGCGCTTGGTTCATGGTGGTTGAGGTATAGCTATTTCTCTGTCGGTGTAAGAAAGCTTATTCCACGCTCGGTATAGTTTCACGTATAGACTGACGATTATTTCATATTAAATTATATTAAGTATAACGCTTTAATTTGATAGTCACATTAAAGTTACAGACAATTTCATAACAACAAATGGTTTGGGCCTGCGGCTGCGGTTAAAACATTTCACAAGTGCCATATAGAGCCTCGGTGCTTGATAGCTTCGATTATACTAAAAGACCCACCAATTTGCATCACTTTGCGCCAACTTCTGGTACATTGGGAGGTTAGAAACCTGTACTAAATAGTGAAAGTCTACAGGACAAGTCATTTCACTTTCTAGAATACTTGGATGCATGAAAGTGGTTCAGGGTTTTATCCAGGCCGTTATAGAAATAAAATAAGCGGTACTTTTTTATAAGGTTTAAAATAAAAGACAAGTTGAAAATATAGTTTAAAAAAAAACACAAATGTTGAAAAAGATTTGAACCTGCACCCTTCTGACATACCGGGTCAGGTGCTCTCCCAATTGAGCTATCGTGGTTCTAACCAGCCCGCCGAAATTATTCAACACTATTTACTTTTTACTTTGAAAGCCAAAGGCGCCCCATTCCCCATTTCAACTTTTGTGTTTTGCAACAAAATTTGCGTTAAAAATTATATAAACAAAACAATAACATTTTATATACTAAAAAGTTTAAATTACAAGTTTAGCTGCCAAACACAAGCAAGATCCTCTTTTTCCATAAAGATTGATCGAAGATAAAGATGCATGAAAGTTGTTCAAGGATTTAATCCTGGCTGGTAACCGAAAGTAATACTTTAAGTTTTCTAAATGTAAAGAGTATTAATAAAATAAAAAAGTTGAAATTTTACCAAAGAGTTTGTTGATGTGTTTAATATTACAAAAACACAAATGCTGAAAAAAGTTCCACGCGCAGGATTTGAACCTGCACCCTTCTAACATACCAAGTCAGGTGCTCTCCCAATTGAGCTATCGTGGTTCTAACTAGCCCGCCGAAATTATTCAACACTATTTTTACTTTGTTACTTTGAAAGCCAAAGGCGCTCATTCAATGTCATCGACAACTACCGTAATATTTTTACAAATACTAAAGATCAGTTAAGAGCGTTTACGCCGCACACTATAGAAAGAAAATCAAATTATGCTCAACAAACTATCTGAATGAAGTAATTTAACATTTTTACGTCACCTAATGAACACCTGACATGTTATGGTTTAGTTAAATATCCCTGTGTGGTGCCGGGGATAAAGAATTGCACCACCCCTCTCTTCCCTTGGGTGTCGTAAAAGCCGACTAAGGGACCATTCCAGAGGATGGGCAGCAGCATCTTTCTGAGGTTGTCTCAACTTAATGCGATCGCCAACCCGCCTGCCAAGCGTGGCGATTACGGCAAATACCCCTCAAATCCTTGGGGGAGGCCTTTGTCCAGCAGTGGACGTCTTTTGGCTGAGATGATGATGATGATGAAATATGGCGTTATAGTTAAAAGTGGCCGTAACGTCTTATTTAACTAAACCATAACATGTGAGGTGGTCATTAGGTGCCGTAAAAATGCTAAATTACTTCATTCAAATAGTTTGTTGAGCATAATTTGATTTTCTATCTCTAATTACTAGATATGTTTATTTTTGCATTAGTGGCGCTAGTGTGCGGCGTAAACGCTCTTAAGGAGTAGGCAAACTATTTATAAAATATTTTTGTTTTCTTATTATATCATTTTTAACACTCGCTTTTAAAAATTGTTGATGCTCGTAAAATTTTTTTTTAAAATTTGTGTTTGTATATATTGTTCGCAACAAAATTTGCGTTAAAAATTATATAAACAAAACAAAACCATTTTAGTGTTTTATATTATTTAACCTAAGCAATTAAACACAAGCCACCAAGATCCTTGAAGAAAAAACTGCATATTAATTATGATTCCTTATCTCCAACTGATAGAAAAAGTCTTGACAAGTAGGTATTTAACTCAACATTTTAATGAAATATGTATGTAGTACATAAACTACTATAAATATTTTTTTGTTGAAAATGCGAGTAGGTATATAGGGTCCGCTTTTTTGACAGATTTGCTATCGGTCGTCTATGGCCTTAATAGCGTAACCGGAAATGGAAATGGATGGTTCGTGGGCCCAGTGAAACAGGTCTGATGGTTACAGGGAGATAAGAGATAATCAGTATCACAGATCCTGCAAAGGTTTCTAAACGTGAGGCTGAATTTTGTATAAAATAAATAACAATGTAATTGACGTAATCGTCAAACAAAATAAAATGTAAAAAACGAGATTAGATCCAAATAAAATATGTCAGCCACAGAAATCAACATAACAATAAATATTATATATATAGCCTATGTTACTCGCAAAACGTTGTATATTATCAGTGAATTTTTAGAATTGGAGATTTTTTAGAAATTGAGCCTCCTCAAACAAACAAACAAACAAAGTCACAAACTTTACCTCATTATTAAAAGTAAATATAGAAAGATATAGATATAGATAGTTAAAGATAGATAAAGCAACTTTCGCAAAGGCCGGTCATCGGATGGGTGACCAAAAATTTTGCATCTCGAGCTCCTCCGTGCTTCGGAAGGCACGTTTAGCCGTTGGTCCCGGCTGCATTAGCAGTCGTAAACAACCACCAATCCGCACTGAGCCAGCGTGGTGGTTATGGCCCGTTCTCCGTATCCATCTATAGGGAAGGCTCGTGCCCCAGCTCGTGGGGACATAAAATGAGCCGATAAACACATATAGATAGATAAATATAGATATAGATAGATATAGATAGAATATCAATATATAGATCGATATAGATAAAAAATATAATTAAATCCGTTGTGTTTTCGTAAACATTCGGAAACGATATAATTACAAAATAGTGTGAATCAATTACTGAAAAAACAATGCAAACCAGTAATTAAATATCGATTGAATAAACAAACCTATTATTGAAGAACCAACGGACTGTTGTAATCAAAAGTGATTTCTCGAAATTAACGTTTAACTGGTAAATTCATTCTTGCGTGTCGAGCTCTCACCGGCACTAATCGTAAACAAATAGCTTAATGACTTCTGTAGATATAAAGGAATAATAAATAAAAAAATACTTGATTTGCAAAAACATAGTTATGTATTGATTTAAATTTATCCGATTATGTACGCGACACTTTTGTGACAGCGTGCTTAGAGCTAGTACATTTAACAACAAAAGTCGGTAATTAGAACCAAGATACATGAAATAAAAAACATAACTAGATATACTAGCGAAGATTTGCGTACTTTTCAGCACACTTAATTTTTATTGTCTGCATTACAAAGTAAGCACACCAAATGGACTAATTATTTTTTTATAGTATTCTGGCCTTGATTATCAACTTTAGCTGTTGAATGTGTTCGTTGCAGGTCGCCAATTCAGATAAAAGTAGTAAGTAATTTAAAAAAATCTACAAAATCATAACATGTGATTGCGATCACATTGCGAACTCGATTTCAATAATTTTTTGGAAAGACTACGAGTATAAGACTTACAGCCCGTTCACACACGGTCTCCGTTTTACTAGTCCGTTTTATCAGATACGTTTTTTCTCATTGATGGCGTATGAAGTTAAATGAGCGACTTCATACATGACACAGTATTCTGTATACAGTAAAAAAATATCGGTCCGATAAATTATGACATTCCGTTTTGTCATCAAATACTGGATGACGGAACATTAAAAATACTACGTATCCATACAACTTTACCGGATACATACTGTCACACACCACGACACAACACGACAACGTCCATTCTTGTAGGGAAGCGGTGATATACAGCGAATTTGCTTTGTGAACATCGCATCCAGTAACGACGGAAACGTAGAGCGTAATACGGTAGCAGCCCGTTCACACAGTCATGGTCTCCGTATTTACAGCCGCCTAGTAGCCTTTTTAACGGATACGACAAAAAATTATGCTCTGTTCACTCTAGGCTCCGTATAACGTTCAATTTGTATCCGTCGTTACTGGATGTGTAGAGGGTGAAAAGGAGGGAGGGAGGGTGATGTATGTCATTCATCATGATGTAGTCAGTTGTAATGTAGGCCTCCAAGAACGAAAAAAAAAATTAAAAAAAAAAAAAAATCAACAGAGGATAATACTGATTACCGACTTGCACTATTGGAATGCTCAACTACCTCCTACATATTAATAATTATATGACATTTCAATGTGTAGAAAACAATATTTAATAGCTTATTTGATTACACCACACAGTGAGACCACGAGTAAAATAAATTCCTGTTAGTCACACCAGTGTGACATTCTGGTGTGACCACGAGTCCGTCACGCCTTAATCGTAGTGATTAAGACCGACCCGGTAAAAACCCCTGGGGTTTGACTTTAGCCTTTATAAGGGCTGTGAAGGCTACCGGAACGCGCGCTTCTCGGAGGCGAGGCGCGGTTGGCGTTACTCAGAGGTTAATCGTAGTGACCAAACAAACACCAGAGGTTTTCTAGCGGTCTTCATCACGTGAGCGTGTATCCCCTATTAAATTCTTAGGGTCATACAAGTCAAAAATCACGAACCGGAAGGCCGGATCTTCGGTTCAGTTTTGGTTTAGTTTCGGCACAGTTTCAGTTCAGTTTTTGTTGAAATTGTCGCGGAAATATGGGAACATATATATGTTTATTTCACTGGTTTTATTGTGTATCTTTCCAAAACAGCGAAAGTAAACAAATAATGGCCCAACACAACGCATTACGTCACTCTCCCACGCGCGCATTATGAGCATTTACGTACGTGAAATTAGAATGATAATACGACAAGGAGTGCACTTAGCTTCCTTGTTTAAGTATTACGTGATTTTATTTAGTGTACGTAATCTGCACTTACATTGTAAAAAAAAGTAAAATTTAAAGGTTTTTACCACAGCGCAGATCCGCTATAAATATTGGTTAGTGGTTTGTACAACAAGAGCAATTCTAGAACTATTAAACCGGATGTAAAAATTATTTGACTATATAAGTTTAATACAGTTTAATATAATGGCAAAATACTATGTTTCCTCGGAATAAAGACTTTATGACAGACCGGAAAACATGCGAGTGAATCCGCTCCTGTTTTATAGTTGTAAGATGACCAGTACTTTTAAATTACCTACTACATGTAATCTAAAACCTTTTTAGAGCTTTTGCTCTTAGCTGAGCTTTCGTTACTTTGGCGGTGGCGTCGACATTAATAAAAAAATATACAAATTTAAATACCAGAGGGAAAAACAAATCAGTATAGTTTAAAGCTAGGTATTTTTTAATTTGACTACACGTATTTATGTATTCATAAAATGAATACATGGAAATAAAAAGTTATCCTAAACTTATGTATTTATATAATTTATGTGAATATGTGTTTGTCGTTTCGTGTTGTTTGTCCTTGATGAATTATGATTGATAAATTTTCACCAAGAGCCAATTTTCCAACTTAAATTGCCAGGTTGCTTATCCACGCTAAACCAATGCATTGAGAACTAGTAAGTACACACGGCGGCAGATCAACCTACCCAAAACTGTCAAATTTCTACAATCTATTTTGAACTTTACGGTTTTGTTATAAGGATCAATATTCATTGGAGAAATTTGACAGATTTGGGTAGGTTGATCTGCCGCCGACTGTACTTAACATTATTATAAATAAAGTTTAAAGATTGAAATGAATTTGATTAAACTACAAAATATTTGCACAGTAACATTAACCAACATCGAAGTTATATAAATTTAGACTTTCGTATTTTCAAAAAATATTTAGCTACTTGGAACATGATTAACGCAACCTACATAGTTCGACCTTGCGTGACACGAAAAGCGTGCATCTTCGGACACGTTAAAACCTCTTTATTCCCAAACAGTTAGGGTTCAAACTCGTTTGTCTGTAACGCAAATGTATATCATTAACGATTGTGCGAGCCGAACAGAGTTTCGACGGGCCACGACCTGAAAATTGTGTAAGAATCCACAACTCCTTTTTACTTTTCACCTACAGGAAATGAATAAAAATCTTTTTTTTTTCATTTTAAAGCGTGATTATTGAATGGTACCGACCGTTATCTCTTCAAGCAGTGCTATTATAATCTTTTTGTCGGTTTCAAATTCAATAAAAGCAGGTTGAAAAGGATTTTTTTTTCTTCGAGGTTTTCTTCGACGTTAGGTATGCAAGCAAAGTACTTAGGTGTATTTTGTTTTATAGCGAATCAATGTGATATTGTGAAATGATAATTCCCTAGTATCTTAAGGTATTTAATGTCAGATTCAATCTACCGAAGAGTCAAGTCGATGTGTGTTTATTAGTACAATATATTTATAAGGAATCAGCAATATGTTTTCAGCGTGTTTTCATAACCTTCCGTTCATAAGTCATATTGTTTCCGGTTAGACGGTACAACTATACTATAATTACATACACGCAAGGTATTCTATACTACTTATGGATTTATAAACCATGTACCAAGTGGAGTCGATGTATATATATATACATACCTAGAACGCAAGAAAATGAGTAACAGTCACGCAACGAACTATAAAGTCGTATATACATACGATATTATCTATTCGACATTAAAACCTACATTTTCTCACTGAACTTGTCTGTTCCCTACTATGTGGTAAGTGTTTTGACTAGCTTTGTGACCACACCTACCTCTCGACCGAGAGCTTAGACCTTGACTATGCTATTTTAAAAGTCTAGCCTATTTTTTAAATTTTCCCATTGTTCTTATTTCCAAATCATGGTATCGACACACCATCGAGACGTTACTGAGTGAGCAGACCTGCGTTTTACACACCCGGCAGTATGCCAGGCCAAGTCCAAAAAGAGTCAGCAACACACAACTGCCCATGTTTATATGTTTATATCCTACTAATATTATAAACGCGAAAGTTTGTAAGTATGGATGTTTGTTACTCTTTCACGTAAACGCTACTGAATGGAGTTGGATGAAATTCGGCATACAGATAGTTTATAACCGGGAATAACACATAGGATACTTTTTATCCAGATATTCTTACGGGAACGGGAACCACGCGGGTGAAACCGCGAGCGGCCACTAGTGTGTCATATTGCGGAGTTAGTACGTAAACGGAATTATTAAAAAGTACCCATACTTTGGGGAATACTGTCATTATACTGTAAGTCTTAAATTCTGTGTCCCGGCGGATAAACTTAGGACACTTAAACTATGCTGGGTAGCTGTAGCATATTTTAAGTTAAGCAGCTAACTTGGCTCTTTATTGCTAACTCTTCTTTTGACGATAGACTTTAGCGCACTTTTAGCGCATAGCCTCTTTGTTTTTTTAACCTTTGTACGAGGAAATTCTAATGCAGCCGGGACTAAAACTCAAAACGGCTTTACCTGTGCCTTCCAAAGCGCGGAGGAGCTCGAGATGATACAGTTTTGGTTAGCCATCCGATGACCGGACTTTGCAAAAGATGTTTAACCTTAGCAATCGCAGACCGGCAGGCTTAGTACCAAAAAAAACAACCAGTTGTTAATTAAAAAATTGCAACGGGACTGCTCAGTTGTGGTTAATAAATTGGTATTAAGAGGAAATACTAAGGTCGACTGAATTGAAAAATATGTATGAAAAGTAGACAAAATCAACGTTTCGTAGTCCCCTGATTCCTCCTCCGCTGGACCGATTTAATAACTTTTTTCATTAAACATTAAAGAAAGGCTTTGGCTGTGTCCCTATGTTTTGCTTTTTTTTATATAATCTCGTCAAATTTGGGAAACACAGCGGAAAATCTGGCCAATTTTTTTTTTTTTTTTTTTTATCTTGTTTAATAATCAATTTATGAAAAAAAAAACATTGGGACTCAACCAAAGCCTTTCTTTAATGTTAAATGAAAAAAGTAATTAGATCACTCCAGTTTTGGAGGAGGAATCAGGGGACTACGAAACGTTGATTTTGTCTACTTTTCATACATATTTTTCAATTCAGTCGCCTTAGTGTTTCGTCTTAAGGCTATATGTAAACTATTACATTTTAATCGCAAATGCAGTAAGCGAGCGAACATTCAGCGACTTGTGTCCGTAATACCAATTTATCAGCCGCAACTAGAGTAGTCGCGCTGCAATTGTATAACAACAGGCCCCCGACCGTCTAACCGATCGCTTTGACTACGTGTATAGTTTATGACGTCATCTTGCCACCTCGCACCGCCTATGAAAGCAATATCAAAAGCTAAAGGCTATAGCTTTCGATATTGCTTTCATAGGCGGCACGAAACGACAAGATGACGTCATAAACCACACACGAAGTCAAAGCGATCGGTTAGGCGGTCGGGCCCGTTGCTATTTTAGGTAATAAATAAGCCTACGGGCGTTTAACCACTGCGCCATCGAGCTTCTCAAACCCAGCATGTTTTCTTGATAATTTAATTGGCATCCTACAATACTCGCTGGAACTAGGGTTGTCAACTATTTTTCAGGAAATTAAACTGAATCTATCACTAACTAGTATACAAAAAAGGATTTGAAGAAAAAATAAAGTACTTTCCAAATTTATTTAAGCGTTGCGTTTCGTTTCACTTCACCGAGTGTGAGTATCATTCAGTAGTTCAGAAGTTAAGTCAACAGGAATATTCCGTTCAAACGCACGCATTAAGAGCGTTTACGCCGCACACTAGCGCCACTAATGAAAAAAAAAACATATCTAGTAATTAGAGATAGAAAATCAAATTATGCTCAACAAACTATCTGAATGAAGTAATTTAGCATTTTTACGTCACCTAATGAACACCTCACGTGATATGGTTTAGTTAAATAAGACGTTACGGCCACTTTTAACTATAACGCCATATTTAACTAAACTATAACATGTCAGATGTTCTAATGAACATCTGACATGTCACCTAATGGTGACGTAAAAATGCTAAATTACTTCATTCAGATAGTTTGTTGAGCATAATTTGATTTTCTATCTCTAATTACTAGATATGTTTTTTTTTTCATTAGCGGCGCTAGTGTGCGGCGTAAACGCTCTTAACTAACTAGAATGGCGCAACGACCCAAAGTGAGTTTTGGCCTCCGATAATAAGAGTAGCCATCTGGGTCGGTCCTGCGCCACCTGGTGCCAGTCACCCGCGTTGAGCTCGCGCAAGTCCTTACCGACCTCGTCCTTCCAGCGGTACCTGGGTAAGAAGAAGGATCTAGAGGAAGATTCTAGGGCCAGTACGCATACAGGACGGAGTATAGAGGAGGAGGAAAAAAGTAGAGCTGGAAGATCAGGTGGACGAGCCGAATATCATCGGGGAGATAAAGGCCCACAGACTTCGCTGGCTCGGCCACCTCGAGAGGATGGGAGAGGATCGTGCGGTAAAGCGAGCATACATGGGACGTCCTAGTGGCCGACGACCGATTGGAAACGCACGCATTAGTCGGAAATAAAGTATTTTCCATACTTTATTTTTATTAAAAAGAATAAAGTATGGAGATGAAAAGTCACGTAGGATACGTTATTTTAAAGTATGGTTGGCAACCCTAGCTGGAACCCACCGGAACCCTATTCTCGCTTGACAATGTCACGAATTGTCTTTACTGTATCGAGAATTCGTAACAAGTTTACTTTCTAACAGCTTAGTAGACTACATTCGTGCGCTTACGCAATAACTCCGCGAGATGTGCTCTTTATAATGGATGGTTTAATGCTGGTACCACACGATCGTCCTACCCCTCAACTGAACTTTAACCGCCTCCTTGGTCTACTGATTAAGACTGCCAGTCTCAGTCCTAGACGTCCCGGCACATGTTTGTGTTAGTGTTGGCGCTTAATAATCAGCCTGGCTATCTGTTTAGCGCCTTCAATGATTATTTAGGAGCCAAACGAAGATAAAAAGTTAATGTTATCGTCGCTTATCCGCATCCGTGGTCGTGATTCTGTATGCTAAGTGCGAGTTTCCTTTTCAGTATTTGAATGAGCAAAGTTTACTACAATTACTTAAATAAAAAGCAGCACCACTTGTGTAATTTACTTGTTACAGCTTTTATGCCAATAAAATTCTTGTTTACAACTCGATAGTCGATTGGAAAAGAAAACTCTCACTGTACTATAGGCATTCTGATCTTAGGACAACTCGATTGTAAACGAGCGAACGTACGCGAACGTTTCCTTTGTACACTCGCTGGATGACGAGCAGGGTGCCTATTGTGAGTTTTGTTTACTATCATTTCATTCGCATACGTATACGAAAATGAAAATTAGTATTGCATTGAAGCAGCGCCTCCTGGCGACATACGAGAAGAGTTAAAATTTTGCCATAAAAAATCTCGTAATCGTTAACGTGATCGAATTGCGAATAAAACTCGCACTAGGCACGCAGTTGATCGGTCAGACGATCGTGTAGAGCCAGCATATAACTATTTTGTGCGTACATGTCATTACATTGCAACGCACTATTTGCGGTTTAATGTTATGTTTGAAATTTAAAGTGAATCGTGAAATAGAGGAGATTTTACATTGAATAGTTCGCATTTGTACATAGTTTAACAATACAGTATTAATAAGTATTACAGTGCTACAAATAACATTTTATTACAAATTGTTTTCAGGCGAATTTACAATTTGAATCGAAATATACTCTAAACTCTAAAGGATGCGAAACTTCAGTATACAAGTATATCCTCGTATTGTTATTTTTGTTAATTGATGTTTTTTTTTTACTTATTTTTATTACTCGTATTTACCTTTTTTTGTTTTTGATTTATTCTTATAATTGGTTAAATCTTGTGTGGAGTGGAAAGTAGCCGCGGATTGTGCTTAGTGGCGTGCACTTAGTGGACTAATATGGGCTGATGATATGATGATAATAATCTGTGTGAATTTAAAAGTTTTCAAAAAATTTAAAATAGTCAAAATTCTTAATCATTTATTTAATATTTATAAAATTTATAAAATACAGTGAAAAAATTAAACTTCACTGTATTTTTTTTCATTGTATTTTATAAATATTTAATTTAGCTTCAGAGCAGCATTTAGCACTTGAAAAATAATAAGTAAAAAATTATCATTTATTTAGTTTGGGCTACATAAAGCTGTGATGAATGTCACTATGCCATCGGTTCGTAAGTCTACTCTGGGCGGGAGACCTTTTATTGAGGAAAACCGGCAAGAAACTCAGCAAGGATACCTATTTCTTTTCTCCCTTACATCGTCAAAATATTAGAAAATGCCCTATCATTAAAGGACACTTTCCATTTATTTATTTATTTATCTATTTTATTAGGTTACACAACAGACATTAATCCTAACAAAGTTATAAATACATAATAGGTTTAACAACATTTTATACTAAACTAATGTCCTAATTGTGTTAACACAAATAGTTTATGTGTGCTTAACATGTGTAAAATTAGATTTAATTTTAGATTTAAAAAGGAAAATAGAATTAGATTTAGAGAAATAATATTTCCAAATAATTTTAAAATTACTTAAAACTATTTGGAAATACTACACTTGGGTCGTTAGCCATTACAAATAAACACTCAAAATATAGGAAAATTACAACATCCAAAAAACAAAATTTAAAAAAATTATAATATCTAAGATAGCAAATTTACATCAGTACCAATTTTAATTTTTAATTCACTTTCAATTAGCTATTCTATGTATTCGCTTATTTAATAACAAGTTTTTTGTTATGAACCACGAGCTTGACTTTGATTTGGCGTGAAAGTAATTCTCTCCTTTGCGTAATAGTGCAATTAGAAATGAATATTGATAAGCGTACGCGTAGCTTAATTTCTGTGCCTCGCAGGTAGGTAATTAGTCAGGCCGAAGTTCAATTTAAAATTAGAAAGGATACCTATAGCTACGGGACTGTCTATTTTTGGATTTCATTCACATTGAAGTATTTTCTTTCTTTCTTTATTTAGAATCAAAACTTATTAAGCAAACTAATTAATATAAATTAAATTATACGTCACGCATTTGGCTATATAATAGAGTATTAAAATTTATAAAATACAGTGAAAAAATTAAACGCCCACCCGACCCGTCAGTGCAGCCACCCGGATTGCGGAAGACCCAGGCTCGATTCCTGGCTGGGTCGGGTGGGCGTTTAATTTTTTCACTGTATTTTTTAAATATTATAAATATTATTAAATTTTGCTTTAGTGCAATTAGCACTTGAAAATAAAAAGTAAAAATTATTTAATAAAGCATTCCGACTTAAGAAGCTTCAGCCTGGTTTAAAAGAAAAAGTTCTGCTGAAAGACTACCAAGTCTATTTTTTATGTCCGTAATGCTGAACTGCATAGAGACTTTGAACTCCCAATAGTACAGAAGCAGGCATGCTTTTAACTAGGTACAGTTATCATCAAAAATAAAAAATAAAATAATAATGATAATAATGTTGATTATGTTGTTATTGTTGTTGTTTATGTTTGTTATTATTTGTTGTTTGTTATATAATAATGTTTTATCGGTAATTAACCAACTTTCTCATAGTAACATGGGTTGAAATATGTTAAAAATTTTAAGACTCTTCATACAAATCAGGCTAATCAAGTGTTCGCTAAAGTATACGACCATGAAATTGTTTTATCACTTTTAACAAAAACTTCCATTACAATAAAATTTCGCTAAGGCTCATTGTCAATGATGACAACGTATCTGCCACTTGGTCTTTTAAACAAAATTAGAGCTTGTTGTTTTATTATATGCAAACAAAATTCACTTCTAAGGTGGTAAAGCAATTTCATTGTCGACTATACGTATGGGAAGTCCAAAATTTTTTGTTTATTTAGACCCATGTTACTATGAGAAAGTTACTTACCAATTCTGAGTCGCTCCAGAAAACATGGGTACTGTTTAAAAATGTATCCTGTATGGCTGTGTCTAGACTCAGGTGTGAAATTAATTGCTTATCGACTTTTAGTTCCATCATCATCATCGGTTTAGTTCCATGAATGAGATCAATCAAAGCTTTAAATTACCTAAGCCATTATTATAGTCATCATCATCATCTCAGCCAAAAGACGTCCACTGCTGGACGAAGGCCTCCCCCAAGGATCTCCACAACGACCGGTTTTGTGCTGCTCGCATTCAGCGGCTTCCCGCGACCTTCACCAGATCGTCGGTCCACCTTGCCGCTTTCCGGTACGCGGTCGCCACTCCAGGACTATCCCGCCCCAGCGGCCATCAGTCCTGCGAGCAATGTGCGCTGCCCACTGCCACTTGAGCTTAGCAACTCTTCGGGCTAGGTCCGTTACCTTTGTTACATTATTATAGTAATGCTTAATAAAATAATATTAATCCTTTAATTAGTAACAAAAGGAAAATGAATAGTTATAATACTTTAGCTGGAATGTCTTGTTGTAATTTCAATTGAAATAAGTATTATAAACGAAACATTATCACTATCGTCATTACATAGTATAAAACAAAGTCGCTTCCCGCTATCTGTCTGCCCCTATGTAGGTATGTATGTATGCTTTAGATCTTTACAACTAAGCAACGGATTTTGATGCGGTTTTTTTTAATAGATAGAGTGATTCAAGAGGAAGGTTTATGTGTACAAATACATGCATAATATAGTAGAGAAACACTGATAATGATAAATAAATAGAAATACGATTTATTTGTTTCGTTGTCATAGAAACTTTCAAAGCGGTACGAAGTCCGCCGGGTCAGCTAGTATTATACAAACAAAGAAAACAAGAAAATACCTACTAATTATTTTGAGTACCGTAGCAAGTACCTTTTACTTTAGAAATTGGATGGGAAATCAATGTTACGCCGTAGATTATCAATTTGGATGCAGACCCATCGATCAGCGAAATACGTAATCAATCAGACGCCAGATTTCGTTGTTTTTTAAATTAAAATTTCGTTGTCCAATGACACTTTATTGCTACTGTATCAATTTGATCGCTCGAGGAATTAACAAGAATATTACGAGTAGTACGCAACTTTGTATATCGAATACTCAAAAGCACGATAATAATTGTTATTAATTACATTGAAGTACCTAATAAGTTTAAATAATGAGTTGTAATTTAATCATTCATTATTAAAAGGCTATTTAATGATATTACTTCACGAAACTCCACTGATTTTATTTCATACAAAATAAAAAACGTAAGAAAAGGCTTTCCTAGGCAATTCTAGTTCTATTTTTATTAACTATTTGCCCAAGGATATTTGAGAAACGTAGGGGCAAACTTTAAACACTTCTTGTGACCAGGGCGATTTTTTATCTCATTTCGAAATTAAAAGTACAATGGATACTCTTTGAAATATAATACTTATTTGTAGCATTATTTACAATTTAATTATTAAGATAAATATCGTACGAGAATTTTAGCTGTAACAAGCTAACAGTGACCTTGAAAAAGAAGTACTCTTGATTGATTTAATATAGATTTTGAAAATTGGCCCAAAGGATCGGCCCTGCCGCTGTCCAATGCCATGGAAGGTCTCGTTTTCATGAACGTTATCGAATTAATTCGAATAGTAAATAACACTCGATCAAGACACTCAGCTTTAACAATTGACTCTCGATAGAAATAACAAAAGACACACGCTCGCATAGTTGCAATGTCACGACACGCACAAACTAAAGGCGTTTCGTTCTCAGAGAGCGCTAAAACAATACTGTGATTCTGTTTTTGCGCGCTATGGCCCGTTTCCCGTGGCTTTGCGACATCTATCATGTGCGCGCGCACTCAGTGTCGCGCTGAAACCTTGCACTTAGCGGGAAAAGTGTGTATCGACGCATTGTTACGTTTTTTTCAATAGTTTTCTTGGTTTCAAAAGGCACTTTCTTTACGTTCTGTTTCACGTTTGGAAATAGAAGAATGCTTTAAACTTTTTCTTCAATTACAAATTCCTTTCAAGGCTTTTAGTTTTTATCTCTTCTCACCTGAGGGAAGGTGGTAAAGCGACAGACCTTATTAAGATGGTGAAAACTAGCCAAGAGGTTTAAACCTTTACAACAAACAAAAACTCTGGATCACTGGATCTAAGACTGGTGGCAGAAGTTTCAACCTATAAAAACTTTGTTTAAAATGTGTCGCGATTGTTTAACAGCTTACGTAGATACTATCTCATTCAAGCCAGTAAAAGCAGTTAGAGACAAAATTTTTTAAAGCCAGTTTGAAGTTTACTCCATATCTAAAAATTAATACGTGAAGCAAAAACTTTGTACCCCTTTTTACGAAAATTGCGCGGACGGAGGAGTGTGAAATTTCGCACACTTATAGTTTATATAGAGAAAGAGTACAGAATGTTAATATTTTTTTTAAATTATACCTCAAGAATACATTAAATCAATAAAACAAACATTACACACACACGCATAAATACTCTTTTCAAAAATTTCAAAAATGGAAGAGGAGCCTCAGATCAGCTGCCGAAATCTGTCAATGCCAATCCAAACTCACATTCTATCTTTTTTAATTTTTCATTGCTTAGGATACAATCCGTGCAGCCTTAATAAAATTACGGTCAAATTTCGACCACTGGACGACCACTAGTTTTTGGAAAAACAGAGACACTATGTAACAAAATAAAAGGTTAGGTGTAGTTTTTCAAATGAAATGCTAAGGCCATCTAACATGACCAAAATCAGATACAATACATATTCATGTAGCGGGATTTGTTACTACGAGTATGCTCACGAAGGTAGGTATAGTCCCGCTAAGGTCTATCGCAGAATTATTAACTGTCACTAAATAAAAATAACATTAACGAGTAATGTCTAAAATAAACGCGAGTAGATCCGTAAAAGTTGTTTCATTTAAATGTGTAGTGTTCGCGTAAACTTTAGAAAACAATTTACTGTCACTATTTTAACGGACTTTTTATCTAAAAAAATCTCTTATTAGGTACAACTTTTAAGAGTGATTTAGTGGATCCTGTGAGATACTCGCAGGTACTACTACTGAGTACTGTATGGTTATCGACCACGCTCGAAGCTTATCATTTGCAATTATTACAAAAGTAGCATTACGTGGCGCTACACCTCCTTACTTTAAAATTAATGTAAATATTTTTATAATGACTCCTTCGTTTGTACTATCATATAATGCCGTTTAGTGTTGTTAACTCAAATTTCCCATCACTAGTCGTGTGTTACGTCCAAGAGTTCAACTGAAACGGCGACCTAGTTGCAACAACGTAACATAAATGATTCATATGTGGGTCAAACCGTTGGCCGATGTACGAAAATCTGTGAGAAAATCAAGTTTATCCAAATAGGTATTGTAATCCAAACAGTGTTGACTGATTTACAAAGTTGAAATAGAAATGAAGAGATAGAAACTCTTTAATGTGTTTTTATTTTTTTCGATGTTCTTTTTTATCGTTTTTTTTTTAATTCTTTTTTTCTTTAGCTTGTTTCACGTAGTAGGGATTGCAATTTACATAAGTTTTATTTATTTACTAAAGAGAACCTACATTGTTTTTATAGAAGACTAGTTGACCGGCGGACTTCGGTAGTGTACTGTAAAGCGGTAGCTTTGACAGTTTCCATGACAACAAAACAAACAAAACATTCGTCCGCTTAAGAACACCCGTACCCCATGATGAACCCCTATAGCAGCGCCCCGTACCGGGTCTAATTGTAAATTTGAACCATTTTCGAATCCACTTGAACACACACAGAAAATTTCATCTAAATCAGTCCAGCCGTTTTGAAGGAGTTCAATAACATATACACGCACAGAAGATTTATATATATATAAAGATAAGGCAAATGACTCCATTCTTCCGGATCCCCCAAACCAACTATCACGTGACCTGGATTGCCTACTTGCGGCACAGGACACACCGTAGCATTGTTAAGTCAGCCGACATAGGCAGCATCAATGCAGAGGGGGCGCGCCGACTTCATCACGGCGTGCACTCTGATTGAGTAACGCCAACGTCGCCTCCCATCCACGGGAGGCGCCCGTTCCGTCAGCCTATGTAGCCCTTACAAGGCTATATGCAACACCAGGGGGTGTTTAGTCAGTAGGAGTCTGACATAGTCAAGCTCAACCGCTTGAGTTGGTCATACATGTAGTATTCACCTCCTTCCACCTCCGAGTTGCTATAGGTGGGTTGTGCTATCGGTAGGGCGCAAAAAAATATGAGCGAGCCTTACAGTAGTTGCATATATGATGTGTATAAAATACGGAAACTTTTCCATTAAGCAGTGACAGAACCTCAAAATTTAAAAAAGCTGAAATATTTTATTGGAATAATCATTCATTATTACTTACTTGGATTTTTTATTAATGATCTGCACTTTATTGAGACTTAATATCATCAGTAAAATTTTTATAATATAGTTTAAATAGTAGTTTATGCAACTGTCATATAATGAAGGGTATTAAAACACGAGTGTGAGTTTATGAAACGAGCGCAGCGAGTTTCATAATAGTAACGAGTGTTTTAATACCCGTGTTATATGCAGTTGCATACACTACTTTATCTTCACTAATGCAATTAGTCAAACAACAAGAGTAAAAGCTGACAATAGTTTATTTATAATAATTGTTCAAATTTTTGCCATTAAAATCTAACCAATGAGAGCGCAGCTGCGCGCGCAGTGCCAATCAGGAGCGAGCGCGCGCTGTTCTTTTTTTATTTAATTGGCACAAGATCTTACCAAAGAGTTTTGTGTATGTAAGTTTAGTAGTTTCGACGAAGTTTTCACGTATAACCCAACTGTTTTCAAAAGCCAGCCTAATGTCAAAATTTTATACAACTTGTATGAGGATTTTGACATAAGGCTCGCCAGGTTAATTGGTCGCGTTTTATTGATGTTATAATGAGATTTTACGATATCGATGTGGATATTATACCATCATGTGAAATTGCTTAAATTGAGTGTTTTGTTGTCTGCGCTATAACAGTAGTAATTATAAGTCAAGTATTGGAAACATAAGTAGAATGTTACAACATTAGTGTAGATAAAGTCTATTACACATGAAATGGTTGAAGTCAATATAACATAAAAAAAGAATATACTAGAATTAACAATTACGTATATTTTTTTCAAATCATAAAGAGAATGCAGTAAATATTCATTAGAAGACATTTGACAAATGACACAATATGTCACTTAAAATAATAATTATGTCTTCTTCCTAATATCGATTTTAAATTTACAAAATGGCGCGCGCTTGCGCGCTTCCCCGACTTCCTGTCACACTGTTACGTCCAACTTCCGTCACATTTCACGAAATCACGCCCGCAAATTGTATATATAGAAGGCGAGCGGAAAGATGTTACACATAAAAAACATGCATTCCATTGCGACAAAGAAATGATTTAAAAAATCCGAATAAGGTTCAGTAGCCAATTCATATCAAACTTTAAGAGTAAGCACTTACTATGTTATATTATTATGTTGTTTATATCTAGACTTACACTACAACCTTTAGTTTAAGTACATACGCCTGCGCATCAACCTATGCAGAACTGTCACTTCAATACATGTCCAACCCTTTCATTACATATCAACCATATGCCATATCCTACTAATATTATAAACGCGAAAGTTTGTAAATATGGATGGATGTTTGTTACTCTTTCACGTAAAAACTACTGAATGGAGTTGGATGAAATTCGTCATACATATAGTTTATAACCTGGATTAACACATAGGGTACTTTTTATCCCGATATTTCCACAGGAACGAGAACCACGCGGGTGAAACCGTGAGCGGCTAGTAATAAATAAAGTTCAAAGTCTATTGAGGTAACTCTGTTTGTGGTAGTTTGATGTGCAGTGCAGGCGTGTGTACATTATGGCCATATTTTGAAAGGAATCTTATCTAATTCGATTATTTGCGGATTTGCGCTTTCATAATCACTTAATCGTTGTATAGTGGCACGTGCACACATGGCATTGCATGATAAACTATTATGTGTCATGACTATTAACTTTCAAGATTGCATGACACCCATGAACTGAAGATGACCTAGAAACAGTTATTTTTGGAATTATGTTATTACATCAGCGGGGTCGCGCCAAAGCTTTTAATAAGTATATTTAAAGCTCAATATTCAATTATTGTCATTCAGGAATTATTGTCATGAGGAGCTCGATGGCGCAGTGGTTAACGCACCCGGTCTGCGAGTGCTAAAGTTAAGCAACTTTCGCAAAGGCCGGTCATCGGATGGGTGACCAAAAAATGTATCATCTTGAGCTCCTCCGTGCTTCGGAAGGCACGTAAAGCCGTTGGTCCCGGCTGCATTAGCAGTCGTTAACAACCACCAATCCGCACTTTGCTCGCGTGGTGTTTATGGCCCGTTCTCCCTATCCATCCATAGGGAAGGCTCGTGCTCCCGCAGTGGGGACATAAAATGAGCTGATGATGATGATGAGGAAACGCACTCTCAAGTTATTAGCGATTTACTCTCGGAATATGACTCATACTAGTTTGCTGGTGAAATCGGCTTCTTTGTCTATCTTTTTGTATCAAATTGGTCCTCGTACACACGCCTGCACATCAACCTATCCAAAACTGTCAAATTTCTCTAATCGATTTTGATCTTTATACCCTAATGGTAAGGTTCAAAATGTATTAAAGAAATTTGACATTTTGTGGTAGGTTGATCTGCTGCCGTCTGTACAATAAAGGTATTATTATTAGTCTAATTTTTACAATAGGTAATAAACTGTTACTTTGCCAACCAAAAATTAAAGAGAGAAAAAGCTATCACCACACATATTTCGCTCTATGGTTTCATGACCTAAATACCTAAGTTACAAAAAAAAAGTATTTTTCAATTCTATAACAACCAGAGTTTAACTTTTGCTATTCTGCTTTTACAATCAGGCCACTGAGCCGATCTGATCCAAACCCTTCGGAGAATCTAGTAGGGTACGGACACGGCGACACGCACTTAAGTGCGTGATGCCGTTCCCTCTAGAAAAACCAACAAACAAGCCCGGTGAAGCTGAAAATGCCGTCAGAGGCAATCAGCAATATCTTCCAAAAAAAAAAGCCACAAATGTTGACGTCTCAAAATTAGAGAATCGAGGCCTTGGTGGTTACTTAAATGTTGAAGTCGCATTCTAGTAAGTGCAAAAATATCTGTACAATGACCTCACCGCTCTTCCAATGTGTACCAATCAGCTCTAGGTAAAGAAAACAAAAGCATAACTAAAAGAATTGGTAAGAGACGTCAACATAAAAACAAATAGTCGCAGATAATGTAATTAGAAAAAGAAACCACAGTGAATGGGGGGTTAAGCCGCTAAGCCCGTGAGTTCTCCACACTTTCCCTGACCGTGTGCCCATCCAACTGGAACGGTGCCTTTTCATTACTTACCACACAACTGTAGGAAAGCAATGCCATTGTTCATTGATTGACACAATCGACATTGTTAGGGACATTTCCTAATGAAGAATTAACTGCTTATATAACTGTAACAGCACCTAACCTATGTTTAAGTCCGCCTTCCTAGTAGCAAGCCTATAAATTTTGTATGCTAGGGAAAACTCATAGCCGAGTACCACCACGTTCGGGGAGACGAGGGTGGTTATGTAAGGCTTCCCCCTCCTACTCCCGCGATTAGAAAGATGTGATAAACCATTTAAAACCCTAGCACATCAAGAAACAAGCGAACCCTTTATAAGGTTTGTATCAGACCAACCATGACGTACTCGTCTCTCGTTTTCAGTCATATACTTAGCGCCCTCAGCGCTTAAGGGAGCGCCGTCCGTAGGTAAGTGACAATGTGTCATATATTTTATTTAAAATGTCTGATTGAGTAACGCCAACGTCGCCTCCCATCCACGGGAGGTGACCGTTCCGTCAGCCTATGTAGCCCTTCCAGGGCTATAGGCAACACCAGGGGTGTTCAGTTAGTAGGAGTCTGACATAGTCTATCTCAACCGCTTGAGTTGGTCATACATGTAGTATTCACCTTCTCCCACTTCCGGGTTGCTCTAGGTGGATTGCCCTATCGGCAGGGCGCAAAACCGCCAAGGTTATCAGGGTGGTATATCTCCGGATACGGATACGGTACACTCTTGTGTACTCGCTTTGGTTGGTGTTAAGGCCTCTTGTCCGCTTGCCTAGCTACCACCATCTTATCTAAATATGTCGCATTAACATCAATGTTTGTACCATAGTTGCGTTCCGGCAGCTAGAGATAAGATATAGCCAGTGCTTCAGTAGTAAAGGATTCCGGGTGAAGTGTTTTTCAGCCAAATCATCACCTGACGGTGAGGTGAAAGCTAAGTAAGTACTTACCCGTAAATATATAAAACAAATTCGGAGTTTTATTCAAACTGTATAAATATAAAAACAAAAAATAATAATTTTGGGTAGAAAAACTTATGTACTTATAAGAAATTTCTTGAGAATCATGACAAAAAATGAAGACGCAAAGTCACAGGCGCCGCCGCCGCACCGCCAGCGCAGCGTTGTGGTCAGCTTTCTCAATGTCTTTAGCAGGATGTGAGATTCTCATTAATCCGGTGCTACAAGACTTACTGGTTTGGTTTTATGGGAAAGGTTTGAGTTAGTATCTTAACATACCTAGTAGGTCTGTTCCTTGTAAAACAGTTTATACAAGACAGCTCAAAAAAAATACACTTAAACGAATTCAGAGAAATCTCAGTTAATGTGTTTTAAAGTTTAAACACTTTAAACGACGTTATAGACTTTTATAAAATATGTTAATTAATAATCAAAACCAGATCAGTTGAAATAAATCAAGAAACTTAACGTCAAACTTTTTTAACTGAAGCATAAGTAAATGTTGGCACTATTAATAATATTGTAATATTAATTGTAAAAAAACTTTGCTTTTGCAACTACAAAAAAAAAAGCTTTGAGTTACCTGCCCCCGTTTCTATTGCAAAATGAAAGTTATATTTAAAAACAAAAGCCACAGCGTGTTTAGACCTATAATTAAACAGCGTAAGTACCTAATAATAGTCAGTGTTGTTCGCCGCAAGCAGTCGAGACCGAGTAGTTATATTTTACTCGGACTACTATTTCTTTTGACAATGCAATACTCGTCGCCCGAGTACCAACCGCACCACGCCCGGGTAGGCAGATGGTTATGTGGGTTTCTCCCCTCCAGCTCCCGCCTCCCTGCCTAGGCCCGAGGGTCTCAACAGGAATCCGGGAGAAGGAGGGGCCCAGCCACTAAAAACCACTGTAAAGCTCTCTTCACGTGCCGCTAGGGTGAGAAGAATATCCAAATGTCCAACGTTTTAACAGTGAAACCAGTGTATTGTTATTCTTTGTAATATTTAATGTATTTATGACCAATTTTTTTGATAATAAACCAAAATTTTAATCGTGTAAAAGTGTTTGTGTTTGTTCACTACAAAATGTTGGACATTTGGATATTCTTTAAAATATAAAAAACCGGTTTGGCAATACTCGTACCATCCGGTACACACGCGCGCTACACCAGGTACACTACCTGGGTGCTTTTGCTTACCTTAGGACACCATGGTTGACCACGATAAAGCCATAAGGTTCCCCGCTCTTGAAATAAATAAATGAAGACATCAAAACACTCAGCTAGATAGTGTTCCTATAACTAAAGTGAAATTACTACTAATAAAGTTATGATGACTCTACTCCTAGAAAACCTAAGGGTCAGGCTACTTAGGTTTGAATAATAATTTTAATATTCCTGCCGTCTGTAAGTCTAGTCAATCAATGGCAGCAATCGGTAAATAACTCTAAAATACGTTTGTTGGGAATATTTACATTCATTTCCTCATTATGATAAAATAAATAAATAAATCGATAAACAAACATCTTTAAAAATTTGTCACAATTTGTTGGTTAGTCTCTTTAATTATTCTTGCTTTTCGTTGTTTTCGATTTTAAATCCTATCGCGACGAATCGAATTGATTGTGCATTTGTGCCGATGCGATGATGAATCTGCGGGAAGTGTCGGAATATTTTATTAAATCAACAAGGCGGTTGCATAACGACAATTTCTTTTTATACGACGCGCTCTGTTTCATTTTGTCTCTTAATTGAACTAAGCTGTGGCGTTACTGAGAGCGTCGAGCGGAGCGGAGTGCTTCGGTTGTTTTGAACTGTTTTATATGAATTGATTGTCACTCCAAACCACGCGGTGTTTCAAGATGTGTCACTTAGCTGACGTATGAGCATAATGTTCGCCTGATGGGATCAGTTCGGTAAGCTACGATATATCTTCTCATGCGAGTTACCGCAGTGTCACAAAGACGAAAGTCTTTGGCCAGTGTGTCTGCCAGTGATGACATACGGGACTAAGACGTGGTCGCTCACTATGGGTCTCATAAGAAGGCTCAATGTCACTCAAAGAGTATATAATGGAGAGGGCTATGCTAGGGGTTTCTCTGCGTGATCGAACCAGAAATGAGGCGAGATCCGCTCAAGAACAAAGGCTACAGCTAATTGCTAGCTACATTGCTCGAAGAGTTGCTTAGCTCAAGTGACAGTGGGCAGGTCACATCGCTCGCAGGACTGATGGCTGCTGGGGAAGGCCTACCAACAAGGTGGACCGATGATCTGGTAAAGGTCGTGGGTAGCCACTGGATGCGAGCAGCAAAAAACCGGTCGTTGTGGAGATCCTTGGGGGAGGCCTTTGTCCAGTAGTGGATGTAATTTGGCTGAGATGATGATGATGGGAAGCGTCCTATGTCGGTCTTTCATGAAGTATTTACCTTACAGTGGATTAATTATTATTTCTTTTGTATTTTCTTTTTTAATGTAAGTAAGCTGGCAAACAAGCATACGACCCGCTGCGCCCGCCTGATGGAAAGCGGCCACCGCACCGCAAAGGACGAAGGTATCAAGAGTCAAGACCGACCTTTAAGTTTCAGTTCTTATGCCCTTATACTTATGTCTCTACTGACGACCTCCTTGGTCGAGTGACGAGTGACGACCTCCTTGGTCGAGTGGCTTGCACACCGGTTTTCATGGTGTCGCCATCTCTGAGGTCCCGGGTTCGATCCCCGGTCGGGTCAATTTAGAAATACCTGTTTTTCTAAATTGTTTCGGGTCTGGGTGTTTCCTATGTAAAATAAGTATGTATTTAAGTATATTAAGTATGTTTGTCTGTAGTCTAGTTCCATTTCTCGAGTTTCTTAAGGAAGCTTTTCTTGGGGCTAGATAATTGGCGTGAGTGTGGGAAACATTTATTTATTTGTTTATTTATACAATTTTATGAATGTTTTACATTTTTATAAACTCATAAATGATAGTCCTGTTGACCCATACAGAATGCCAAAACATTTGTGTTAGGTTCACGTCTGTAAGTTATACGGAGTTATAGTGCCAGATTTATTTAACATGTGAGAAGTCATATGGCATATGGCATATATTAGTCATAAACCAGCGCCTTCTGGTAACAGACGAGGTATGTTACAATTTTTCTATACTAACGTTATCATTATCATGATTGAAAGCCTATAAAATCTCGCACTAGTCATTCCGTACAGCAACCGCTTCGTCTACAGACGGTTGACGTTTTTTGTGAATAATGCCGTGTCTTTATCTAGAGCTCGCCACAATAAAGTTGGATGACACGGCCAGAATCCCAATTTCGCCGCGGTATTTCTTACATTATTGGTGCGCCACAAAGAGCGATCTCTTACAAAGATGGCAGCAAGCCAATTTCGCAACAGCATAATAAAAGGATTTTAAATATTCTCGGGTTTCTTACTACCGATACCAATACGTGTGTGTGGGAATGTAGACGCAAAAAGTTGAAAACATTTGGCATCTGGATATAAACGAAAACGTAGGTAACTATATTTCTACTTACGAAGGTACCTAGCTGATGAAGATCCCGTTCATATGAGTAAAGAAAGAGCTTTGTGTTTACTAAATTATGTACTCTATGCATATATGTGTATTTTTTTAAATATTAGAGCTTGTAAAATCTTTAAACATAAAGAACATCTCATTCTTGAAAATGAGAATTATAGCATCGAAGCGGCAACTACTGGTGACAAAATAGATGAATTTGCTAATTGGAAATTAATCACATTTTCGTTAAAGTGACCGAATAGTGAATACTCGCACTCAACACTTGGATTAGCACCTTCGAGCCACGAATTTCTTTTAAACCGTTTCATATGCGACGATTAATGCTTCGCGTGATTTAGTAAAAACATATCGTAATTTTTTGTAATGTAGTTAGGTACTGTGCAGTTTCTTACGCCCAGTTTTCGTAAGTAAAACCTTTTATTCAAAAGTATTTTTATTTTTTGTATTTTTTTTCTTTTTAAATTGTATTTTGTTAGTCTAAACCCACATAGTCCTACCGGTTGTTATAAACTAAAAGTAATAGATGTACCCTAATGTAATACTTTTAAAGTTTCATTTACAACCACACACAAACGCCTGGTCCGTTTAAATGGGTTAAATACGTTATTCAATAGTGTTTGTATTTTTTTTGTCTCAAATATGTTTTTTTGAACTGTGTGCGTGTGTGCCAAAGAAATTACAATTCTAAATCTGCTTAAGATATCAATTGAATTTATTTAACTAAACATGTTTTTGATTTCTACGGCTTTCTGTACCGGGTAGTAAGAATTCCCTTCCTTTGAAACGTCCATGCGCGCACGTCCCAACCATTTATTGTGCGCGTTGACGTTTTGCACTCTTTATGAATTCAGATTGTACGGAAATTCGTCTGTCCCAGTGACTCGCGGGATTGGGTTAGTGTGGTGCACGTGCTCGCAGCAGGACCTACGTGCCTCGTGTTTTAATTGCCTATGTCCGAAATGCCAGTTGACCGGCCGAAATTTTAGTATGGTTGAATTTTGTATGAGCGTTCCTACGGTATCTCTGTTATAGTCATCTCGTCTATACAGTTCACAAAATGCCTAGGATAGACATTGTGATGTCATGGTACTCTCGTATGTTGATATAACTTTTTAACTATTATCCATCATATCACCATATTTTTTTGTATAATTGATTTTATGTTATAACTTTGAATGTGTATCTACTTGTATTATTTATTATGCCCTTCTTGTCTGAAAAGTTATTAAGTTACTCGCCTTTTATTAGCGCACTTATTGTGGCCCAATATTTTTAAATTTTATTCTGCATTCATTAAATTTGACTAATCACGAGATCTGAATCTGAGGAACTATACTCGTAGTATTAAGCTACAAATTCTTAAGATCTGGTTGTTTACGCAGTCTAACCCTAGATACCCCTAAATATTTGATAGTAAAAAGTATATAATTTACGACACGCACAACAGAAGGCTTGGCAATAACATATATAAGTCAAGCTAAGGAAAGCAGATATTCACATAAATGTCTTTTGGTTGGCAGCCAAAGCGGGTCGTGATCCGACTGTGTAACGAGATCCTGTTAGCGTAGGATTTTATGACGAGCCAGGAAGAGTGGAAAGCACTTGTCGACGCGAGATACGGCGCGGCGTGAATACTCAAGAGTCTCAAGACTTACATGTTTACGTTACGGTACTACCATTAGTTTAGTTATTCTGTGGTTACGGGGAAAAGTGAGCGCATTCCGTTCCAAGCAGGTCGAATGGTCATTCAAAAAACGAATGCGTGAATGCGTTGGACATGTGAATCTGAACAAATGACGTCTGCTTATTGTCTATTGTATTAATTTTTAATTTAGCTTCTTCATTGTCACTAGTCACGTTTAATTTTTAATTAATTTGTCCGTGGTCACAGGGAGGTATTCATCATCATCATCATCATAATCAGAAGAGCGGTGGAAAGCACCCGTAGACGCGAGAACTGGCGTGAATAATCAAATCATACAGGTTTACATTACGGGGAAAAGTGCCGTGAAAAATTCCGTTCGCTAGTAAGTTGATAGGTAATTCAAAAAGCAAATGAGCGAACGCTTTGGCACATTTGAATCGAAACAAATGACGTCTGTTTACGCAGTATTTTTTAATTTAAGCACCTTCATTTGTCTTTTATACAAGAATTTGGAAGAGCACTTGCCGGATGCCGAAAAGACGTAAGTTCAAGGACAACATAAGGAAATCGCTTTGGAAATTGTCTGTTGTTACTATCGATAACAGCCTATAAATGTCCCAGAGATGGGCTCACGACTTCCCACGTGAAAAATAGCACATTTGAAGATCGTACGTCATGCTGGTAAGGGTCAACTGCCATCTTACGGGTATGATTACAAGCGGTACTAACTCCTCAACGTCCCATCCGAAGCACGAAGGAGCTCAAGTTATGTTTCATTTCGGTCACCCATCCTATTTTTTTCTAGAGAGAGTTTGCAGTCATCCTCAGACGGCCTTTACCAACCCAACCCGTCATTGTGGAAGTTGCTTTACACAAACGATCGCAACGCTAGTACGCCTACAGCCTGTAAACCGTACTGTGATATAATTATCAGTACAAATTAGGCTATCTTGTATGCTTCTGTCTCGGGTAAAAACTGATAAAACTCTTGATATCATGTTTGCATGTTACTACACTTTACAGCCGAATGAGTCATGTGCGGTGAAGTAATTTCTCTTTGGAGCAGTTTTGTTGCAGTTTTCAATGATTAATTATCATCATCTTTTTTATAACAGTTTTGGAGTATTTCTGTATTATATATTATCAAATTACAAAATTAACACACTCTTGTTTAAATTGAGGGTTAACGCTTAGCGGCGCTTATCGTGATTGAACTTTTCATGCTTAGGGGAACTACAGAAATCTAAATAATAAATATATAGTATCATCAAGTGACCTCTTAATCGGTTCATATTTCTCAAGATCAGTTTAGCTTTAAGATACTATTTACCAATGTTGTTGAACCTAGTATCTAGTCAAACCTAATTTCTTAGGCTTTTAAGATACTATTTACCAATTTTGTATCTACAAAATGTACTGCTAATAAAAAAGAAAAAAAAAACTTATTTTACAAAATATATTCGGGTGGTGTAAATTCTATGGGACATGTCCAAAAAAAGGAAAAGTCCTAAAGGGGAATCTCCCTCCTCATTAAATGTAGTACTACAAACAATCTGCTTAAAGTCCAAATAAAGACTGATCGCAAGATTAAAATATATTTTAAAAAAAAATTACAAAATACATAAACGAGTTGGAAGGCGAGTTGGAGTGTAGTAGTGTTGTAGTTGGTAGCGCACCTGACCCGGCATGTCATGGGGTGCGGGTTCGAATCCCGCTCATAGATTTTTTGTCAATACTTTTTGTCTTTTGTCAATTTGTAATTTGTTCACAACAAAATTTGCGTAAAATTATATAACCATAATTATACATAAACAATTTGATTTTTACTATGGCAAATAGTGGACCCTTCTGTAGGGTATTTGTGGGGCTACGCAAGGAATGGGTTGGGTTCAACTTTCCGGGTTCGTTTAGTAGCGTCTGCACTTACTTATTCAGATGGTTAATTTTAACCGGACGTTTGCTTTTGTTTATTGTCTTTGATTGTAGTCCGACAAATTGGTAATTGAACCTCCTATAAAATAGATTGATCCGCATTGCAGCCGAAACATGAATGCTCACAAATAATATGTAGTAAATCATATTGCTATAAGTTTCTACTTGCAGATTTAATTTTAATATGATAGTTAAATTGTTCAAAACTCAGCACAATAATTTTATGAATAAAAATAGTCAATGAACGCTACTCCTCTTCGCCACCCCTATCCGCCATATTGATCGCACCCCAACTCCTTGGTGGGTACAGAGAAAATTAGGGCCGGCCCTTTCTTTCCGGATAGCGGCGTCTTGCTCTATCCTAACTTGTGTTTTGACAGGATCCCGTTGATGTTTGAATCAATATAAATAACACTCGGCTATGTTTTCATAACAAATACCTCTATGCTGGTTCCATGGGTTGTAAACTTTTATGGCTAATAAAGTCCTTCTTTTTAAAGTTTATGCGAACACATTCAAATTAGAAATTATTGTGGAAAATAAACGCGAGTAGATCCGTAAAAGTGGTATCATTCCATATTTTTTTCTGTAATCACACTAATATTATAAATGCAAAAGTTTGTGTGTATATTTGTTGCTTCTTCACGCTGCAATGGATAGATGGATTTGGATGAAATTCGGCATACAGATAGTTTATAACCTGGATTAAAACATAGAATACTTTTTATCCCGATATTTTCACGGGAACGGAAACCACGCGGATGAAACCGCGAGCGGCCGCTAGTGTTTAATAAACGAAGCTTAGGCATGTCTGTTCAGATCTTCTATTGTTACAAATGTTGAAAGAAACATGTTGTGTTATAATAGAATGATGTTTAATTCATATTTTATAAATGGATAGCGTGTTAACTTTCTTTGAATCGAAGGTCGCGTTATTACAACGCATTAGAAGCTCATCCGAAATCTTATTGATTTTCACAAGTGGACTATATCATGTATCTTAAAAGCCTGCGAAGAATAAACAGATCACACCATCACATTCTATGTCCCCACTGCTGGAGCACGAGTCTGCCCTATAGATGGCCCGTTCTTCCGGCCATCAACCACCACGCGGGCCCAGTGCGGATTGGTGGTTGTTAGCGATTGCTAATGCAGCCTGAAAACGACAAAGCTTAGTGGGAGGGACTAATGGAGACTAACTAAAGATATTCAAAAAACAGGAAAGATAGTGGGTTTTAACTATAATAATTATAAATCACAATATTACAACACAACATCACACGATACCATGACAATCGCGACAGCACAAAGCCAAAAACATAAATGTCAGTATTCAAAAAATATATAAAAATAAGAACAAAAAAGGTATCAAAAAGGATTTCGAAAGAGTCTGCAACACAGCCGGTACCAACGGCTTACGTACTTACATGTTTTCCGAAGTTGGCGCTTGTAATACCACAGGCCCAGAAAAAGTAGCCAAACTAAATAAACGAGAGTTGTTTCATAGAAAATGATAATTTCAAGCAATAAAGTTTCATTAACTCGTTCCAGGAAAAATTGTCAACTCGTAAAACAATGTTTGATGTCTCTGTAGTTACAAAATAACTATCCCTGTCGCGAACAACACTTCTCAACGTCTCTAAAGACGTAAAATCTAAAACGTAACGAACTATAAACGATAAACAATTATTCTATTGTATAATTCCAATTACCATGACGTATGAGCAATAATATTCAAGTTAATAATTTAATAACCAAAGCTGTTGTTTTTAATGCTACCTTGTTTTTTTAGAAAATTCAATAAAAGTATCTTAAAATCCTTTTTTAATGTATTTAAATGACATTAACCAATTAAACATAACAAGTTACTCGTGCCTTAAAATATGTAAAGAAATAAAATAAACAAGAAAAATCGAAGTTCAAAATTATTTTATTTTCTCCTTTTCCTAATAGCGTCAGATATTGGAATATGTGCTCTCTATCATAAGAGGACACTCATTATAATATAATAAAGAGTATTTAATTAATAATTAACTTATTTTGCAAATTACGACAATGACATTTAAAATGCTCATGTGAATTGTATAAATTTACATACAAATCTTAATAGACGTGCCTATTAATTATTTAAATTGATCTTCACTACACAGAAATATTATTATGCTTAAAATAGTTATTTAATGTGTTTACATTTCCGATTTTACATAACCGGACCAGAAACATGTGAGCTGTTTAACACCTAGCAATTTTAGCATCGCAATTAAAAATTGTACAGTGGAATGAATGACTGCGAATGGTTGAGGAAGCAAGTGTACAATCACGAGGAAAAATATGTTAACAATTGTAACTCTAAACACAATGGAATAAGAGTCAAAGATTATACATATCAGTGTACGTGACTGTACGTGCATTAACAACGACCGAATAGAAAGAGTGTTTTTTTTAAATTGTCCATTCAAGGTTGTATAATTTAATTGGCTTTCATTCACTCACTGTTTTGTGTACTGCTTTTAACTATGTCTCTTCACCTAAATCGCTTATCTTAGTCCTTTCGGAGAGTTTTTTTAATTGATAAATGAGCAAGTCAAAGCTCTCAAACAAAATATCACAATTTTTGAGAAAAATTGTTATACTTCGAATAGCATATACCTACTGTCTTCGCATTGAAATCAATGAATAAGTGCAACATTTTGGCTTCTTGGCAGGAAAGTAAAGAGTCATGTCTGCGGTTTCGTTTTATTTATCTAAAATTTATGTTATGTCGAATATTAATGTGAAATAATGGTGGATTATTAACCGTTAAGTGTTCGTGAGTGTGCATGAGTGTTGGCAAATGAATCCAAACTGTGCAACGGCACTTTTCAAATTCTCTCCAGAAGTCCGCGTGAGGACTTGTAAAGCCCACATCTTTACTGAGACACTCGAGGGGATGTATATTATTTTTCACTTCTCATTTCTATTATCATTCATCATCATCATACAGGAAGGAAATATTGTTTATTTATGTATTAATTGTAAGAAAAATTACTTTGACACTGGCTAAATGTGTTAATTGCACGAAGCCATCAACTAAAGAAAAAAAAAGTGCAACATTTTTAAACACCACGCTTGCCAAATAAGAGTTAACAAATAATCAAATCTACCAAATAACCGAGGCATTGAGTTGAAAATCCGGGTAACCCTTGCTTGACCTTGGAATTGAATCCAGGGCATTCGGGTGTCAGGCAGAGCGCATTTGCCATAGCAATCGAATACAAATAATAACAAAAAAACTAATAAGGACAGTTCTAAAACTTCAAAAAACTTCAAAAATTCTAAATTTGAAATTCAAAATCATTTATTCAGTTTAGGCAACAAGTAGCTCTTATGAATGTCACTATGCAAATCATTTGTGTCCTTAAAGTGTGAGAGGCTGATCCTGAGATAAGTTTGAAAAACCTGCTTTACAGGTGGACTTACCCGCCTATGGCTGCCATAGCCTGTTTTAATATAAGGGCTTACTTAACGTTAGTGCATTAAAAAGAAAAACAAAAGCGACACAGGCTAGCTATTAAGCAAGTGTTGGTCTGTAATACTATATTCAATTGGTATATACTAACATCAAATCGATGGCGTAGTCGTTAACTTGCCCGGTCTGCGAGTGCTGAGAGCAACTTTCGCAATGGCCGGCCATCGGATGGGTGACCAAAAATGTATCAGCTCGAGCTCCTCCGTGCTTCGGAAGGCACGTAAAGCCGTTGGTCCCGGCCGGCTGCATTAGCAGTCGTTAACAATCACCATTGCAATCCGCACCGGGCCCGCGTGGTGGTTTAAGTATGGCCCGTTATCCCTTTCCATACATAGGGAAGGCTCGTGCCCCATCAGTGGGGACATAAAATGAGCTGATGATGAACATCAAAAATCAGTACACCTATTTCTAATGATGAAATGAAAACAATGTCGACCACTGATTCCTAATGTTCTTATCGAACACTCGATCGAATCGATTTAAAAATAATCTCTATTCTTTAATAGATAATATTATAAAGAAAAAAAAGCTTTGTATTTTTGTGTGTATGTTTGTAACGAATAAACTCAAAAACTACTGGACCGATTTAAAAAGTTCTTTGACCATTAGAATGCTACATTAGCGCTGAGTAACATAGGCTATATTTAATACTAGAAAAAAAAATGCTTAATGATGAATAAAATAGAAATACGATTTGTTGTTTTGTTGTCATAGAAACTGTCAAAGCGGTACGAAGTCCGCCGGGTCAGCTAGTTTAAAATAAAATAAAGCCTATGTTACCCACAAGGGACCAGTAGTTCCAGAGGTTAGCCCCGACGACGTACAAACAAACAAACAAAGTTACAAACGTTACCTAAAGAGGTAACTAAGACAAGGTAAGGTTCTAATGATTAATGTCACCACCATATACGAGTATTAGCCATTCGTTAATATGACCTAAACCCGAATCTTCACAAACCCCTAAAAGTTATAATTCATGATTTTTTTTTAAACCTATTATGTCCTACTCCGCTTCTGCGCCAACGTGTCAATACTCCAGGAGCTCGGCATCACGCAGCGTCTGTCGGCCGTAGTACAGTCGCGCATACTGCAGTATTTTGGCCATGTCTCTCGGCGAGATAACGACTCCATAGAGCGGCTGGTAGTACAAGGAAAAGTGGAGGGAACCAGATCACGTGGCAGGTCACCTATGCGCTGGACTGATCAAGTGAAATCCGCAATAGGGAACCGCGTATCCGACTGTGCCAGACAGTCTACTGACAGGGAGAGATGGCGGGAGGTCGTGCGGAGAGCTGTGTCCGCCTCAACCTCTGAACTTGACGCCCACGACCGCTCTGCCAAGAGCGAATCGATAGAGAAGAAAAATGTCCCACTGCCTGGCAAAGATCTCCACGTTTTCTTCCATCTTTTTCGATAGGTATCTAACTGAAGGGGATTTTTTTTTTATTATGTTAAATGGAGGCAAACGGGCAGGCGGGTCACCTGATAGAAAGTAATCACCGCCGCCCATGGACACCCGCAAAACCAAAGTTATCGCAGATGCGTTGCCAACCTTGGAAAGGAGTTGGATCTTGAGGAGGGAGTAGGAATTGGGAGGGGGGAGGGGTGAGAGATGGGCCTCCGGTACTTTCACTCACCGGACGAAACACAACAGCAACGAGTGCCGTTAAAAATACTTAGTAATTGCAAAATCTACTCATAACATATTTTACAAAATGTTTTTTTACATAAGTATCAAAAAATAGTTTTGCTCGGCAAATTAACCCACTCCACCTGACGTTAGGTGGAAACGGAGTCCAGACGCGAAGACAACTGGTGCAGCGTGAAAACAACGCAGCATACTGATGCTGCGTTGTTTGTTGGTTGGTGACTGCACCATGCCAGCCCACAAGATGCCTCTTCACGCCTCGTTTGACGCACCCATGTCATAGGAAGGCGGGAAAACGTGTGCTGGTAGACTGTTCCATCTTTTGGAAGTGCGACAAAGAAACTATATAGTTTTTGTCAATTTAAAACGGAAATGAAACATTATATTATCTAGAAAGCGTCATCCTAAAATTTCCTTTTATCCTTCGATCAAAGCTTTTATCCCACGTTTTTGTTTTGACACACAAGCGTCAGCAATTTGTGACCTTATTAATAATAGTCTCAAACGCGTTTCCAGCAAAAGGCTTTCTTATTATAATACTTTCAGTCACGACAAATAGTAATCAAACTGAGATCTATCACTGCGCTCTTACTATATAATTAATTTTTATTTCCGCCAAGCCACTTACAAGTTGAATCATGACTTACACCAAGCCGTTTGTGTAACACAAATAAATGCATCAAAAAGTTACGTAAAACCGGTGCAGATTTTAGCACATGTAAGTGTTACTTAGCGAATGGTAAGATAATAACTGAAGACGCCAAAAGTGAAGGTGTAGATCCGCAGTGCCGCGTGTCAGGCTAAAGACATAAAATAAGAATGCAGAAGGTATAAGCTTCATGCAAACCGCTTTTTTTTTAGAGAGAATTGCTTATTGCCTCAGACGGCATTTTCAGCTTCACCGGGCTTGTTTGTGGGCGGCGAGAAGCTTATAGGGTTCCTCAAGCCGTGTGAAACGAATCACCTTCGGAGGTTTTTTAGAGGGAACAGCATCACGCTAAGTGCGTGTCCCCGTTCCTTACTAGATTCTCCGAAGGGTTCGGATCGGATCGGGGAGCGGAACATCCCGAGGGCGCCTCTAAAAGCTCGGACCTCGGCTCGGGTTGACCGGGCCGTGGTGGAGGACAGCGCCCAGTACTTGTCTGTGTCTGATATAGAGAGCGTGTGAACCGGTTCTTCGTACCCTTGTTTTACGAGTACGGTGTCTTGGGCCTAAACTAGTGTGCATGTTTAGTGTATCCTGTAAATGTGTAGTGGCATTTAGAGGATCGGGCAGAGGGGGGATGCAAACCGTGCTCGAGCAATGTACACATAGACAACCTCTCACATACACGGAATCTCGCGACAGCTGCGCTTGGTCTGTCCGAGCTGTTCCGGCACTAGTCTGGAGAACTGTTACTAGTAGAGGCGCCCGCTAGATGCAAAAGTCTCCGGTTGAATCAGCCGCGTAGCATTTTGATCAGGGTCCTGGATGGGTACCGAGAAGTGGGCTTACAACTCCGCCACCAAAGAGGACATTTGCTAGTCGACTTTAGAGTTGACGACCTGAGCAGTGGTATCTACGAGTTGTACTCTTAGTGCAACGAGAAGTGAGCGAGCTTACAGCTTCGGTGACCTATCTGGATATTAGGCAGTGGACTATACGTGTCCACGGGGCAACTAGCTCGAGACACTAGTCTTAAAAGTACCGGATGAAGGATACGTACCGGCGTGTTCTGATCTGGCGTTATGACCTGACGTAGATGGTCCCTTGTGCTTGCGTAAGGATGTCCGACACCTAACTTTATAACCGTAAGGTTGGTGGGGGGTGTCAGTATAAACTTTAAAGTTGTGTGTAGCGGGGTGTCCGAGCTGTTCCAAGATTCCGTGTTCGTGAGAGGGTTTATGTATTTTTTGGAGAGAGTTTGTTGATTGCCTCAAACGGCATTTGCCGTTCAGCGTCACCGGACTTTTTTGGGAGCGGGCGGCGAAAAACTTAAAGGGGAGGGACCAGCCCCCCGACCGCCTAACCGATCGCATTGACCACGCGTATAGTTTATGACGTCATCTTGCCACCTCGCACCGCCTATGAAAGCAATATCAAAAGCTAAAAGCTATTGCTTTCATAGGCGGCACGAAACGACAAGATGACGTCATAAACCACACACGAAGTCAAAGCGATCGGTTATGCGGTCGGGCCCCTGGTGAGTAGCCGTTTGAAACGAAGTACCGTCGGAGGTTTTCTAGATGGAACGGCATCACGCACTAGTGCGGATCCCCGTACCCTACTGGATTCTCCGAAGGGTTCGGGTCGGAGAGTCTATGTGTGCGCTGCTCGAGCACGGTATGTTTAAGCTTTACCTTCTGTAGTCTCCTTATTTTGTGGTAAAGAGGCGCCGGCGCACGCAATGTCGTTACTTAAGATACAGATAAGAAATTTAAATAAAATAAAAGTTTTTTTTTAGTTCTCTGAAAAGCATGTTGTGTTGAGTCAATTTATGCAGCCATGCTTCCGTGAAAGGCGCGCAAAGATGTATTGACGTATAATTATTGTTGTTTTTTTTTGTGCGTTAATTAACACCTCTTTCGTTTTGTTTATCGTAATTAGTATGTTATCCATTTTTTTTTACAATAATTCATCTGGTAATGAGGAATCTACTCGAAAATACAGTACAGTACTTAGTGCAATTACAACCACATACGACCTGTGTGTGAACTTAAATCTCTACATTCTACCTTAATAGGATGGAGGGAAAAATCTATATTCAATCGTCGGATTGGTAGCCACAATGATCATAGCTTAATTAGAATAAAGCCATCTTCATGGCTACCATTCCTTCAGTCAGATGTTTGATTTGAATACCGATTAGAGATTAATTAATGGTAATTGATGGATAATGGGTTTCAGCACTTTTGCACTTTACTTAGAACCTACGAAATTCACTTGAGAGAATTAGAAAGGTTATGTGGTTATGTTGTACTGTTTTATTTAATTTGCCAAAACTTGTGTTTTTAACACATTACAGTTTATACCTAATCCAGTATTATTTCATGTTTTTCGGTAGGTATATCATATTTTCTAGAAAAAAATACTTCGAAGATTTCTGATCACTCTCCATACACAAAAATAGTTACATGAAGAGGTTTAATTAATTTATGTAAAACAAAAACAACAAAAAAACATTTTTCCTAAAATAACTGCGGAGGTTTTACTACGCACGAATAATAAATTCAAAAAAAAAAGTTAACGAGCAAAAATCTCGTAATGCTGTGGAAGGTAAAGTTAAAATTATTTGTCATATTTTCTATACCAATTTTTGCCGTTTAGCTCCACTTCTCTAAGTGGTGTGCGATGACTTAAGCTATTTATACATGGAGTGTCAATTGACCAAGGGGAGGAGAAAGCCTGAGTGTTTGCTGTGACAAGCGAGACAGCCTGCAAGACAACCTTTTTAAACAACTTACAAGAAAAGAAAAAATATTCTGAACCGTTTTTTTTTAAATCGTTTTGATTTTTTTTAACTTGCACGGCCAGTATGGCTTTAAAAAGTAACGAAAAAAAACAGAAAAATAATGTTTTTTGTTTATTTATTTACCTCCTTACAAAAAACATTATTAACTTACATTTGTTTAACTATGCGTTATTTTTGGATTCCGTACCAATAGTTATACAATTAGGAACAAGTTGCACTAGAACACAAAAATAGAATTTGACAAAAAGTTGCTTAATGTCGTTATAAATCATTATATTAACAATAAAGTTCTCTGACAGGCTTTGCGGTTACTCTTAGGTATTTTGGGCTAGAAACAATATTATATTTTGTAGAATAAATTAAACTGACCTTTTATCTATACTTATTAAGACTTTAGTGCAAGTTACCGTAAAGGTATAGATTAATTAAAAGTGCCTATTGATGCAAAGCAAACTACTGTGTGATGTATTATACGGCGTAGTAGGTACTAATCTGTAGTACTACTACAAGCAGTCTTTAATTGCAGATTGTACGTTTGAGAAAACTTATTGTTACCTTTATAATACGAACCAAAAATTATCTTCAAAAAATTGCTTAATACAAAAAAACAATTTTAAAATTTCTTTATTAGAAGAATCTAATTTAAGTAAGTATATCGAAAATGATGTAACACTTGATAAAGTAGAGCGCATCTTGGGCAGTCGCTGTGTTTTATTTTGATGTATTTATTTGTTTATAAGGTGTTATATATTATTAAACAATAATGGGGAAGCATTTGGCACAACTACTGACATTGTTTTTTTTTGGAGAAAGGCAGTTTGCTCTGGTGGCAATGTCAGCGTCACCGGACTTTTTTGGGGGCGGCGAGAAATTTAAAGGGTTCCTCAAGCCGTGTGAAACGAATCACCCTCAGATGTTTTCTAAAGGGAATAGCATCATGCATTACTGCACGTCCCCGTTCTCTACAGGTTCTCCGTATCGTATCGGGAGCGGAACAACCCGAGGGCTTAAAGGCTAGGAACTCGGCTCGGGGTGACCGCGTCGTGAGCTGGTGAAGGACTAACATTGATGGTATGGCGACTTATCTTATCTTATCTTAGTGGGGCTTACTGAGGTTTCCCACTATCAGTAACACTTCGACCCATCGGGATCTTTTGTGCAACCCCATCTTTCATTCTTCTTCCTCTGTAAAGATAGATGAAGTTTGGCAACATCCTTAAGAGCAAAGAGCCTGAAGTCCTCCGGTTTCGGATAGGCCGACCCCAGGAGTCCCATTATTTTCCTAGCCAGAGAGTCGCAGTCACACAGTAGGTGCTGCATTGACTCCGTTTCCTCTCCACATGCCCTACATAAACTATTTGTTGAGATGTGCATTCTGTGAAGCGGAGACTTAGATCAGATGGTGATAGCTAGCCAAGCAAACTTATAACAACAATAAGTGTGTGTGAGTGTTGCGGCGAGGTTGGACGTGGACAGTGCTATTATGCAGCATTGGACGCGCGTCCAGCTAACCAAGGACACAAAATTATCATATTGTTTATTTTTAATGTGTCAGAATTATATTTTAATTTACTAACATAGTTTGTAAGATCATTGTTACTTACACTTTATGGGCAATGCCCGAAATAAATGTTTTTTTGTTTATAACAACCCTAACCACCGATTAATATGACCACCAGAGATAATATGACGTACTCCTCACGAGTATGGAACTCTCTCTTAGGTCTAGGACCGGTAATCTAAACATTAAAACCCAAAGATGGTTAATAAGGTTAATAATTTTCGATAAGAATCTAATGCAACTGTGTCATTATGTCCCTGGAATAAGATTAACTGGTTTTGAAGGAAAACATTTTTCGCATAAAATCATATCAATTATTTCATCTATGACCATAATTGTGTTAAAAATTATGTTGATACCATAAAAAATTTGTTCTTTGCAAAATTAATTGGTTTAAGTTTGTGTTTGATTGTATAATTGGGTCTGGTTTTCATTAACGTATGTTTTCGTATACATAAAAATCAAGACTTTTTCTATTTCAACAAACTTGCAATATAAAATGTTGTATTTAAATTGGATAATGATCGAAGAGTTATTAAAATGTAAAACTAATTGAGTTTCGTAATTTGCAAAAGTTCATTAATTTGTTAAAATATTTTTATTGATAACATTATGCAAATTGTGTTCTGATGAAATTTATTAATTAGAACAGTCACCATAATGATTGTGTGTTATTGCGTTTAATATTTGTACACATCATACATCAATGTGTTTTCTGAAGACAACCTCAACAAATTGCCCTGTCTTTAGAAAGAAAAAAATAGAGACAATGATGTTGTTTTCAACTAAATCGTGAGGTATATTAAAACACACTATACTCGTAGAGCAAAACGATATAGAACGATTTTAAAACGCTCTTGTTCCGTAATAATATCACGGCATTTACGTGTTTGTGACGCGGGTCAAGGTGAGTATAGACCATTGTAAAACGCGAAATTACACTTTCACTGTGCGACTCAATTGTCATCATATTCATGTTTTATTCTAATACTCCCCATTATAATACCATCATGCAGTTAGCGCATAGTGTGGGCGCATGCGCGAACTACCGGAGATTGCAGGCAAAACAACAGCTGATCGAAACAATCTCACCTTTGACTGTGTAGAGTCCGGTTGCATGAAATAGAATAGGAAAAACATCCACACAGCCGCCACTAGGCAGAAGATTTTCAAATTCCGCCTCATCTTTAATTGATGAATAACAAAACACTGCACTGGAGTTTCGAGCGTGGAACGGAACGGGCGGTTAGCGTTTTTTTTTTTAATATTTTGTTTTTATGGTCGCGGGCGGCGCGCGGCCGCGCTCCGTGCCTCGTGCGGACTGAGCCTGGCGCAGATTGTAGGCGTTTTGATCATGCGCGTATCGGTCCTCGAACCCGTGTGCCCGCGGCGCATTTCAAAATAGAACTTCGCGGTTACTGTTGCGAGCTATTGCACTGCGCTGCATTGTGTCGTCGGCGCGAAGCTGTCGGAACAGGGATGTCTTGTCTATGATACAATTTTTTAAACTGTTATCATCAGAAGCGCAATCTTTTCTCGAGCGCTGCGCTTTTGCGTTTGTTTTTTGTTTTACGTGATGGATGAACTGATGATCATTTATATCTACAGATAAAGAACTAAAGAGTACACTCGACCGCATTCAAGTATAGCATTTTGACTGTAGGGCACCCTCATCAAGTGTCTACGAAGGCAAGTAGAGGCAGTGCGCAGGTACAATGTTTCACTTGATGTGTGGTCGACTGTACACGGAATAGGTTCTAATAAATGTGGCGCAGCTCCTGGCTGATATACCTACGTTTGGACGGATAGGCAATAGGTACTTATAATAAGGACTGTCAATCGCCATGCATCTGAAAAATAATTAAGAGTCGGTAAGGTGCGGAGTAGTGAGGACGGGTAATGAGGCACAATTCCTATCTGAGGCACAATTTCTTGCCGGTTCTTCTCAGTACAAGATCTCCCGCCCAGAGTAGATAGACTTACGAACCGATGGCATAAACTGACGTTCATAAGAGCTATTTGTAGCCTAAACTGAATAAATAATTTTGAATTTTGAATTTGAATTATCTGGGGGGCGACTTTTTAACCGGTGGTGACTAAAATTGTCTATCACGCTATGATATGCGATTACGAGTGTTTTTTTCTCTTCCTTCTTATTCATAGTCACCTTACTAGTCCATGCCCTAACTAAATTTTGACTCCGAAAATTCTATAACGGTCATTGAGTTATAATTACTAGGTAATAAATAAGTAAAGAATTTAAACACAGAGTTTTACACTCGAGAGCAATGAATCCGGGTCACTTAAAGAAACCTATAAATCTCGGAAACTAAGAATGCTAGCTTAATGAAATAAATTGCGTTTAATAGACAAATAAATACTCTTTAAATGAAAGTAAAAAAACTTCTTAGTTATTGTCAAAAAAATCAAATTTGAAAAAGGAAGACTTGAGGAGATGGATCTTTGAAATTTCTGTATTTGTTTTTGCTTTTGATTTTAATCTGTCATTTAAGTGGGTATATAAACCATGTTGATATTGTACAATATTTATTATTCAAGCTGTAATCATGTCGCTTACACCTGAAGAATGCATCAGAATTCTCACAATGCTGGAAACCGGCCGGAGTCAGCGCGATACAGCCAAGACTGTCTGTGTATCGCTGTCAATAGTACAAAGAGTTCTCCAACGTTACGAGGAAACTGACTCTAACCTACGCCGACCAGGAACAGGCAGAACTAGGTGTACCACAGCATGAGAAGATCGATACTTGGTGAACACCATGCTTTGTAATCGCTTTCTCACCGGAATTGAACTTACAAATCAGTTTCGACGCCTTGGAGGAAGTAACCCAAGCGCATAGACAGTAAGACGACGACTAGCTGAAGCTAACTTGAAACCACTTAGATCTGCACATTGCCCTAAACTGGAGCGTGAGCATCGTATTTCAAGACTAGGATATGCCCAGAACCACATTAATTGGACTATTGAAGATTGGTCAAAAGTTATGTTCTCCGACGAATCAAAATGTATGCTCTACAAGCACGATGGAAGACACAGAGTGTATAGAAGACCAAGGGAAAGGCTCAAGCTAGCGTGCATCGAAGAAAAAGTAGCCTACGGTGGTGGGTCTGTACTTGTGTGGGCCGGAATTTCTTATGGGAGTCGCACAGAACTGGTGTTCATAGAAAACGGCTCTTTAACTAGCGTAAGATATGTGGAAGAAATCCTTAATAAACACATTGGTCTATTTACGGTCAATTTGGGTAAGGATGCTATTTTTATGCATGGCAATGCCCGACCTCATACAGGTTGGATTGTGAATGACTACCTTCAAGAGATGAAAATTACTCGTATGGAGTGGCCAGCACGCAGCCCGAGCAGCCGACGAGCTAGGGAGATGCATAAAACAACGAAACCCTCCCCCAATCACACTTCGTGAGCTCAAAATTGCTCTCACAGAGGAATGGGAAAATATTCCCAAAAATCGTTTAAGGAACTTGGTGTACAAATTCAAATTCAAATTCAAATTCAAAAATCATTTATTCAGTTTAGGCTACAAGTAGCTCTTGAATGTCGCTATGCCATCGGTTCGTAAGTCTGCTCTGGGCGGGAGATCTTGTACTGAGAAGAACCGGCAAGCAACTCAGCAAGTGTCCAGCTCTTTTCTCCCTTTCAGCGTCAAAAAAATATTGGAAAATGCCCTATCATAGCACTTTCCATTACAGATAAACACAAAAAATATAGAAGACAACCACAACATGTAAAAAAAACAAAAAAATAAACAAATAACGGCATTCCAAACCGCCTAAACGCAGTAATGGAAGCACGAGGAGGCAATACTAAGTATTAAAATTCAAGAAAATCGTAATGTTGTTAAAAAATGACATGTTTCCTATTTTTGTTTTAAGGCAAGATCAGTAGTTTTTTTTCTTTATGTAATTTTTCGTAAATAAAATGTAGTAACTCATAAAATTTATTACTTCCATTATGGAGTATTTAATTGTCTATTAAACACAATTTATTTCACTACGCTAGCATTCTTAGTTTCCGAGATTTATAGGTTTCTTTAAGTGACCCGGATTCATTGCTCTCGAGTGTAGTCAAAGGTATCATACCTTAATTCCCATCTAAATTGTTTGTTTAACTTTAAAGAACGCGAAAGTTTAAAAGCGTATACCTACTTATAAGTAGTAATAATTCAATGCTAACGGTAGGTAGGGTCGCCAACCATACTTTAAAATAACGTAACCTACGTTATTTTCTATCCCCATATTTTATTCTTTTTAATAAAAATAAAGTTTGGAAAATACTTTATTTCCGACTGCGTGCGTTTGAACGAAATATTCTGTTGACTTAATTTCTGAACTACTGAATGATAACTCAGACTCAGGTGAAGTGAAACGAAACGCAACGCTTAAATAAAAAAATTTGGAAAATCCTTTTTTTTTCAAATCCTTTTTTTATTCTAGTTAGTGATGGATTTCCTTTAATTTCCTGAAAAATAGTTGGCAACCCTAACGGTAGGTTTACGATCAATTATGTACCGAAGCGGTAGGTAGGTATATAATAGGTATATAATAATCTAATTGAAAATAATGCAAAAAATATTATAGGTAGTACCTATTTCATGTCAATTTTACTTTCGAGATCAGCGGTGGGTTTCAAAAATTGCAAAAAAACCCTGGACTCCTCTTTTGGTTAACATCAGATAGAGCAGAAGCGGAGTCATTAGCTTACTCTACGATAAAAACTTAAGCTAGATAAAAAGTGCTATCTAGATTCAGTAAAATTGTTGGCAACGTCCATACCATGTTGAATACATGTTGAATCGTCCGATCACCCAAGTAAAGCAACATCGGGCGCGGTCATTACTTGGATGGGTGACCTTCGGGAACACCACGTGATGTTGGCATTATTGCTGTTTTACTGCTGCTTTTAATTAAATGTAGAGTTTTCTTAGACTAAAGAATTCCTAATTTTCGTCAATACACTTCCTCAGTACTTACAAATGTTTTTGAATATGTTGAGTTAACATAATAAGGTAGCCTTCTTAATTGAAGTAATAATGTAAATCTAGTATTAATTTACTTAAAAATTTAAACTAATAAATTACATTTTAAGTAGGTATTTAAATTATGTGCCAAATGATGTAACATTAAATGACCTTTTACTCGTATGTGTTAATTTCTCTATACAACTATAATTTTAATAGTAGATCGGTGTTTTTTACCCGGTAGCGCACAGATAATGTCCTTATCATCTGAAGAAATATACCTAGGCAAGCGCTAACCTATTTGTACCTACATAGACATTCGCCAAAAGGGTTTTTTAATCCTCTAATGACCACGGGCTGCACGCATAAGTTATTTAAAGTTACACGGCTATTGCTATTAATGCCAAGCGAGCAAAGTTGTAGTCACTAACAACAAGTAAGTAAACTGATTTCCGGTCAAAGGTCAAACGTCAAATCTGAAGTAAGAGCTTTTTTATTACTGCCTAGCATGCAATGGACTCATCTATTACAATATTTGTGACAAATGAAGTCGATCTTATCAGGTTATTGAAAATATAAGTTATTTACGAGCAAAATATTTAGGTGTTATTTATCAAATCTTAAAGCTTCTTGTAATTAGAGGTTAAAAAAACTTAATTACTGTTATTAAATTTTAGATTACTTATTTAATTTATTTATTTTAATTTATTTTGTAATAGTAACAAAAATACATTAGAACGTTTTTGCTGTGTCGTTTGCTTTAAAGTGAAAATACTACTGCACGCCATCTAGCGAACGTGTAGCAAACCGCATGACGCTTTATGTTAGTTTCTTTAGTGTCGGGCGTTATGCATAGATGACGCTGTAATTATATTTTTATATTGTTGATTTTTGGGTTGGTTTGGGTTAAAAAAAAGTCTTCCCACATAGAGAGTTGCGTCAAATTGGTTAATGGTTAAATCAACGCAACGGCCGGCGTCACCGCCGCTTAGCCGTTAGTTAGCTGTAGGGTTTTAAGTCCGCCTGGCTAGTCTTCCACCTTATTTGGATAATGTCGCGTAAAATTTTGTATTTTTTTTAGTTTTGACATTTGGTTGATCTAATAATCTACTACCTAGGTACCTATCTAATCTAAACTAAGATGGCGACTCAGTAACCTGAGAATTTAGGGTAAAGTTTGCTTTCACCTTCGTACTTATCATCATTCATCAATGATAATAATAATTGTTAATATAAATGTAGGTATCTAGGTAGGTAAGGTATTTAGGTAGGTAACTTCAAGTAACTTGGTAGGTAATGCAAACAAGGTGTTCATATTTTTTTAGATATTAATTTGAATATATTTTTTTTAGATTTTTAGGTACCTATTTGCGTTGTCAGAACTTAGCTTTATCATTGTAGTCAACAGTCATTCTCGTAGACGGTCAGCTAACGGCTACACCCGTAGTTAAATGAGGGGCCTCGCGCGCGACGGCGCGAGACCAATCATTTAGCTAAGGGCTACATTATTTTACAACAAACGAATACCGATCAAACGAAACAAAAAATTAAGAAATAAAAGAAAGTCGTAAAGATATCTTTTCATTTTCCCGCTGAAAAGTCAACGTTGCGTTTGTGTCGCGCCACAGTAGATTATACCCTTGCACCCTCTTGATGCCGCGTCAAACTCATCCCGAAATGTCCCGAATCCCGACACAGTCCGCGTGCGGTCCGTTGCGAGTGGTTCTCTCGTCCGAACTGGATCGATTGTTCCGCAACTTACATCGATGTTTTAATGTTCCGATATGAATTCGCTGTTCTAATAGATTTTGACCGGCGTTCCAAATTCGAACATTTAAAAAGTGCTTTATTTGTTTTGATTAATCCGGATATTTTAGTTTTTATTTGTTTTATTTTTTGTTTGTGCTGTGTCATTGGTTCAAAAAGTTTTTTAAACTATTCTGAAAAAAGGATTTCATTTCGTGCTCGTAGCTTAAAAAAGGCCAACAGTAATTTTAAGGTAAGAGATTAACCTCTCAATATTTATTATTATTTATTAATAACATATTGTTAGTTATTTTACCGACTTAATAAGTAGGTAACTAGGTACATGCGACTTATTTTTTCTACTAATAAAGAACCTCTGATTATTATCAGCAGGAGTAAGTTTAAAAAAAAAAACTATTTATAAAAATCAGATGGTTGTTTTTAATAGTTGACTTATAATTTAAAGTGGAGTTAAAAGTTAAAAAAAATTGCAAAGGTATAATAAACATATTTGTTTGTTGTTTATGAACCACCTGATTTTTATAAATTGACTTTTTTTAAGAAGCTTTAGTAAGTAAGTAAAATAAGAAAATTTTAAACTTCTATATATAACAGTCGAACTGTTATATGGGTAAATATGTAAGTATCAACACCTGTAGGTACTTTTTTATCTAAAGCAAATTCGCACCCGAATCATCCCACGGGGCTCCAAATCCTCGGGGTAGGTAGGTATGTAGGGTTAACCTGATGTGATGGTAAATCCGACTCAGCAAAACCCTACGGCATCCGTCTATCACTTGGGCGGGGGTACGATTCCGTCAAGCAGTATTTTGGATGTACCGGTCTTGTCTTCGAGCGGTGATACGAGATCTTCCTCCACCATGTCGCTCGGCCACGCTGCCCATGATACGATAGCATGTCCAAAGGCGGCCTATTACAACCAGGAACCTACCTGACCTATGGAACCAGCTTCCAACATTCCGACGGCTCTCAACATCTCTTCCCTTGTCAAATGACGCTGTCGCTCCATACTGTTGCAATTATTTTCACTTCCAGTCATCGATTATAATTATCGACTAAATCGATGCTTCCAGTGCAGAAATTGTACTGCTCTTGTAAAACTACCATTACCCTCTTTTAAAGGTATTCAGATTGACAGTTAATTTTCCATAAACCTCAGAATAATAACTAAAGCTATAGAAACCGGACTAAAATAGCAACATTCATTCATCAGTTCGTACCATTTTAACTAATGAACCTAAGTGATGTATTGGAAAGAGATCGATTGTCCCTTTTCTTTCGTTATTTCGAAGGTGTCACCAGATTTGTGACGTCATAGGAATTTGAGGTAATGTAGTGAGTGACTTTATATAGGACTCAAAGATTTTTTTTGATCACCGATTATCTGATGACCGTTTGACATAAATAAAAACTAAGTGTCAACTACACTCGGCGTCAAAAAAATCGCACCTTTTAAAAATCATCTTTAAAAATTCTTAAACCTTATGTAGAGGATAGTGTTGGGTATCATTAGAAAGGTAACAAAAAGGAGTATCAAAAAACAATTAAATTTAACTTTCTGTTTAATTATAATTATACAAACAACATTAAAATTAATAAAATAATAAAAATCCTTAATTAAGTCCTAATTAACAACAGATAATTTACAAAGAAAAATGTACAAAAAGTGTCTTAAAATTAACTTAAAATCTAGTGTTACCCCCCCTTGCCCTGATCACGGCTTCCATACGGTCCCTCATGGACCTCACCAACTTCAGGAGCTCTTCTTGAGGGATAAGCCCCCATTCTTCAATCACCGCGTCTTGGAGCTCCTGTAGAGTCGAAGGAGCTGGATCCCGAGATCGAACCTTACGTTTAAGATGGTCCCAGAGGTGCTCTATTGGATTCAGATCCGGACTTCGCGCTGGCCACTGTGATGCACAGAGATTTGGGACCTCTGCAAGAAGTCGCTCACGATGCCTGCAGTGTGAGCGCGAGCGTTGTCGTGCATTAATGTGAACCCCTCGCCAAAAGATTCGGCAAAGGGGACCACATGCACTTCCAGGACCTCAGTGACATAGCGGCGAGCAGTCAGCGACCCTTGTCCGCGAGCACCTCCAGTCCGGAAGACGCAGACAAGGTCGGTTTTGCCGGCAGCAGACATACCGCCCCAGAACATGCAGGATCCGCCACCATATTCCACCGTCTCCTGGATGCAGGCTTGGGCGAAACGTTCACCCTGCCTCCGGTATACTCTTCTCCGTCGGTCGTTGCAGAAAAGACACACTCGCGTCTCGTCTGAGAAGAGAACAGCTCTCCACTGCTCAAGGGTCCAATCGACGTGGTCACGAGCAAACTGCAAGCGGGCTCGCCGATGCGCTGCAGTCAATTTTGGACCCGTAGCAGCTCTGTGGGCCGCTATCTTCTTCTCCTTCAATCTTCTTCTAACCGTAGATACGCTTACGGTACGTCTGCGAACTGCCTGGAGCTGCTGTTGCAACTCAACAGCGTTGGAGAAACGATTTCTCAAAGAGTTCGACACAACGAACCGGTCGTCTCTTTCCGAAGTGCAGCGACGTCTACCCGAACCGTGTCTGCGGATATAGCCACCGGTCTCTATGAAGCGCTGGTACACTCTTCGAACGGAATAACGGCTCAGGTTCAGTTGCCGGGCGACATCACACTGCCGCACCCCTGATTGCAGTAGTGCAACCACTTGAGCGGCTTTATCAGCTGTGGTATCCATCAAAATCTGTGCGTGTGTCCTCTTCAACGGTTGAATAGCGAATGACCCACATTGAACCCGTGTTGACCGTTTTATACCCACAAAGGAAGCGCAACTAGCAACTCTCACGGGTAGCAAAATTTGCATCGAATTTTTGTGACACTTTATTTGTTGCATTAGGTTTTATTTGATAATGAAAAGTAATGTTTTTTATTAAGTTAATTAAGTAACCTTGTAAATAAAATCATAATTAATGCGACTGCATGTGCATATCAAGAGTAAATGACATTTGAAAGTGATTTTCTAAGAGGTGCGATTTTTTTGACGCCGAGTGTATTTGTCGCACTCCAACCGCCTTTTCTAGCCATATGATAGAACGGAACTAAACATAGTTGCACGATTTTTATTTTAGCCATCCTTCTATAGCTTTAGTTATTGTTCTAAGCCATAAACAATGTAAAAAAATGTTAAATTCAAATCGTGAAAATCACTAAAAAGAATCAAGAACGATTCAAAAAAGTTAAAATATTAAATCTATAACGCAACGATACTTTAAAATGTACTTGATCCCTAGACATTTTTGTTGTGTGTATGTATGCACCACCCATTGGGATTTCGCAATATTAATAATAATATAATAGGTAATTTACAAATAATCTATGTCCATGCATGATAAATGATAATGGCAAAATAATGTTCAGGGCTTGAGGTAGGCAGGGCAGGACACTGACACTACTCTAGCAAACATCAACAACCTTACTAGATTGTTTTCTAAAGTTCGCGTAAACTTTAGAAAACAATCTAGTAAGGTTGTTGATGTGATGGTAAATCCGACTCAGCAAAACCCTACGGCATCCGTCTACCACTTGGGCGGGGGTACGATTCCGTCAAGCAGTATTTTGGATGTACCGGTCTTGTCTTCGAGCGGTGATACGAGATCTTCCTCCATGTCGCTCGGCCACGCTGCCCATGATACGATAGCATGTCCAAAGGCGGCCTATTACAACCAGGAACCTACCTGACCTATGGAACCAGCTTCCAACATTCCGACGGCTCTCAACATCTCTTCCCTTGTCAAATGACGCTGTCGCTCCATACTGTTGCAATTATTTTCACTTCCAGTCATCGATTATAATTATCGACTAAATCGATGCTTCCAGTGCAGAAATTGTACTGCTCTTGTAAAACTACCATTACCCTCTTTTAAAGGTATTCAGATTGACAGTTAATTTTCCATAAACCTCAGAATAATAACTAAAGCTATAGAAACCGGACTAAAATAGCAACATTCATTCATCAGTTCGTACCATTTTAACTAATGAACCTAAGTGATGTATTGGAAAGAGATCGATTGTCCCTTTTCTTTCGTTATTTCGAAGGTGTCACCAGATTTGTGACGTCATAGGAATTTGAGGTAATGTAGTGAGTGACTTTATATAGGACTCAAAGATTTTTTTTGATCACCGATTATCTGATGACCGTTTGACATAAATAAAAACTAAGTGTCAACTATTTGTCGCACTCCAACCGCCTTTTCTAGCCATATGATAGAACGGAACTAAACATAGTTGCACGATTTTTATTTTAGCTATCCTTCTATAGCTTTAGTTATTGTTCTGAGCCATAAACAATGTAAAAAAATGTTAAATTCAAATCGTGAAAATCACTAAAAAGAATCAAGAACGATTCAAAAAAGTTAAAATATTAAATCTATAACGCAACGATACTTTAAAATGTACTTGATCCCTAGACATTTTTGTTGTGTGTATGTATGCACCACCCATTGGGATTTCGCAATATTAATAATAATATAATAGGTAATTTACAAATAATCTATGTCCATGCATGATAAATGATAATGGCAAAATAATGTTCAGGGCTTGAGGTAGGCAGGGCAGGACACTGACACTACTCTAGCAAACATCAACAACCTTACTAGATTGTTTTCTAAAGTTCGCGTAAACTTTAGAAAACAATCTAGTAAGGTTGTTGATGTGATGGTAAATCCGACTCAGCAAAACCCTACGGCATCCGTCTACCACTTGGGCGGGGGTACGATTCCGTCAAGCAGTATTTTGGATGTACCGGTCTTGTCTTCGAGCGGTGATACGAGATCTTCCTCCATGTCGCTCGGCCACGCTGCCCATGATACGATAGCATGTCCAAAGGCGGCCTATTACAACCAGGAACCTACCTGACCTATGGAACCAGCTTCCAACATTCCGACGGCTCTCAACATCTCTTCCCTTGTCAAATGACGCTGTCGCTCCATACTGTTGCAATTATTTTCACTTCCAGTCATCGATTATAATTATCGACTAAATCGATGCTTCCAGTGCAGAAATTGTACTGCTCTTGTAAAACTACCATTACCCTCTTTTAAAGGTATTCAGATTGACAGTTAATTTTCCATAAACCTCAGAATAATAACTAAAGCTATAGAAACCGGACTAAAATAGCAACATTCATTCATCAGTTCGTACCATTTTAACTAATGAACCTAAGTGATGTATTGGAAAGAGATCGATTGTCCCTTTTCTTTCGTTATTTCGAAGGTGTCACCAGATTTGTGACGTCATAGGAATTTGAGGTAATGTAGTGAGTGACTTTATATAGGACTCAAAGATTTTTTTTGATCACCGATTATCTGATGACCGTTTGACATAAATAAAAACTAAGTGTCAACTATTTGTCGCACTCCAACCGCCTTTTCTAGCCATATGATAGAACGGAACTAAACATAGTTGCACGATTTTTATTTTAGCTATCCTTCTATAGCTTTAGTTATTGTTCTGAGCCATAAACAATGTAAAAAAATGTTAAATTCAAATCGTGAAAATCACTAAAAAGAATCAAGAACGATTCAAAAAAGTTAAAATATTAAATCTATAACGCAACGATACTTTAAAATGTACTTGATCCCTAGACATTTTTGTTGTGTGTATGTATGCACCACCCATTGGGATTTCGCAATATTAATAATAATATAATAGGTAATTTACAAATAATCTATGTCCATGCATGATAAATGATAATGGCAAAATAATGTTCAGGGCTTGAGGTAGGCAGGGCAGGACACTGACACTACTCTAGCAAACATCAACAACCTTACTAGATTGTTTTCTAAAGTTCGCGTAAACTTTAGAAAACAATCTAGTAAGGTTGTTGATGTGATGGTAAATCCGACTCAGCAAAACCCTACGGCATCCGTCTACCACTTGGGCGGGGGTACGATTCCGTCAAGCAGTATTTTGGATGTACCGGTCTTGTCTTCGAGCGGTGATACGAGATCTTCCTCCATGTCGCTCGGCCACGCTGCCCATGATACGATAGCATGTCCAAAGGCGGCCTATTACAACCAGGAACCTACCTGACCTATGGAACCAGCTTCCAACATTCCGACGGCTCTCAACATCTCTTCCCTTGTCAAATGACGCTGTCGCTCCATACTGTTGCAATTATTTTCACTTCCAGTCATGGATTATAATTATCGACTAAATCGATGCTTCCAGTGCAGAAATTGTACTGCTCTTGTAAAACTACCATTACCCTCTTTTAAAGGTATTCAGATTGACAGTTAATTTTCCATAAACCTCAGAATAATAACTAAAGCTATAGAAACCGGACTAAAATAGCAACATTCATTCATCTGTTCGTACCATTTTAACTAATGAACCTAAGTGATGTATTGGAAAGAGATCGATTGTCCCTTTTCTTTCGTTATTTCGAAGGTGTCACCAGATTTGTGACGTCATAGGAATTTGAGGTAATGTAGTGAGTGACTTTATATAGGACTCAAAGATTTTTTTTGATCACCGATTATCTGATGACCGTTTGACATAACAATACAAAAAATAAAAACTAAGTGTCAACCATTTGTCGCACTCCAACCGCCTTTTCTAGCCATAAGATAGAACGGAACTAAACATAGTTCCACGATTTTTATTTTAGCCATCCTTCTATAGCTTTAGTTATTGTTCTGAGCCATAAACAATGTAAAAAAATGTTAAATTCAAATCGTGAAAATCACTAAAAAGAATCAAGAACAATTCAAAAAAGTTAAAATATTAAATCTATAACGCAACGATACTTTAAAATGTACTTGATCCCTAGACATTTTTGTTGTGTGTATGTATGCACCACCCATTGGGATTTCGCAATATTAATAATAATATAATAGGTAATTTACAAATAATCTATGTCCATGATAAATGATAATGGCAAAATAATGTTCAGGGCTTGAGGTAGGCAGGGCAGGACACTGACACTACTCTAGCAAACATCAACAACCTTACTAGATTGTTTTCTAAAGTTTACGCGAACACTACACATTGAAATGAAACAACTTTTACGGATCTACTCGCGTTTATTTTACACATTACTTATTTAATGTTTATCCTGACGTTTCGAACCCGAATCAGTCAGGATAAACATTAAATAAGTACCTAATGTGTAAAATAAACGCGAGTAGATCCGTAAAAGTTGTTTCATTTCAACCTTACTAGATTTAAACGTTATTGTTAGAAGTCTGTTAGACGTTATAAATAATGTACAAACAGTTTGACTGGCATTCTTGGCGGGCAAACAGCTACTTATCGCTAAAATGCATGCTATCTCTCCGTCAGCGTGCATTTTAATTGAATGTTGCCGTAACACCATTAGGGACGACGCACACGAGTCTTACAGACTTACAGTGTGCTAAGAGCCGAGCTTTCTTCACAAGTTTACAATTCGATCACGTCAAAGAAAACGTGTAGCTATGTGTACAATGTATTCTTAAATTTACGCGAACACTACACATATAAATAAAACTCGTAATCATAAATTATTTTCTTTTCAGGTATACCGCAATAATACTTCATTTCACCACCCCATAGTTCGTATGTGTCGCCAATACAACGAGTTGACTCAAAGTAATTATGACATAAATATTTTTACCTCTAGTTCAAATGTCTTCAAGAAGAGCCTCAGGACCCTATTTGATTGAACAAAATACCTAAAAAAAATTATTTAATATAATATTCACGGCCTTATGGGCACCAACATAGCTAATATCTCAATATGTAAAACCATTAAATTATACTCATGTCAGGGATGCATGCTTTTAGGTGATGGTTTAGTGTATAAGCTTTTCATAAAAATTGTGCTACTTTTTTATTAACTGTTGCCTGTTATGTGTCCTTATAAATAAATAAATAAACAAAGCAACTTTTACGGATCTACTCGCGTTTATTATACACGTTGATTTTAAGTTATTTGATCCTGACGTTTCAAACCCTTTGCAGCGTCCGTAGTCACAACTCACAGGGAAACGTTGTTTTACTTAAATGTGTATTTGTATGGCGAAACTGTGAATCTCGTCGTTGCCAACCGATTGAGGAGTTTCTCGTACTCATATTTAATTTTATTTCATAAACAACATATTATTGCAATGATTATATTATTATAGGCTCATTTAAAATTTGTCATAGTTCTATAAGCAGAGCAATAGTTATAATAGCAATAATTTGGTGCGTGATTGCGTTTGTCATTTATTTTTGTATAGTTTTTTTTTGTTCTGTTTTTTTATCTTTGTAATTATTTAATCTTGTTCACCTGGTGTAATTTGTTTTTGTGCACGCTGTGTCTGCATCTTGTAAAGTATAATCAATGTGATATTTTTATAATTTACCATAAGCATAGATTATTAACGGATTGTATTCAGTTTTGTAGATCTAACAATAATAAAAAAAAACAATTTTAAAACAAGATAAAATAAAAAAAAATAAAAGGCTTTTAAGGTACCTAGGTATACTTATAACCTTCTGAGATGACTCTCGTGATACAAACGAACAAATCTTACTATTGGACCAACTCTCGAACTCGAAAATAAAATTCAGCTGTTCCATACATTTTGGTCGAATGAGTATTGATGTTTTGTAATATATTCCAATAGTAAGATTTTTTCGTTCGTATCACGGGAGTCATCTCAGAAGGTTTGGACGGTGATAAAAAGGTGACCCTGTAGGTAGTGTCATACGATTTTACAAAAGAGTGCAGTTTGGTTAGGATGGGCAAAAATATGTACCTATTACAGAGATTATATACTTGTTAAACAAACAATTTTTAATAAATAGTAACACACTCTAGTTTATTTATTTATTCATTTATTTATTAGTTTGTACAGTCGGCGGCAGATCAACCTACCCAAATCTGTCAAATTTCTCCAATGAATATTGATCCTTATAACAAGACAATAAAGTTCAAAATTGATTGTAGAAATTTGACAGTTTTGGGTAGGTTGATCTGCCGCCGTGTGTACACAAATAAACATTTACAATGGTTAACATTTTAGATCGCAATAGTACAGGTAAGCTTATCTCTTAAAAGAGATTTCTTCCAGCAGACCATGGTGGCAGGATAGTATGAAAGTATGCTAGTATCTAACAAGCAAATTGCAAAAATAGCAAATTTTTACTCATGACTCTTATAATGCTTGAAGCTTATTGTCTCGACCCCGGTCTACCATCAGTTTCAATCAAAGCCTCTTCTCAGCGAATTCTCGTCAAACATTACCGTCGCCGTTCTTTTGTTCCTATATCCCGTTTTAGTATTGTTCCGAGCTTAAATATTCATTGCATGCAATTTGCTGCTCTCAAAAGAGTGTAACCCACACTCGCCAAACCGTGCCAATAATAATACTCTTGCATAGTGCCTTGCTCCCTCCCACGACTCCACAAGCCATCATACACATTTTACCCTTCGCTAAATGTAAGGATTTGTTCACATAACAACGCTAGCACGCTTTACTTGATTCAATCACTGAGCTTGGTTGACGAAGAAAATTATTGGAATTTAATGATAGGTATATGTATATAAAAAAGTTATAATTTATTGCACAATACTAATTTTATACAGTAATTTAAGGTTACATTTTGAATCTAATTTGTTATTATTGTTATTTTTTTAAATATTAATTATAGTAATTGGCTGCGGCCGCGTAATGAATGAAATACCTAAATAAATAAAATAATAAATAAGATTGATCATATTTCATTGTTATCGTCTATATCTACAAATAAAATATGAACAACGTGTGAATGTTTCTAACTAAGTTTAAAATTTATGTAGTTTTTAAACCGTTTTTAATTTCAGTAAAGTTAATTTGCTTGTAAAATTACCTCAATGAGATTATGAATGTATTACTATTTTACTTTTTTAATTTTTAAGTGGTAATTGCTGCACTGAAGCTGAATTAAATATTTATACCTAAAATACAGTGAAAAAATTAAAATCATTTAATTTTTTTTAACCCGACCCAGCCAGGAATCGAACCTGGGTCTGCCGCAATCCGCCCGGATTGCGGCAGACCATTATGCTACCGGGAAGGCTGGTTCGATTAAATATAAATATTTAATGTTTTACTATTCCTAAAAATATAAAACAGCGTTTGTGCCTGTTCACTCATTTAAAAAAAAAAATTGTTAATAAATTACAAATAAAAGAGAGCGCGTGGTGCGAGTTTAATCTGCTTATTTGGCAACTAAGCCAAAAATTTTATATAAATTAGAAGGAAAGAAATAACATTTAGTTAAAACACACACGCGACAAAAAAACTAGGTACAAGTAGTTTAACAGAAAAAACACATTTGATTGTCTCACGACAGGTGGCCAAAGATAATTCCATTGACAGCAATACCTATGTATTGTAGGCATCGATATATAAGTTAATGATTGTAGGCTTCTTTCAACTTAGAACAACAAACAAACCGACAAACCTGCTGGCCATGCGGGAAGCTCGCAGTGCCCGCACGCTACAATGTGAATAGACCTGAATTTAAAACAATCCACCGGCAGGCAACGTCAGTTTGATCTCGGCACAGACGCGTGGACAATGCGAGGGGTCATTAGTAGCTTTTAATACGTGCATTGTCTTAAAAGTATTTTGGGGGGAGGTACGGATCACTACCGATAGCATTTATGGCATGTACATACACACATAGGTACGTAGTTTAAAAGTTCAATCATCACCTATGGATTTGCTTGACGGGCCTTTTGTTTTGCTAAAAACTAGATGATGACATGGAATGAAGATCTTATTCACAGTAACATCCAGTGTTGTAAAAAACTCGAGTCAGAGAGCCAAAAACTCGACTCAATTTTGCATAGCTCGGTGGCGTACAACACTCACGAGTTCAAAGTAGAGTTGAGCGCGTGTCTCCTGTGCATGGATTCGAGTTTAATAAGGACTCGACTTGTAGTCTAGTTTAAACTAAAGTTCGAAACTCGACTCGTGGAAACTTTTACTCAACAAGACTCGAGTACGTAATCTCAATCGTAAGAATCCACACCAAACTGTCACTGAACACTGAGCTCTCTTACTTAGCAGACTCGATCACATATTGTTAAAAAAACAGACTCGAGCACTGAAGTCGAACTCGAGTCTATTCGAAAACTTGATTATGCTCGTAGCGCATCGAGCAGTATAACAAACAGTAACAAAAAACTAACTAACTAACTAACGAACTAACTTAACCTAACTTCTTGTAACAAATTTTGTTGGATTATTGTACATCTATAATCTGTATTACCTAGCTTCATCACATGCCACAGAGACAGAGGAATTTTTCGGGTTACAAAAGTCCCGTTGATTGGGCTAGTAGAGTCTGACTTTGCGAGTCGAGTTTTGTGATTAAAGTGAGATACTAAAATGTAGCCCCTGTGTGGTGCCGGGGATAAAGAATTGCACCACCCCCTCTCGTCCCGTGGGTGTCGTAAAAGCCGACTAAGGGACTATTCCAGAGGATGGGCAGCAGCATCTCTCTGAGGTTACCCTCAACCTACTGCGATCGCCAACCCGCCTGCCAAGCGTGGCGATTACGGCAAATACCCCTCATATCCTTGGGGGAGGCCTTTGTCCAGCAGTGGACGTCTTTTGGCTGAGATGATGACTAAAATGTAGACTCGTGCACTCGAGTTTTTGACAACACTAGTAACATCTCACTAAGTAAGAGGAACCGAAAAAGAAAATCATCATAACAAAGAATAAAAAAACGTGCTGTTATTTCTTTTCGGCTTTCCACGCCTTCCAAAACACCAATCCTAAAATATTATATAGGTAGGTTAAACTATTAGGTAGGTATCTATCATTTCGCATGGCATCAACATAGGAAATTACCTAGAATAAGTTTTACTAACCCAATTATGTCCTTACTTGGAATAATAAATGAATTATAATTGAAATGAAGAATTATTGAGTCTCTTGTAATTGTAATTAATCACTAAATCATTGAAATAAAGTAAATAACCACTGGTTCCAGTCAAAACATGAACCAACGGTTTTTGTTAATTTTAAGCTGTTAATAAAGAGGAGAGCGGCTGATTGTATTCGTCACGCGATCTTAATTAACAAAGTCTGCGGAGTAAAGAGAATTTCACGTTTGATAATAAAAATAATTCAATCACACAGACAGCAAAGTTTGCATTACATTTCCGCAGCCCGCTAGCAACTTCGTCGGTGTAAATACTAAATACTCGTGAATTTGAGAAAACTTTTACATCGTGTTCCTTTGCAAAAAAAATCTACAACGTACAAACGGAGGTTATAAGGAAATTGCTTAATTTAAGTTTGTAGGTTTCATGGTCCCTGAAATTTCGTGATTAGTCAATCAATCAGTCTAGCATCATCATCAGCTTATAGAATCCTACAGCTGAGTATCCCACATAAAATAGCACATGGGGAAAATGACAAATAACCAACGACAGACCCTGACCCGATCCTAGTTTGGTAGGTTAACCTACGGTCTTCTCTCTTCTTCTTTTTAGGCTTCCTCAACCATTTTGGTGCAGGCCTCCTTCAAACTAAACCATGTGAGTCTATTTTGAGCCTTGTGCACTCAGTTCGATCCGGCCGCCTTCTTGATATCGTCTCGCCAGCGCATTGGAGGTCTTCCAGGTGGACGCTTTTCACCCCAGGGTTTCCACTCGACGAGATTTTTGCACCACGAGTTATTTTTTCTAGCGACGACGTGTTCTGCCTATTCCCATGGTTCCCAGGTTTTGTGATCTCGTAGTGTGATCCCGACCATTTTCCTTTCTATTGCTCTTTGGGCGACTCGTGACTTATTGAGGATAGTTTTGATGAAAACCTACGTCTCAGCTCCATAGCAAAGTACGGGCAATATGCACTGATCAAATATGCGTGCTTTTTGTTCGGTGGAGATGTTCATCCTGAACGCAAATTATATAAAAACACAAATGTTGAAAAAATTTCCACGAGCAGGATTTGAACCCGCACCCTTCTGACATACCGGGTCAGGTGCTCTCCCAATTGAGCATCGTGGTTCTAACCAGCCCGCCGAAATTATTCAACATTATTTACTTTTTACTTTGAAAGCCAAAGGCGCCCATTCAATGTCAACAACTACCGTCATTAACAAATCCTCAAAACTCCTTCAAATCCTGCTCGTGGAAATTTTTTCAACATTTGTGTTTTTGTAATTTGTTCGCTACAAAATTTGCGTTAAAAATTATATCAACATTTCGCAAATTATATTTTAGAGTAGGCGGCCCAAGTTAGACGGATTCGTCTGTCGATTCTATAGGCTTGGTTGTCTTTACCCATCTTAATCTCTTGACCCAAGTACACATACTTTTTTCTATCTATTTCTATATCTGTGTGATGAACTTTGATGATTGTATCGGTATCCAAAGAATTGATCATTGAAGATCTCCAAGATTGTCTGAGAGGAGCACAATCTCGTCTGCAAAACGCCAGTTGTTTAGTCGACTGCCAGACTTTCATACAAGCATTTGCGCTGATTTTTTCGATCAGTTTTGTCCTACCTGTCTTCTTACAACAATTGTTTGTTGTTAGATGACAGTAGATTACCAGCACAACCTCATTACCAGCCTATTAAATGTGCCCACTGCTGGGGCATGAGTCGTCCCTATGGATAGAACCACCACAGGGAGAAAACCAACTATGACCATGATTAAACTTACGGTAAGTTAATTAAGATACCTTGGTATCTTAATAAGGTCACCCATCCGGTTACACACCATTGAAAAGGTTGCTTAATTTTCACGATTGCAACCAGAACGAACAAGCTATTACACCATCGAGCTCATGTGATATATTCGACTTTCGGACATATAAAATCTGTATATTTATGTTACCGAGAACATTACTACCGGGCAGCACTGCTCGCTAGTTCCGTCCGGAACAGTTATATTTATTTCCCCACATTTTACGGTCTTAAAGCCATCTGTAGTCTGTAAAGACAGGCGAGCGAGGAGCTAAGTTTATGTCCTCAAGAAAATTACCTGACAGTACTCTTTGGAGTTCTGTGACATAAGTATTAAGAGGTATATAAATGAAAGCAATTTTATTAAGAACAATTTTTAATTACATTTTTAATTGAGAATTTTCTTGAACACGTTCTTATACAGGGTGAAATCAAAACCACTCAGGTTTGGCGGAACGAATTACACAATAACTGCGATCATAAGCTTTTTAATATAATGCAACTACTGTTGTTGAAAGAGATGCATGTGTGTCGGCTATACTGCACACACACTGATTATCAACCTATATTAATCTACTGCTAGACATATTTTATACCGCTCGCCACTGAGCACGTTCCGCGTCTACCCTTATCCAGTTCTGGTCAGCCACCTTGCTAAGACTGTGCTCTTGCTCCATAGACTGTGGGCGTCTAACTATGTTTGCCGATACGCGATCTTATTTTTTGTACAGTGAATAAACATTAGCACCACTGCGCCCGCAGACGCAGAGGGTATTGTAAGACTCACCCCTGATATTCCAAAGAGGGCATACCCCCAAAAAGCTCGTTTAGCTCTCACATGCCGCCAGGGTAATCCGGGACCGTTATAAGTAATCATTTTAGTTGAATTCGGTTGCCCTAACATTAGAATATCGCCCCCGATCCGATCCCCTCGGAGAATCTAGTAGGGCACAGGGACACTAGTGCGTGATGCCGTTCCCTCTAGAAAACCTCTGAAGGTGATTCGTTTCACACGGCTTTAGGAACCTTTTAAGTTTCTCGCCGCCACCTAAAAAGCTTGGTGAAGATGAAAATGCCGTCAATCAGCAAAGTCTCTCCACAAAGGTACCTACACAATGTAACAGTTTTGAAATGAAAAATAAAAAATGAAATGAAATATATTTATTAGAACACAGTACAAACTTAAGTAGGTACTTAAAACAAAACAAACAAATTATAATAAAAATGTGTGTTCTAAAAGGACTCCACTCAGCATTTGTTGCAGTAGTGGACAAAAACTACAACGATGATCTTCCGTGGAGACCCGTTTTCTGTAAATGTTTTCTCAAATTCACGAGTATTAGCCTCTCCACCCGGAACAAAACTAATGACAGCACCCGCGCCGATGACGTAATTCCCAAAAAAAAAAAAAAAATGGAAAACGCACAGAGAATAAAGTTGTTGGGTGTCTAAAGTGTAGCAAATTTAGTCTAGTTTGTTTATAGCTAAACTTCTTCAGTATTTACGCCGACGAAGTTGCTAGCGGCAGGCTTATTTAATTGGTATTACGGACACAAATCGCTCAATTTTCGCTCGCTTAGTGCATTTGCGATTAAAATGTAATAGTTTACATTATACAAAGTGTAACAGAAAGGTGTGGTCAAAATGAAAAGATTTTATCCTATGTGTATCCGATCTAGATCTTGAATGTGTTCTTACTAAGACATTTAATATCTTTAATTTGTCATGCAATTGTAAATTAAATATTTATATTAGTGAAGTCATGCGCGTCAGGCACGCATAAGCAAGCAGCAGCTATCATAAATGTAAGTACACAGAGGTTACTAAACCGTTAGGGCTGAGACTCGTTTAGATGTGACGGCACAATTTAAATATTTAATTAAATATTGCATAACAAATTAAACTTAATAATTATGTCTCAGTAACTCTGCACATAAGATCTAGATCGGATACACTTTGGATCTTTTCATTTTGACCACACCTTTCTGTTACAGGTTGTATATTGTGCGATTTGTGTCCGTAATACCAATTTACTAAGCGCAACTAGAATAGTCGCGTTGCAACTGTTATGTGCCGTCTGAGGCAATTAACAAACTCTCTCCGTAAAAACAAATATGAGGCTATCGTGGTGAAAGAAGAATAAGAAAGAAAGAAAATACAGTTATTGACTCTCACATATGATTAAAAATAGAAACAATAATAAAAAAAGACATGAAATACAAAAACAAAAAATAAATAACAAACACAACAGTGTGACGAGGCAATCAGGACCCTAACTCAGCATATGCCGCTACGGTGTGAGAAAGTCACAAGTCAACCTAGATACAAATATAATATTTTAAAATGCACATACTAAAACACTATCTTAAAAAACAGAAATTACAAAATAAAAGACATCGTACAACAATTAGACAGACCCTAAATAAATAAAAAAGTGGTGATAAATCTCATGATCATCCTAGATGATGACCTACAGAAAGTAAGCTTTATACAAATGCACTCATAGACCCCTTTCACGGACACAAAATATCTCGGAGCAGCTCGGAACTTTTTTTGAATAGTTGTGAAGTTCCTTGCGCCCATTCTTCTCTACACCTGAAAATTGACGCCCTGAAAGGGTAGTACACAAAAAATGTATGAACGATTCATAAAGCACTTTTCGTAAGTTTATTTATTGGATAATTATTTTGTTCTGTTATTTATTTATTAAATTACCTATTTTATTTTGTGTCCTTTTTCTGCGACACAACACTGACTTAACACTGACCCCAAGCCTGAAAAAGCTTGGTGATTGTTGCAGGGCTCCGTGGTTAAATAATAACACACTGGTTAATGTATCGGAGTATAATTTCTGACTAGTTTTAATAACTAAAAATACAAGTATATATATTAATCTATAAACAAAGAAATTGGCGGGGGAGATTAGTTGACTGTAGAAAGTCACGAAACAGGAACTAATAAGTTTTGCTTAATTTACATAAAATGTCTCTATATTAAATCACGTTATTAATTATCTCTATTAAATATCACGAACATTACGTGCTATGAATATTGTGCTGACGGCACAGTGCTCTTACAGTTGGGTTTCAAGTTCATAGGTAATGTAAGCCGAAATATTGTGATTGCGAACTGTTGCGAGATTTTGTGTCCATAATAACTTTTTTTAAGACATTTTGTTGATTGCGCTGGTCAATATTTTTTTTTATATTTTAAAGTGATGATAAGGCCAATGATGGAAGCGCACTTCACCCTGGAACCTCAACTAGTGAGGCACTGGCTATCTTATTTCTAGCTGCCGGAATACAACAATGCTAAATGATGTTATTTACCCCCCGCTGGGAATCGAACCCGGGACCTCTGGGTCTAAACCGGTGGTCTTAGCCACTAGGCTTTTCTTGGGGGTGGCGAGAAACTTAAATGTTTGGTAAAGCCGTGTAAAACGAGGCACCGTCAGAGGTTTCCTAGAAGGAACGGCATCATGCACTAGTGCGTGTCCCCGTGCCTTACTAGATTCTCCGAGGGGATCGGATCGGACCGTGAGAGGTGTATCTGTGTGCGTTGTTCGAGCGTGTCACGCATCACGCATGAAGCTTTCCTTCTGTTACTCTCTTTACTCTGTGCCGAGAACCACATGTTACATAAGCAATATATGAGCTTGCGTTACTTCAAAATGTAATACCCCAAATGTATGTCGTAGCCATATCGTAGATTTGCTCACTTCACGAAATGCTCGAGAATTTCATGAAATGGTCGCATTTGATTAAATGTTTCACTGTCTATTTGGCCACATCATGATGTAGTTTGGGCAGATCAATGCTAAGAAATCGTTTCTCGATATGGGCAACTAAACGCGCGGCTACTTCATGAAATGATCAAACTTTAGTGATCATATCGTAAAATATTGACATTACGTCCACCGTTAGAGGCGCTGATATCTTTTACTTTTTGTGTCGATACAATCGATTTGTACAATCTTATGCCTCTCCCCCCTTCCGTGATTGGCCCTCGCTACGCTGCGCTTCGCTCGGGAAAAAAATTAACTTAACCTAACCAACAGTAAGGATTTCCTACATTAATGTAATGATATGGCCAAACGTGGAAGATCATATCATCATACGTTGACGCTTTAACGATATGATCAGTATAAGCCGGACATATCATGAAATACAACCATTTCATTATATCATAATCATAAAGTGTTCAATTTTAAGATCCGGCCACAACATAATATAAACGGACTCCTTACGTCGCGGGTAATATGGAAGGAGAAGTTTTTAGTTGCACCGTATTCATATTCTTAAAACTTTACCGTGAGTTTACTATTAAAACTTGGTAGCGATGGCGAAAATACTTTTCATGGAAATAAGAACAGCGTCCTTTGGTGTTCTTTTGAATGTATGGTTATATCGCCGTGACCCTGTCCTCGGAGCGCAGCTTCTGGTACCACGGCACGACCGTTGCGATGAGGAGGGTTTCATCAAGGTGGAGAAGAAGAAGAAGCCAGCCACTCGCAACCTGTGTGGCACCGCACCAACGGGGCCGAGACACCTGCTGCGTCCAGCGATACCGACGACGCTGCTGTACGTGTCCCGACTTCATTACTCTACGGAGGCGGAAGAGCTCGTAGAGTACATGCGAGTGAAGTCCAACGTCACTCTGAGGGTCGAGCGGTTGGAGTCCCGCCACAATGTGAATTTTAATTCATTTGTGGTGAGAGTAACGACCGACCATCTGTCGACCTTCATGAAAGAGGACTATTGGCCGAAAGGTATCATATTCCGGCGGTTCCGAGGCCGGCTACCGGACACTACGCTGCGTCGCACGTCGCCGTATTTACGTGTAGCATAGTTTTTAATTTAAAAAAAAATGTTTTATATTGTATGTATGGGCCCCTTTGTGTTTTTACCATCTTGTACATTGTGTGTTGCCTGAAATAAATGATTTATTATTATTATACTCTATATTTATTTTCTTTCTTAAAACTAGATTTTTACAATATTTTAATATAAAAACAATAAAACATTATTCTTATTATTATCTTTTTTTATTTTTTTACATATCAAATTACATTTTTAAATATTTTCTAAAAACAAAACAAACATTAAAAAAAATAAAAAAATAGGGGTCCGCCGGCATCGGGACCAGGGTCCAAACTACCGGTGATTAGGGCTCCAGAGACAGGAACCTTCTCACAATGCGTGCCGTATCGAGGAGAACTGCCTTCTGAATCAGGCCCTTGATCCAGCTGCCTAACGAGAGCCTCATGAGATGTTGATTGAGGATCTTGGCCATCAGGCCGTTAGCCGTTATTATTATTATTATATTGCTATGTCGCTATGTTTGGCTATACAACTTGTAACAGAAAAGTGTGGGTCAAAATGAAAACATCCAAAGTGTGGTCCGATCTAGATCTTGTATGCAGAGTTACTAACACATGATTATTATCTTTACTTTGTTATGCAATTTTCAATTAAATATTTCTATAGTGATGTCACATCAAAATAAACAAGTGTCAGCCCTAGTAGTTTAGTAGGTACTAAGACACAGAGGTCTGTGTACTTTCATTTATGATCAGATCACTGCTAACTTCATTATTATATGAGTGAATATCAAAAAAATTATATAGAAGGTACCGATTAACTCGCAATTTGAAGACCCCAATTTTATATTTGATAGGAAACACAGACCGAGGCAAGGAGTTCCACAGCTTTACGGTACATAAGAAAAACGTGGAAGCAAAACGCTTAAATCCGGATATCGAACCCTGCATTTCGCCACTCGACCACCGAGACAACCAAGCCAAACCTAGTCTATTCTAGTGTCTAGAACAAGTAATTTCATGGTAAAGCTCAAACTGTCTGTGACGAATCGCCAGTGTTTTGGTAGGGCCAGCTTGACGGCGAAACTCGTAAAAATAATTCGTTCCACGCTTAGGGTATTCGTCTTATGCCACTGGGTTGTTGCGTTTCAACAATAGACCCTTCGTGTGTGGTGTTGGGTGTGATGGTTCTACTGTGTCGATGTTGAATAGATGATTTCTCAGAATATAATGTTTTGAAATGAAACAACTTTTTCGGATCTACTCGCGTTTATTTTACACATTACTTATTTAATGTTTATCCTGACGTTTCGAACCCTTTGCAGGGTCCGTGCATTTAAATTTAAATGAGGGTATACAAGCTACCAACTAATTATGAGACGACCAACACCACAGTCTCCCTGTGACCACGGCCCTGACACTGCAAAGGGTTCGAAACGGCAGGATAAACATTAAATAAGTAATGTGTAAAATAAACGCGAGTAGATCCGTAAAAGTTGTTTCATTTCAATGTGTAGTGTTCGCGTAAACTTTAGAAAACAATATATAAAGTTTTGTTTAAAATTGACCTACTTATATATTTATTTAGCTCAGGACCGCAATGGGTGGAACAAATCGAGGGAGGCCTTTGCCCAGCAGTGGGACAGTGAGGGCTAATATTAAATATTATTTTTGATTAGGTACCATATAAACGTACGGCCTGTTCAGCCAACACGCTTAGAAAACAATATAAAAACACATTACAAAAATATATTAAAATTATGACAGTTAGAAGGCCAAATATGAAAACAATAACAGTAATAATAAACAAACTTAGTCTAAAGATGAGAGAGAGAGAGATGAAATAAAAAAAATTGCGAAACTTTAAAACGGAGAAAAACGATCACTATGATATAGCTATTTCATACAACATTGGAATCATACATTTGATGGTGCGACTTTTTTTTAGTATTAACGGGTAAGCACAGTGCCTTGATCTCACCTAATGTTAAGTGAATATATAATATAGCAGCTAGTAAATTTTCAGGTAAAAATGCCATTTATTGTTATTACAATGCAGTACGATACCTACACAAAGTAAATTATCGCACACGTAACTACGACCGCACGGCTCCTCCGAGACTCGGTTTCGTTGGCTGCTGGTACCATGCAGGCGTAGGGTTATGGCACCAGTATTCGACACAAGGCCATTGTTCAAAACAGTTTTCGCCGCCAAAAATGAGCATAGATTTCCATTGAAATTATACGGATTTACAGCAAGGAAACAGGTGGTCTTCAATTGTTGCTTCGGTAGGATAGGCTTTTCTTGCATACACGTAAGGATAGGGGGTGACCCATCACCCCACAACTTATTTGCACAAAGAAAACATAATTATTATGTACCTACTTATACAAAATATCTGTATCCAATAGGAACATAACATCATATGTTCTAGTCCGAGTTATGATTTGTCTATGTGCAAAATTTTATCCAAATTAAATTTAATCAAAACTCGAGAACAGAGAACGTTCTCGAGTTTTGCGATTAGCAACATTCACTTTTAACCGACTTCAAAAAGACTCAATTCGACTCGTATATATATATATATATTTTTTATGTGTGTTCGCGGATAACTTCGTCGTTTATGAAACGATTTTGATGATTCTTTTTTGTTGGAAAGGAGATATCCCAAGGGTGGTACCATGATAAGGAAACCAGGATCTGATGATGGCATCCTAGAGAAATCGAGGGGAACTTTCGAAAATTGTAGGGGCGACTAGTGCGTTTGATAATGTTTTCATTAAGTATTTTAAAGCACTACTACTTTATGAAGGTCTGGAGTCGATCTGATGATGGAGCCGAAAGACAGTCGAGGGAACTCCTCAATGATTTACAGCAGTTACATGGTGTTTGGGCTTGATTAATTTGTATTGATGAGAACTTTACACCTAGATGGGTTGTGACTGCCATTAGGGGTCTGATGATGAAGACGAAGGACAGTCATGGGAACTCCTCAACGTTTTACAGTAGCTACCTTGTGTTTGATCTTAATTCATTTCTATTGATAAGAACTTTGCCCCCATATGGGTTATAAGTGCCATTACAGGTCTGATGATGGAGACCATAGACAGTCGAGGGAATTCCTCAACGATTTACAGCAGTTACCTTTCGTTGGGCTTACTTCATACGGTTCAATACACCAAAATGTTTAGTTCGTACAAAAATAATACCTAATTAAGAAGATTGAAGTTTTACATAGGAGAAGCATCTTTGATAGGTCTACGTCTACCCATCACTAAAAATCGTAAAATAAAATATTTTTTAACGAAAAAAAACCGACTTCAAAAACAGGAAACTTAAAAAAGTAAAAACAGCTCTAAAAAGCAATAAATAATATTGAAATCATATTATTAGTTACCTAGATACGCATGTCAGTATAAAAAATGTCAACTGAAGTCGGGTGGGGCTTTTACAATAAAAAAGTGGAGATAATGGAACAACTATAAAAGTTTAAATGAAACAAAATTGTCCCCCAGCCGACCACCAACCACCCGACTTCAATAGACATTTTTTAAACTGACATGCGTATCTAGGTAATTAATAATATGATTTCAATATTAGTTATTGCTTTTTAGAGCTGTTTTTACTTTTTTAAGTTTCCTGTTTTTTTATTTATACAATCTGTATTTGCACGCACTGTACAAACTTTAGGGGTGTATTTCTACACTCAAATATACATACTAAAAAATACTTAAAAAAGCTCAACTGTTTAGAAATGGCAGCCGTTTTTATTTAATTGTCTTTGAATTTTGCAGGTGCTAAAAAGGGGAAAATAGCCGCAAGTAATAACAATCAGTAAAGTAGCCAAAAGTTCGAACATCAATAGGACAAAAAAACAAATATGTCGGTTTTCAACACCAAAAATGACGAAAAAAACACAAAATAACCATTTTACTAAGTGGAGTTTGGAATTTTTTAATATTTTTTTATCATGTTTATTTGAGTGTAGAATCCACTTGCTGAGGAGATGGGACTTATTAACACATTTTTGATGTGTTTCTTTCCTCTCGCTTTCTAGCAATTTGTGGGAGTGATTTCGTGAAATGGGACGAAAGTGTCCAACAGTGTAACAGGAAGTCGGGAAAGCGCAAGCGCGCGCCATTTTGTAGATTATGCAATCGATATTATGAACATCATCATCATCATCGTCATCTCAGCCAAAAGAGTTATTTCTTTTTCATTTTGCCACGTGGATAATTGTTGAACCTAATAATTGTTGAAATAGAAAAACTGATTATTGTAGATAATAATTAATATAAACAAATTAACAAACCCAGAAAAGAATAATATTATTAGTTCTATTGGCTTTCAAAAGTTAACTACCCCGTCATGCCCCCTCTCCCTTAACATTATCAAGTAAGGAAGGTATCGTTACTTTTTTCGTTACGTCATAAATGCGCTTTGGACAATCTGCTTATTTAATTTACCGGTAAGAAAGCCACATATAGCGTTTTTTAGTGTAATATATTGTAAAGTTTCCCGTAATTTAGCCCGGTAACAAACCATGCGGTAGTTGTAACAATCAATGTTCTACGCTTTGGTAACAAACTAAACATAGACGCACGCAAGTATAACATTACACTTAACCGATCCTTGGAAATGGAAGCTGGTGAACACAAAAAGCTTTATTTTCAGTGTAAATCTTAAATTAAAGTTCTTGCATATGGTCATGGTACAGTCAACAGCAAAGGTAACTGATGACTGGTCAATTTCCAAAATATTAAATCAGTGTGAAAATCAAAACTTTTTAAACGCATATCGAAAAACCTTCGAGTATCTACTAGTACCTGCTGACTTTGACTGTAGTTATATTGAAAATATCGACTTACACTATCGAAACTTAATTTTGAAATCTAGTAAACATCATCTACTTTTGCTGTTGACTGTACCTATTGGTTTGCTGATTCTGCTAGAATCCGACTGGTTAGCGACCGATTTAATCCCTATTTCTAAAACTAAGTAGCAAGTGTAAAAGGTGATAGATGTATTTCCTTCTTCCTTTAACACGGAGTCCTTTAAACGAGATGTGAAGAAGCAACTTGTTGATCAGCAAGGTTAGGACGGCTTGAGAGTAGGGTTGCCAACAATTTTTCAGGAAATTAAAGTTAATCTATCACTAACTAGTAAATAAAAAAAGGATTTGAAGAAAAAATAAAGTAAATATACTACATAAATATGAACATATACAATAATAATAATAAACATGGAATTACAAGTGCCTATCATTGCGATGACATAAGTGACAGAAAGTGATCCTTGACTTTCTTTTTAAAGATATAATGGACGAACTATCCTGGATGTCCGTAGGAAGCCTGTTTCATAACTGCGCTGCCTTGACTGCAAATGAATTTAAGAGAAAGTTGGTATTGACTTTAGGAATCTCAAGCGTCTTTACTATTATACTACTTTACTATCTACTATTATAAATAAGCGTTGCGTTTCGTTTAACTTCACCTGAGTCTAAGTATCATTCAGTAGTTTAGAAATTAAGTCAACAGGAATATTCCGTTCAAACGCACGCATTAGCAGGAAATAAAGTATTTTCCATACTTTTTTTTTTAAAGAATAAAGTATGGGGATGGATAATATCGTAGGATACGTTATATTAAAGTATGGTTGACCCTACTTGAGAGACACAATCCTGCCTGCTTCTCTAGCTGTCTTCTCATCTGGACTGCTTTTGCTTTTCAGGTAGAGTAGAGTCATTTGCAAATCCTACTTATGAAAAAAATTCTAGTGAAATTACAGGGTATTGTAACAAAATTGAAGTTTAGGGCTGGCAATGAGCGCGTGATAATCTTGGTCTCGCGAGCGGTGGCTGCGGTGGCCGCTTCCCACCAGAACGGCCATTATGCTCGTATTGCTCGTTTGCCGTCTAGTGATGACTAGGTGATAAGGATTGGTTATAAAAAAATTGTCCCTAATTTATACTTTTTTTTTTATATATTGGCACGTCATAGTGACAACATCCTGCCTGATGGTAAGCAGCCGATGCAGTCCAAAATAATGAGAGCGCTCCCCACCGTGGAACAAGCACGATAACAAGCGCACCCATTCATGACTGGGAAACACATGCGCCGGCAAAGAATTCCAAAGCCGAATAGTCTTACAGAGGAATGACTTGCTAAATTTTTTGGTACGAGTACTGTCTGGACAGTATGATGGTGATTTCTAAGACCAGCACGTGTAGTCCGGGAGAGGAAAGGAGAGGGCGGGATTAGATCAAAAAGCTCTTCAGAACACTCTCCGTAGTGATTCCGGTAGAAGACACTATAAGTTACCTTTTTCTTTTTGTAACGCTGGGAATACTCTTCATGAGTTATCCACCCCGCGGGGCAGGGGGTGGGATGTGTGAGACTCCTACTCACTAAAAACCCAGCGTTGTCCTCTCGTCACCTTGGAACCAGCAGACGGGCGATCATCGCGTCGTCCTCATCTGAGGAGGACGCATCGAACGCCGGCATGGTGGAGCCTGACGAGGTCATGGGAACCCTTTCGGACACTTCCACAATACTATAAGGTACCTACCTATGTAGTCAAAACTACTGTTGGCTGGCAAAATTTCAATTGTCTATTTACAAATACACTCTCGCGGCATTGGGTTTTTAGGTTTTTATTTAAAGGGTTTGCTGTTGGCCCCAAAACTGTATTTACAGCGTCACCGGACCTTACGGTATTGGACGAATTGATTTTGATACCTTCGTAATAAATATTGAATTGAATATTGAATTGATTGAATAATATATTATTATACGTATATAAAAAGATAAGATAAGATCTGGTGAAGGTCGCGGGAAGCCGCTGGATGCGAGTAGCACAAAACCGGTCGTTGTGGAGATCCTTGGGGGAGGCTTTTGTACAGCAGTGGACGTCTTTTGGCTGAGATCATGATGATGATGATGATGATATAAAATGTAAATCTGTAGGCTCTGTCTGTACTTGCAATTTTTCTGACAAATTTTAGGATTAATATTCGTTTTATGCACTTATGACTCACTGACAGCAATTCTACGATTTTAGAAATTTTTGTCTGTCTGTCTGTCTGTCCTCTTATAACGCAAGAACGGCTTGACCGATCTTGATGAAAATTTGTATGTAGTAAGAACATGAGATTGTGCAAATGATAGGCTATAAAAAAATATTCACAAATTTCGGCACAGCGAAAGCGGCGGGTGACGGCTAATATTGAATAAAATTCGTCTCCGGATGTCCTTTTTCCTACTCCCCATCGAAAAAGCATCTCACGTAAGTGCCTAGTCTGAGTTTTGTGTACCTACTATCCGCATTTATTCGGTTACGTTTATAACAACGATAATTTTGTATGGCAAAAATTTTTACTCATCTCGTATGTCATCAAGAGGCGTGCTTCAATGCAATACTAATTTTCGTTTTCGTTAACGTGAACGAATGTCGAATGAAACTTACACTAAGGCACCCTGATGAACATGAGGCTAGTCATAAAGATTATAACAGGACACTGTCGACTGAACAGACATCTGACAGTGATAGGGGTGAAAACCGACCCCATATGCCCGGAGTGCACGGAAAGTGAGGAGACCAGCCTCCACCTACTAGCTGAGTGCCCTATGTACTCACTGATAAGATGGGAGCTCTGGGGGTCGGACACATTAGACATAGAGAACCTGAAGGATCTGGAGGTAGAACAGATAGTAGATTTAGTAAAGAGACAAAAAGATTCGGCGGGGCGCCGTGAAAGCTGGATCAACCTTAGCTGCCTGAAAGGGGAGAACGAGGAAAAGGATGAAGTGGCATCCAGGAAACGTGAGTTGATCGTCCGTTCGGCTGGCGACAACCCACAAGAAAAAAAATTATAATAAGGCACCCTGATGTTACGTGACGATAAGATTAAAGGTTGAAGCGCACTACGACCTGAGTCCTCATCTATTGAAAAACTAGCTCCCTTGTCTCAGATTGTCGGAAAAAAACAATGCTGTTAAAAATATTTTATGTCAACAGACTAAGATAATATGGTACTAGCTACTACAGCACGTTAAATAAAACTTAAAAAAAAACGACGGGTTGCACTCCGGGAGTGCCGGCAGAAGTGAAAACTTGAATATTAACGTTGTGCATTTTTGATATTTTGGAATGGTTAGGGAATAATTTTGCACGAATTGCTTCAATTATCAGTATAAAAAACTATTATTTATCTGGTAGAATACAATATTTATTTATTGCGCTATCGTACACAAACATGATAATTATATTTTAGTTTTTAGTGCAATTTTATCATTCTACTTTTTTGGAGTCGGTTTTTTTTTTGTTAAAATTTTTGTTTATTTCTCTCTTTTTAGTGATTCGTTTCGATCTATTTATCAAAAGCGATATGGGTAGACCTACTAAACGCACTGCTCGTATGAGACATCGCCGTTTAAATGAGACAAGCGAAGAAAACGAGAAACGCCTATCTCAAAGTAGGAAATCAAAAACCGAGTTCCGGTGCTTGCCTTCTTTTGCTTCGTCATAGTCACTTAACTATCTTAATCGAGATATTTTATCGCCACCTGTGAAATACTTTTTATTGAGGAGTTCCGATGGCAGTCTGTGGTCTTTTTCATCAGTTACACTTCATCAAATGATACTTTCTGAATGCAAATGCTTGACTTACTTCTGAAAATACTAAAATCGCTATAGGTACGCCTACAATATTTAAGGAGTTCCCTCAATTCCTTGAGGATTCCATCATCAGAACTGGACTAAATTAAAATACGACCACACGGGAAGCACCAGCTTTCAAATAAAGAAAGAATCATAAAAATCGGTTCTCCCAGTCGAAAGCTCTTAGGTAACAAACATTAAAAAAAAAATACAGTCGAATTGATAACCTCCTCCTTTTTTTGAAGTCGGTTAAAAAGTAAATAGTGTTGAATAATTTCGGCGGGTTGGTTAGAAACACGATAGCTCAATTGGGATAGCACCTGACCCGGTATGTCAGAAGGGTGCGGGTTCAAATCCTGCTCGTGGAAATTTTTTCAACATTTGTGTTTTTGTAAATTGTTCGCAACAAAATTTGCGTTAAAAATTATATAAACTTTTTATGATGCCCTAAAGTAAACCACAGATGCGGTTTGTGTTGTTTTATTGTGTCTACGACGAACAATACGTGACACACAGGCTAATTAAGGACCTATTGCAAAAATGTACCAACGCTTTTGACAGGGCTCCGAATTTGCCAGTCGGTCGGTCACAAAATAAGGGACGGCAGAAGGTGAACTTCATGATGACCTCCTTGGTCGAGGTTTGTACACCGGTTTTCATGGTGTCGCCATCTCTGAGGTCCCGGGTTCGATCCCCGGTCGGATCAGAAATTTAGAAATCATTGTTTTTCTAAATTGTCTCGGGTCTGGGTGTTTTCTATGTACCTATGTATGTATTTAAGTATTTTAAGTATGTTTATCCGTTGTCTAGTAACCATTTAACGAGTTTCATAACGAAGCTTCTCTTGGGCTAGATAATTGGTGTGAGTGTAGGAAAGTTTTTTTTATTTTTAATTTTTTTATTTAATAAAAGCATAAATGTTTATATAATTTTTAACGCAAATTTTGTTGCTAACAAAAAAAATAAAAAATTTTTTCAACATTTGTGTTTTTGTAATTTGTTAGCAACAAAATTTGCGTTAAAAATTATATAAACATTTATAAATAGCTTGCCTACTTCTTAACTGATCTTTAGTATTTGTAAAAATATTATGATCGGATGTTAATGACGGTAGTTGTTAACATTGAATGGGCGCCTTTGGCTTTCAAAGTAAAAAGTAAATAGTGTTGAATAATTTCGGCGGGCTGGTTAGAACCACGATAGCTCAATTGGAAGAGCACCTGACCCGGTATGTCAGAAGGGTGCAGGTTCAAACCCTGCTCGTGAAAATTTTTTCAACATTTGTGTTTTTTTTTTTTTTAATAAAAGCTTTATTATTTATTTATTTATTATTTATTCGGAGACCTCCGAGGTTCCAGGTTCGTGACAGTATTAAGCTTACCTTCTGCAATGTCCTTTTCTTGTGGTCGGGTTGCCAAAAATTCAACAATGCAAGCGCAGCCCGCTCTACTAGCGCGCGTGTGACAATGGTCCTTTACAAAGGACGCGACTATTTGTCCTGTGCACATTCGGTCTGACGACAGCTTGGCAACGGTGGAACGTACCACCATGTATTTACTGGTGATTGTTTGGTAGTGAAAGCACATAGAGGCTTGATAAAAATTCGGATGCCTTTTTAAAGAATAAATAGAGGTTGATATAAAATGAAATATTTTTAAGTAGGTACCTACATAAATTGATGAATTTTAGCTTAAATTCTTACTTACTTATTTTTAATATACACGACGATAAATATAGATATGGGACGGCTAATGCATACTAAATTCAAATTCGAAATATTTTGTTTATTCGAAGTTGGGACAAATGCAAAAAAATTGTACATTTTTGAATGCGTGAACGTCCTATGTATATATATATTTTTTTTTAAATACGTTTACAAAATTACATTATAACAAAAACTAAAAGAAATAAATATATTTTTCCGATAAATCAATTAAATAAAAATCAAATCATCAGGATACGTTTAGTTTTCTTCATACAAGTACGCGTGCCTTCTCGTCCGTGTTCAGCTTTGTGTATGGGGAAAAAATACAGTTGAGTGATTTTATACTGTTAAATATTTTTAGTTATTTACAGAATACTACATATTTTTTTTTATTTTTTTTTTTTTTTATACTTAGCACGGCAAATGACTCCATACCACCTGATGTTAAGTGGAAATGGAGTCCAGACGCGAAGACAACTGGTGCAGCGTGAAAACAACGCAGCATCAGTCAACCTCACTCTGCCGGCCCACAAGGTGCTTCTTCACGCCTCGTTTGAAGGACCCAATATCATAGGAAGGAGGAAAAACGTTTTAATACTTTAAACAATAAATCAGGCCTCTCTATTAAAAACTGTTTTAAATATCATCAATCATTTTTAAAGCCGTCCGTAACTTCTTTCATATTTGTTATTCAGCTTTGTTTATTGTTATTTAGTAGAAAAATAAGTTTTTACCTGGCAAAACTAAAATCATAAATAACGTCTGTAGGTGGCGCTAGTTCTGCACGACGGCCATTTTGCTGGAGTTCTGGTTAGACAGTCTACAAAATTTTTACTAAATTGTGCGGGAAAAATACACAAATTAGTTTCATCTTGATAACCATTCCATTAAACTAATTGGTTAGTGTATGTTTAGCTTTCTATATAGTTTATTTCAAGGATACTTCATGATATATTTAGAAACATATAAACAGTTTGATTCAAAGACATCTCTTAGTATTTTTCACACATTTTAGGTTGTACACACGAGTGTTTTGTTCCTTTTTGTTACAAATTTGTTACATTTCTTTGTGACGTAACAAATATGAAATAACAAATATGAAGTAAAGTCGCACTCGTTGACTTGGATTACTAAAGTTAAAATATTATGATCACAGTTAATTTTAAAGTTGATTTGCAAAAAAAATGTTAAGTAAGTCGAAAGTAATACAAACTAGACTTGCTGCCATTCTTTATTAAAATAATCAATCAAGATACTGCTTTTTACTCATTAACAAATTTACCTTTCAAATAGAATGCACAACATGAACTAGTCCTTATAGTTCATCTTTGTTATTTTTTTGTAACATCAAGTTATTTTCATCTTTGTTTCCTATTTGTTATATGTACAATTTTTTTGCATTTGTCCCAGTTGCAGATGGGCTTAGGTTCTAACAATGAAACTAGTACTTACTATTATTCTAAGTACCTACTTACTTAAAATTGTTTGTGAAACTAATGTAATGTAATGTGAGCTTTTGCCGAAGACAACGATCATCAAGCGTCGATATTGTTAGAGAAATTGGGGTTGGTTGTGTCAAATCTTTTTCTAGAAATTTAAATCTATTTTATTTTTATACACCTCTGTGGTCTATTAGCTAAGACCACCGGCTTAGACCCAGAGGTCCCGGGTTCGATTCCCAGCGGGGGGTACATGTTTGTGTACTCGGTTTGATTGGTGGTAGGGCTTGTTGGTCCGCCTGGCTAGCTACCACCATCTTATCTAAATATGTCGCCATAACATCAATGTTTGTAGCATTGTTGTGTTCTGGCAGCTAGAGATAAGATAGCCCTAGTCACTAGTTGAGGATCCCGGGTGAAGTGCGCTTCCATCATTGGCCTTATCATCACTTAACATCAGGTGAGATCAAGGCACTGTACTTACCCGTTAATATAAAAAAAATACAACGAAAGTACCTACTCCTAAAGATCCATTTATAGCTTTATGTGTCATTCATTATACTTTGTTACAATTCATTATTTTAGTCGACAGCAATTGTATACTATGTCGTAAAACATTAAAACCCTTTTTCGGTCGGGTAGGTCGTGTGTACCCCCGCGTTTCATTCGCTCGGCAGCATGCATACGGGAATGAGAGTGCAGCAGATCTCCATGGAACTCAGGACATGGTACGGACAAAAGGACTTAAAACAATGCTCACCGAACCGAACTAGCAAGTACGATAAACGAAGGTCGTTTCACGTATTAAACAAGACGAGTAATGAAAATTGCAGTTTGTTATTTATTATAAACCATTCAAACGAGTTTGACTTTCATTATTGATCGAAGGAACTTAGATTGCAAAACCAAAAATATCGTAACAGCATAAGTCTAAATATGTTAGGTATAATTGTGTAAGTCCAAAAATGTCAAAACTGTGTAAGTTAAAAATTTGAATATTGGTCAAATCAGTTTGTTTGTTTGAACGCGCTAATCTCAGGAACTACTAGTTCGAATTGAAAAATATTTTTTTTGCTGGATAGTCCATTTATCGAGGAAGGCTTTAGGCTATATAACATCACGCTGCGACCAATAGGAGCGAAGCATCAGTGAAAAATGTTGCAAAAACGGGAACAAGAGCCTAATAAATTAAAAATGCTGCCGAAAGTCACTATTCCACGCGGACGAAGTCGCGAGCACAGCTAGTTAGATGATAAATGTGATATACCCATTATAAAATTATACACCTTGTTGTAATACCGAATTCTAATTTTTATTTCAAAAGCATTTAAAAATACTGTTCTTCAGTAACTATACAAACAAACGTTTCTGTAATTATGTAACACTATGGTAACCCGTCAATCACTTGGGGTCGAATAGTCCCATTGAAGGAGCAAAACATAATCGCGACCCTTCATCGTAAACAAAGCAGCACCAAATTGAACTCTCTATTATTGTTAAAATAGAATTTTGAATTTTTTATTGGTTTTGCATCCAGGGGTGGCCCGGCCCATCAATGGCAGGTTCGGCTTAATACGTTTTAGTAAGTCGATTCTTTTTTTATTATGACGACACGTGATCGATACAATGTTGTAGGTAATTAGATTTTGTCAACAAAGTTTTTTCTTTTCTCGAATTCTTAATTAATTGAATTTGATATAAAACTAAATTAAAGAAAAGCTCTATTGCGCAGTGGTAGCGATTGCTGAAGTTAAACATATTTCTCTTAAGGCCAGTCATCGGATGGATGACCAAAAACTTATAACCTCGAGCTCCTTCGTGCTTCAGAAGGCACGTAAAGTTATTGGTTCCAGATACATAGATAGATAGATAAAATCTTTTTTTTTTCTTTTAGTTGATGGCTTCGTGCGATTAGCACATTTAGCCAGTGTCAAAGTAATTTTTCGTACAAGTAATACATAAATAAACAATATTTCCATAAATGATGATGAATGATATTAGAAATGGGAAGTGAGAAATGATATACCCCCCAACCCCTCGAGTATCTCAGTAAAGATGTTAAGTTAAGTCCTCACGCGAGCTTCTTGAGAGAATTTGAAAAGTGACGTTGCACTGTTTTGTTTCATTTGCCAACACTTATGCACACTTACGAACACTTAACGATTAATTATCCACATTAATTTTCGACATAACACAAATTTTGGAAAATAAGACAAAAAAGCAGACATGACGCTTCACTTTCCCGCCAAGAAGTCAGGTAAAATCTTTATTGCTATATATATTCTTTTTTTTCCATCTGTGTGTGACAGATGGAAAAAAAAAAAAACAACAGCTACACAAAAACTTAAAGCTAATGTAGTGCTTTAAGTTTTGGCCTTAAGAGAAATATAATTAACTTCAGCAATCGCTACCACTGCGCAATACAAAGGTAGTGCTAGCTGCATTAGCATTTATGACTTGCTTGCCATATAGGAAAGGCTGGTGCCCCAGCATTGGGGACTTATAATGAGCTTGTGATTTTATAAACTACATGTCAATGGGAATTATGTAATGAAAAATGCTGAAAGAAGCGTAGGAGGAACGACCTCGACATCTATAAAAGAGATTGGCGGAGCGTCCACCAGAAATTAAGACGTAAATATAAAAAGGGTTGTATTAGATCTTTGCCCAGTAGTGCGATGAATGAGGTTAATAAATAAATATTAAATGCACCATAAGTAGAAGAGTAACTATTTCATTAAAATTGCATTTAACCATGTACAGTTCAAACCGAACATAAAAATAAATGACTAACTCAGTTTCGTACAAAATGGCCGAATCTTTTAGTTGTACGAAAAGACCGAGAGCGAAATAAAACAGAGGCAATGTGCGCTAACGAGCGTATAGTTACTAACGAGGCGGGCTGCGCCGAATGTAAATAGTAAATACCAACTTGAAATAAACCCGAACCGACCCGGCCGACTCATTAAAGAAATTCTACTTGCTCATGTGAATTACTAGGTTAGGTAGTTGTCTTAGGACTCACTGAAAATAGGTAGGTAGGTACTAGAAATTGGTCAAACAAAGACTTGTTAACTTTTTATATTAATTGGACTTGTGTGTGGTTGAGTGTTTTACACAATATGCAATTTAATGTAACACCTAATAGACATACATTTTATCTATGGTGTCTCCTTTCCCATATAAACCATTATTATCAATTATTATTATTATTATTTTGCTTCATTTATAAAATACACTTTATCCTAGTATTTTTTCATAGTTTCACTTCTGATCTTAAAGTTTATTAGCTGTCTCCATCCGACTGGTTGTCTGGAAGAAATCGCTTGAAAGCGATAAGACCGCCAAATTGTAACTTTTGTATTTTTTTTTTCTTTTGTTCATGTTTATGTTTTATAGTGTTGCAATAAAAGTATTATCTATCTAAACTTGAAGGTACCAAATCTCACACTTCTTCAAGCGCGCAATGTGATAAAGGGGCACGAATATATCGGGCGCGGTCAGTACTTGAACGGGTGACCGCATGGGATGAGAACACCTTCTGATGTTTGATTTTTGGTGGTAGGTATTTTTATAAAACCAGTGACGCTGAAAAGGGTGGCTGGGGACATCACCAAACTCACTCCAAAAAAAAATATTATCGAACACGACTTCACGTCAATTCACTTCACTTCACGAGAATTTGTATAGCAAAGTTTGAACTCTCCCCGTTTGTCACGAGACGGCGCTCGCTTCTTCAATGCTTCATAAGTATTCAGAGTTTTAAACATGACACTTTCCGTTTCCGTTTACATGAATAAATGGTAAAAACTAGCACCAGGCATTCAGACAAGCTTTTACTTATAAAAAAAAACAAAATAGATTTCGTTAAATAATACTCGTATACCTACTGACTGCCCCCGAATGATTGACAAAGGATTAAAAAGTAACAGATGGTGAACTAATCACTTAAAAGTATAAAAAGTATTAGGTGTAGTTTGAAAATAATCCGACGTACACACGGCGGCAGATCAATCTACCCAAATCTGTCAAATTTCTCCAATGAATATTGATTCTTATAACCAAAGTTCAAAATTGATTGTAGAAATTTGATAGTTCTGAGTAGGTTGATCGGCCGCCGTGTGTATGTACCACATATATCGTAATTTATGTTGATGGGAAGCCATTTTTACCATCAAAAATAATGAAATCTGATATTTTAAAAAGGTTGAACTTTTTTTTATCCACAACGCCACCCCACAAAATAAGTCTGCAGAAGGTAGGCCTCGTACAAACGCGCTGGAGCAACGCACACATAGACAACATCTCACGGAAACGGATACTCGCAACTAGGGTTGCCAACTATTTTTCAGGAAATTAATAAATAAATGAATAAATAAACTTTCCTACACTCACACCAATTATCTAGCCCAAGAGAAGCTTCGTTATGAAACTCGTTAAATGGTTACAGACAACGGATAAACATACTTAAAATACTTAAATACATACTTATTATACATAGAAAACCCCAGACTCGAGACAATTAAGAAAAACAATAATTTCTAAATTGACCTGACCGGGGATCGAACCCGGGACCTCAGAGATGGCAACACCATGAAAACCGGTGTACAAACCACTCGACCAAGGAGGTCGTCAATTAAATTTGCGCTGATATCGATATTCTCGAAAGTTTTTGAAAAATGCATGTACAAGAGGCTCGAAGACTTTTGTAATAAATTTCACATATTAGCTAAGAATCAATATGGCTTTCAAAAAAACAAATCCACGACGTTAGCTATGCATGAACTTATCGGGACAGTTAAATCGAATCTTAATAGCAAAAACTTAACAACTACCTTATTTATTGATTTATCCAAAGCATTTGATCGCGTTTCACACCAACTCCTGTTGCAAAAAATAGAATTAATCGGTATAAGAGGACCGGCTTATGAATGGATTAAGTCTTATCTGAGCAATAGGCAACAATGTGTTATTATAAACAAATTAAATAAAAATAACGAAGTAATACCATACTCGTCGGAGTATAAAATCAATGAAATTGGTGTACCGCAAGGAAGCGTATTGGGCCCAATATTATTCCTCTTATATATTAATGACATTACCGATGTATTATGTTTGCAGATGACATCTCAATTGTAGTGACATCACAAAACAAAAATAAAAATTCAAAAATTTATTTTAAAATAAATTTATTTAATTTTTTTTTAATAATTGAACATGAAAATGATATATGCAGTACTATAGACAAATTAATTAAATGGCTTGACATACACAATCTTAAAATTAACTTAATTAAAACTAATTATTTACAATTTAATAAACAAAGAAATTCTAAACCAATACAATTACACATTCAATATAATAATACAATAATCGAAGAATTAAAACAAATTAAATTTCTAGGATTAACTATAGATCAACACATCAATTGGATAACACACATAGATAATGTTTGTAGTAGAATAAATAAATTTGCATATGCTCTTAAGCAGGTCAGGAATGTAACGAATGTAAAAACTGCCATTACAACATATCATGCTTATGTAGGATCCATACTGCGTTATGGATTAATAATGTGGGGTAATAGTATTCATATCAATAGAGCTTTTATTGCCCAGAAAAGATGTGTGAGAGCAATATGCGGTGTTTCTCCGACGACGTCTTGCCGTCCACTGTTTGCAAGACTTGGCCTACTTACATTGACATCTTTGTATATTTACGAAATATGTGTATTTGTACAGCAAAATAGTAACCTGTTTAAAAAGGCTTGTCAAATTTATCCAAGAAACCGTAGAACTCCGCACAGATTAGTATATAATGACACCCCTAAAACAATGCAATACAGCAAAAGCTGCACAACCATGTGCTCAAAGATTTATAACAATATTCCTGATACATTTAAATCTATGAATAGCTATCCGTTCAAGACTGCCTTACGTAACTGGTTACTGTCGCACACATTTTATGATATCAACGAATTTTTTGATATTAAGAATTAGTTATTGTGATTGTCGCTAAGGTATACCTACTATAAGTTATTATTAATTAATTAATTTAATGTTATCAATAATATTTGCATGCCATTTTAATTCGGCAAAACATGATTGTTCACATTATTTTATTTTACCACCATGTATGTATACCATGTTTTTATGCAATTAAATCATTTATTTATTTATTTATTTATTTATTTATTTAAAGTAAATCTATCACTAACTAGTATAAAAAAAGGATTTGAAGAAAAAATAAAGTATTTTCCAATTATTTATATAAATGTTTGAAAACATATTTCTTTGTACCCTTGGCACTATCTAATATATTTTTTTATTGCTTTATAGCTCGTTCAGAAATTAGCGTTGCGTTTCGTTTCACTTCACCTGAGTCTGAGTATCACTCAGTAGTTCAGAAATTAAGTCAATAGGAACATTACGCATTAGTCAGAAATTAAAGTATTTTCCATACTTTATTTTGATTAAAAAGAATAAATTATGGGGATGGAAAATAACGGAATTTTAAAGTATGGTTGGCAACCCTACTCGCAACAGCTGCCCTCGGACAGGGTGCCAAGTGCGAGTTTCATTCGCCATTCGATCACGTTAACGAAAACGAGAATTTGTGTAGCACATTTTAAATTCTTCTCGTAGGTATGCCGCCAGGTGGCGCTGCTTCAATGCCATACTAATTTTCCTTTTCGTAAACGTAATCGAATGAATACGGATAGTAAACAATTCTTACACTAGGCACCCTGGTCTGATGCCGGCGCCACACATTGGCTTATGCGTTAGGTCCAAGCTTGGCTACGAATTAAAATTGCCAATTATTGTACCAAGGCATGCGGCCACACATTCGCTCTAATACTTTTTGGCGAACTTACTAGCCAAGGGTATTGAGCCCATGTTGTACGTCCAATTCGCACTCGTGCTAGCCCGTACTGATGCAACCAATGTGGGGATCGAGACGCGACGTTGGCCCCAAGTTGCCTTCCCGCCTACCCCCTTCATTCCCCTCGCCTTTGATCGTGTACAAAAACCGACACATCACAATTCGACGTTGGCTATTGGACGCAATGTTACGTTTATATCCAACTAGCGACCCGCCCCGGCTTCGCACGGGTGCAATGCTGGCTGATACACGCAACCGCTATGTCTCTGCATTTTAAATCTGTAATATCTTCGAAAATATTCATTTAAATAACATGTTGTAAATGGCCATATTGATCTATAATGTACAATGTATTTAAGGTACTTAATTGGATAAGGGCTAATGCTGTATTGCTTAAAATCGCTTCGTAAATAAGCCATTTTTTCTCGTAAAAAGTAAAGGATAAAAAATGATTATTGTGGGTTATCCCTAAGAGATAGACATATACCATCGCGGACTTTTTTTTAGTCCTTTTTAAGGTGTACAATACTGTAGTACATTATTTTGATCTATCTCGTAGGGTTCAGCCAGCGTTTGCAATGTAAGCGCAAAAGAAATTGAAACCTCTTAAGTTATCAGTGTTTCTCTACTATATTATGCATACAATGCAGCATGTATTTATACACATAAACCTTCCTCTTGAATCACTCTATCTATTAAAAAAAACCGCATCAAAATCCGTTGCGTCGTTTTAAAGATCTAAGCATACGTACATACATAGGGACAGCGGGAAGCGACTTTGTTTTATACTATGTATTGACAAGACCAAGACCAAGACCGATCTACACATTGGTTTATTTGATCCAAGCTTCAACTTGGGGCCAATATACCTAGGGCTGCCATCCGTCCGGGTTTCCCCGGATTTGTCCTAGTTTGGAGGGCGTCCGGGGAGCGTCCGGATGAAACCCGGGCACTTTTTATGTCAGGGGAAATCCGATTAACTTGATAGAATGGAATGATTAGCAATAAATTACAGCATTTCATAGTTATTCGGTGCGGCAAATATATCCGCGCACTCGTGAGTCTCGTGACGTGACGTGACCTCCCTAGTCGATTAAGTTGATTTTCTATAAATAAATAAAAATGTGATATTATGTTTTTATTTTATTGTAATTTTTTTTCGATGGAGTCCGGGGTAATCTTTATTTCACCCAAATGTTCCGGGTTTTTTTAAATTTTTGTCCTGGGTCCGTAATTTAGCTGATGGCAGCCCTAACCTGGTCCGACGAGATTCGGTGTCCGTGAGACGGTCTATGTGTGCTTTGCTCGACCGCGGTATGAATGAAGCTTACTTTCTACATACTCCTTATTTTATGGTAACACGAAGCGCTACGTCATCATTTGACGGTAAGTAACCGGCCATCAAACCTAACTGACGGAAACGGAACTTTCAACACTACTAACATTATTGTTTTGGCGACTATTTACTTATTTATAGACTGAACAGACTTAGAACAAGTCCTACAACTCAAAAGTTCAATTCCCAGGGGGGTAACCACGAGCTCTTATAGCAGTATTATTGCAGTTGTGGAAACGAGACGCGTGTAGCGGCGAATATAGTCGCGTCTCGTTTCCACAACTGCAATAATACTGCTATAAGAGGTCATAGTCAGGGGGCAGGTCGTCTAAGTGTATTTTGTACTTTTCAATGCATAGCTCGAGTTTCAGATCACCAACCTGCATTAGGCAATCGTGGCGATTCATCATCATCATCGTCGTCATCAGCTCAATTTTTATGTTCCCACTGTTGGGGCACGAGCCTTCCCTATGGATGGATAGGGAGAATGGGCCATAAACTACCACGTCAGTGCGGATTGGTGGTTATAACGATTGCTAAAGCAGCCGGGACCAACAGCTTTACGTGCCTTCCGAAGCACGGAGGAGTTCGAAATCAAATTTTTTTGGTCACCCATCCGATGACCGGCCTTTGCGAAATTTGCTTAACCTCAGCACTCGCAGACCGGGCGCGTTAACCATTGCGCCCTCGAGCTCTTCATTATTAAGTGATTAAGTCACTTCCCATCAATTGTAGCAATATGAATTAATTTTAATGATTTGGTGGGACACGAACAGTCTTTTACTTTACTTCGAACGCACCCGCCGCTGCACTAATTTAATGGCATTAAGTTACTGCTGTTGATTACGGAAACAGCTCATTCGAAATCTATGCATTTGACCGCTGCTGCCTGTTGCACCGCTGTCAGTTTATACGGCCAAACACATCTTGAACCGTTCACGCGTTTCAAACGCAGATCAATGTGCGCACGCGTACGCCATGCGCAGACGCATCCCGTAAACAGAGCGATGCCACCGCCCTCGTTGTTTACGCTAGTCCGACTCTATCAAGGTGCAACAATAACAAGCCGCAAGTTACTTTGTAAAAGCCGCTTAATGTAAACAATGAAAAAAGGTGGAACGCCATTTTGTTTTATTTGTACGCGAAGGGAGGGTGGTATTTTTAGCGATCACTATAAAAATTCAGCAGCTTTTTTTCCTGTTTATGATTTAGAGTAAATTTAAATTGTCTAAAAGCAATATAGTTCTAGAAGGCTCGGTGGTGGGCTAGCGCGATCGAGTTGCTCTTCTTCTGTTACAAATCTTGGTAACATCATCACCACCAACTTATTTCATGTCCCCACTACGGGGGGCACGAGCCTACCCTACTGTTGGAAACACCACCAGAAGATCGGGCCGCAAACCACCACACGGGCCCAGTGCGGATCGGTGGATGCACAACTGCTAATGTAACCGCGAGCGAGAGCTTTACATGCCTTCCGAAGCACGTAGGAGCCCGAGAAGGTAACTTCTTGGTACTTTCTTGGGGCAAGGTATACACTATTACAATAAAATACCAAATACTGTACTAGATTTACCTTTAGATAAGTTTAAAAAACATGTAAAGTCTTCTTTACTTAAAAAAGGTTATTATACAGTCAAAGAATATTTAGATGATAAAACAGCCTGGCTATAATAAAAAACATATACATATTACTACTTATAAACAGTGTCCTGCAGATAACAAAATAGCGTTGCGTTGAACAATTAGTTTTATTTTTATTATTATTAATTATAGTTTAAACTTTGTTTTTTTTTTTCTTAGATAGGTTTTGACTTTTACTAGTACTGTATTACATTGTAAAAAATTAAACTGGTAAATTATGTTTTTGCAGACTTAAATATTTTATTTAGTTAAATTTTATTTTTTTTGTGTTTTTTTAAATGTTGTGATTGTCCTTTACATTTTTGTGTTTTTATTTGTGATGGAAAGTGTCTTTTTATGATAGGGCATTTTCCAATATTTATGACGCTTTATGGGAGAAAAGAGTTGGACACTTGCTGAGTTTCTTGCCGGTTCTTCTCAGTACAAGATCTCCCGCCCAGAGTAGATAGACTTACGAACCGATGGCATAAAATGAAGTTCATAAGAGCTATTTGTAGCCTAAACTGAATAAATGATTTTGAATTTTGAATTTTGAATTTTTGACCCGACCGATGACCGGCCTTTGGGAAAGTTGCCATACTCGTATTAAAAATATAATGAAATGAAAGTTTAATTTCTAGACATTAATGGAGAGATGGTTGTTTTTATTTGTTCGACGATTGGTTCTCTAAAGCATCGGTTCAGGGTCGATGTGATTTCTTTGCTTTAGTTAGGCTTCTACGGCGTAAGCGAACACATCGACAGCATATTCCAAACTAAATATTCTGTTCTCAATGTTTTATAATTATATATTTATGTATTGTTTTCTAAAGTTTACGCGAACACTACACATTGCTGAAATGAAACAACTTTTACGGATCTACTCGCGTTTATTTTACACATTACATATTTAATGTTTATCCTGATATTTCGAATTTTATTTTCCCGAGTTCATAAGGCAATTTTCCAGCTCCATCATCAGTCCCTGGTTACCATCTAGCACCAAAGTACTCGTCAAGACGAATCATAAGAGCCCAAACTGGCTCCCTGTGACCACGGACCCTGCAAAGGGTTCGAAACGTCAGGATAAACATTAAATAAGTAATGTGTAAAATAAACGCGAGTAGATCCGTAAAAGTTGTTTCATTTCAATATATATTTATGGATTATTTACTCTATTTCTAAATCAAATAGCAACTGTTGTGTACCGTATGAAGAAGAGCAGACACATTTATCATCTATCGTGCTCATACAATGCACTCGTTTGTAATTTACTCTTTATGTAGATTTTTAAACAAATACCAATGGAAAGAGGGCACTTATTGACGTGCCTATACAAATAGAGGGGGATTTATTTGCGATACATATAACTGGGCACGATGCGTTGCTTGCTGTGCTGTAAATTAAAAGGGGATGGGAACATTGTTGGTTTAAAGTAATGGGGGGAGAGGAATAACAAAGGTATAACGGCGCATTTGTCCACTATTTGAGATATATTTATTTCATAAGACACACCGAGAGAGCTTTTGTTAAATGCAACATAATCAATGCTTACATAAGTTTACTAAAAAAAATATTAAAGAACATAACCTAATTTAAGACCAAAATAAAACTTCTAAATAAAAAATGTCTTACTGTGGGCTCATGGGAACGGATTCAAGAATGCTGGCAACATTATCCTTTTGGATTGCCAGGATAAAGTCACCGGAGGCTTCAACAAGGCAAATCAACTGTTTGCCTCCCGCAGGCATTACCAAAAAAAAGCAACCATTGGCTAATTTAATTACCCAATGGCCACGCGACTGCTACAAAGTAGTTGCGTTTGCTACAATCGGTCGGTTTATTCTACAATAGCGCCGCGCCGCGCCGCCACCGGCGCCGGCGCCGTCATGTACTTTTAGTTCGTCAATCGCTCGCTTGTGGCGCTATCGTAGCGTTTTACGTTCCGTAATACGAATATAATGCGTAATGCGAGGAGCTCGATGACGCAGCGGTTAACGCGCCCGGTCTGCGAGTGCTGAGGTTAAGCAACTTTCGCAAAGGCTGGTCATCGGTTGGGTGACCAAAAATGTATCATCTCGAGCTCCTCCGTGCTTCGGAAGGCACGTAAAGCCGTTGGTCCCGGCTGCATTAGCAGTCGATAACCACCACCAATCCGTACTGGGCCTGCGTGATTGTTAATGGCCCGTTCTCCCTATCCATCCATAGGGAAAGCTCGTGTCCCAGCAGTGGGAACATAAAATGAGCTGATGATGAATACGAATATGTGTTTTGGTAGCGATAAATTGTAAATTGTCGCGATTGCGACTATCACTTAAAGATCGGTAATAAACCTATGGGCCCCGTGGACTTTCTGGCCTCCCTGGATGGGGCGCCATAGACGGAGACAGACCGCTCTGGAGTAAGGTTGCCAGATCGGAACTTACCGAGTCCAGGACAATTCCATGTCGGGCCCGTGGCTATGGCTATGAATATGTAAAAAAAAATATATAAATATAAATTACTTACGGAATATTTAATTTTATATTTGTATTTATTAGGAAAATACATTTTATTTTTCAAATGTATAGGTACCTACTTTTATTATTATTATGACCGCCTGCCGTGTCATATTTTGTTATTTTTTTTAATTATTTAATTTTTTTGGAATCTGGGACAATAGATCGAATTACTGGACACGGGACAATACGTAAAATTCCGGGACAATCCCGGAAATCCCGGACCTCTGGCAACCTAACTGGAGTGAGAGGCGGCCCGTCTAACAAGGTACCGACATTGGCAGATGGTAATGCCTGGAGCCAGTGACCTGACTCTTTTTAGGAGAGTTCTATTTACGGCGGTGAGACGAGCGAGTTTTGACATGTCCCTCGAATATATGCCCCAAAGATTATTCTGAAAATTTATAAGAAAGTTTTGTTTTATTCATTCGATTGTTTCTGCTACAGTGAGCGAAGGTCATCAAGCGGTCACTGCATCCTAAAGTATATCCCCCAACGGTGTTTTCCGTCGCTAAGGTTGCGTTTAAACATAAAAATCACACTTAACATAATTTTGTGATAATATTGAACTGAGACCAATGTCCTCATCATCATCTCAGCCAAAGAAGTCCACAGCTGGACAAAGGCCTCCCCCAAGGATATGAGGGGTATTTGCCGTAATCGCCACGCTTGGCAGGCGGGTTGGCGATCGCAGTAGGTTGGGGGTAACTTCAGAGAGATGCTGCTGCCCATCCTCTGGAATGGTCCCTTAGTCGGCTTTTACGACACCCACGGGAAGAGATGGGGTAGTGCAATTCTTTATCCCCGGCACCACACAGGGGACCAATGTCCTGTTAGTTCTGAATTCTGATAGAAGAGTTATCGCTGGGATGGCGAAAGGTCGTGGGTTCAAGTACTACTTGAGGTTGCGTCTAGTTCTAGTGCTATTTTCATTTACACTTTACGTCTGTCTAAAAATATATATAAGGTAGGGACATAAATAGTATTGCTTTCTGGGGGAGGTCATAAAAGCTAGTTACTTATCTCTAGATACCTGATTATCACATGCAGCACTTAGCGATGTTGCCACACAACTGATTCCTTGCCAAAACGTGTAAAGGAGTTCGACAACTCCAGCTAATGAGAAGATCGTCAAAGTCGCATGCGTATCTTAGTTTTATAAATGTAGGCAAACAAAAACATGGCGGGGTCATAGCTACCTTACCAGAGAGTGTATTAATTAATGTTGGAATTTTTATAACCTGTTAATAACTGGAAGAGTGCTGTTTGTCTGAAAAACAGATAATTATATTATCTAGTTCAGACACAGACGTATTTATTGTTAAAGTTATTTGTAAGTGAAACATTGTCATTGATTGTTGTTATTTTGTAAGCACTAGAAATAAATAAACTAGAAATAAACTTGAAACTAGAAATAAACTAGAAATAGTAACCCCATGATTCCGGGTTGACTCTCCCAGACATCCAGGGGTAGTATTTTTTGTCTCTGCATTGCGTGTAAAATAGTTAGCTATAATTATGTCTAGACAGAGATAATCATCGAATACATTATATTATTATATCTGCTCACGTTGAGATACCTAACGAAAGTGCGGATGTTTATCATTATACTATATTTTTCTGTATAGAGCGAGCTTTGTTTTGATTTCTGTCGGTCTGTATATTATTATGTCTCTCGTCACAATCTGTCTTCCTGTATGGCGTCCATACAAATGTTTACACAAACATTTCGCAAATGATTCCGTGCAATTAATTGAGGTACGATGTTAAAAGACATATCTTCTAATGTGTTTATAGGTACCATAGTTAACACATTTCTAGCAACTTCGTATAATAAAAAAAAAAATGTTCTTTTGAAAATTATGTACTTTTTACCTGTTATTCATTTTTAATACCTACGTAATATAACATCAGTTTATTTATGTCTGTCGCCATAAAAGCAACGTTTTTAGTTTATTTTTCGTGTTGACATGTACCTTCTTTTATACGTATGTAAAAAAAGTAAAGGGTAATAGCTCCAAGCAGTTGAAACATATTTAAAAAAAACAATATTAGAGTAACACAACTTTAGCAACATTTCGCACTACCAATACAATACTGGTGCAAGTCAAAATTTACTAATATTGGAAATTTAACCTTATTGAATAACGGTACAGTTTAATTTCAAATATCAGTATATTTTGACTTGCACCAGTATTGTATTGGTAGTGCGATTTATAGTTAACGCATAGATTAAGGTTAAACGTAACATTAGAAAATATTCTAGCATTTTGAAAAAGTTTTGCTCCCATTTAAACCATCATTATCATAGGATATTGGAGTAGGAACCCGTCTCCTACCCTCATTCCCCAAAGGAAAGAGACGCAGCATCAACGGGGAATTAGATGCAATTTCATTGACTCGAAATGAGAATACCGCTTCCGAAGTCTAGCCATTTAGCTCTGGATATTGAAATTTTATACCGGGAAGATTTCGCTGTGCGCCTTATTTACCTTTTTGCTAGCGAGCGGATGAATTCGTAATTGCCTTTTGATAGTCCATTTTATTGTGGGTAGTTCAAGCCTTTTTATTAATTCTTTAAAAGCCCGATAAATGTTGCCTTTTGTTTTTTCCTTGTTTGATCGAGCTCAATTGTTTTTTGGGGGCAAAATATCCGATCTTTGGAGCTTATTGCCGAAACAGTTAGCGTTTGGGTTGCGATGGCAGGACCCCGGATGGGTGGCTAATTCAAAAAAGTCCGAACTTCGTTAAGAGCGTCTACGCCGCACACTAGCGCCACTAATGAAAAAAAAACATATCTAGTAATTAGAGATAGAAAATCAAATTATGCTCAACAAACTATTTGAATGAAGTAATTTAGCATTTTTACGGCACCTAATGAACACCTCACATGTTATGGTTTAGTTAAATAAGACGTTACGGCCACTTTTAACTATAACGCCATATTTAACTAAACCATAAAATGTCAGGTGTTCATTAGGTGACGTAAAAATGCTAAATTACATTCAGATACCTAGTTTGTTGAGCATAATTTGATTTTCTATCTCTAATTACTAGATATGTTTTTTTTTTCATTGGCGGCGCTAGAGTGCGACTTAAACGCTCTTAACCTTTTTACCGCCAACAACTTCTATAGAAGTTCGAGATTTTTGTGCCGTCCACGCCAGCACTTCTATAGAAGTTCTTCTTTGTACCTACTTTATTAAAATACATTTATACGTTGGCGTACAGCGGGACATCGCGTGCAGGATAGTTGGGCGGTGAAAAGGTTAATCACAAAACCTGACTCGTTTGGCCAGCAGACGTTTATAGTTTGCTAATAATGGTGGTAGTAGCCTAGTATTTTTTTTAAATTTACCTAAAGGCTAGTTTTCTCAGCAATTAAGTAGTTATGTTATTTAAATATATAAATATGTTTTTTAAATATATATATATATAAATTATGTTATTTAAAAGAACAGTTTAGTAGGTACATCTTTCATTAAAACACACTTAATCTCCATATAACCATCATCGAATTTTATTACTTTTATTGCTCAGCAAATCGAGAGATGGAAGACTGAATTCGAGCCACGAGTGTCCAATCCATATCCCCGGGTCTGACGGCGGCAGACGTGGCAGTCGTGGCGCTACGTGCTAGCGTCTAGGGACTTGGGACTCCAGCATAGATGGTTGACATACAAAATAAGGCGAACAGAAGGCAAGCTTGATAGGTACACACGCCTGCACATCAACCTACCACAAACTGTCTTTCTGCAATACACTTTGAACTTTAAATCGAAGTTTTAAGGTTGAAAATATATTAATGACATTTGACAGATTTGGATATTTATATTATTTGATATTGATGTGCAGGCGTCTGTACATCCGCGCACGAGCATCGCACACTTAGACCTAGGGTTGCCTACTGTTTTTCAGGAAATTAAAGTAAATCTATCGCTGACTAGTGTAAAAAAAAGGATTTGAAGAAAAAATTAAGTATTTTACAAGTTGGACGGCACGCTGCAGATCACGCGAGCTCCTTCTGAGGGTATGTGAGTGAGAGGTCACTATTGTCTTTATGGTCTAGTTTTTGTCCGAGGGTCTTTGTTTATTTAAGCGTTGCGTTTCGTTATTTTAAAGTATGGTTGGCAACCCTAGCAACAGCTGCACTCGGACAGGGTGCCTAGTGTGAGTTTCATTCGTCATTCGATCACGTCAACGAAAACGAGAATTAGTAATTATTATTTGTATTATTTATTTTACTTTAATTAAAACGGTGTCAAAAAATCCATGTACCATTAATTAAAGATTACACGTTCTACAATCTAACATTACAACAACAAATATTAAACCCAAAACAACTATATAAAAAATAATTGCAAAGAGAAAAAGCTGAAAAGAAAAATACAAGCTCTACGATCCTAGAATTCAAATGTTTAATGCAACGTGAAATATTTCTAAATACATTGAATATTGATAGATGTCGCAGACGGGGACCTTCATCATCAACCAAGCGGCCGAGGCTAGCTCAATTAAATCCGCACTCTCTTTGGTTGGTGATTGTCCCCGCCTTTCCATCCCCGCCTGCGACAACTATCAATATTCAATGTATTTAGAAACATTTCACGTTGCATTAAACATTGCTCAAATTGAATTCTGGGATCGTAGAGCTTGTATTTTTCTTTTCAGTTTTTTCTCTTGGCAGTGGTTTTAGTTATAGCCTTTAGCTTTTGATATTGCTTTCATAGGCGGTGCGAGGTGGCAAGATGACGTCATAAACTATACACGTAGTCAAAGCGATCGGTTAGGCGGTCGGGGGGGCTGGGAATTGAACGAGCGTTTTGCCCCTTGGCCACCAAGGCGATAGGGCCGAAACACATTAACACGACACGACGTCGCGTCGTACCACGATGCGGCGTGTGCCTAGTATTTGACAGGCAATAAGGTTTATACTAGCCTGGCGCAACGCTTATTTTTGCGGTGCGACGACGACGTCGTATCGTGTTTATGTGTTTCGGCCCTTAAGGCGGCACTTCACTTGGCTTAGCGTGTTCGTGTGGCAATATCGTTGTGTTTGCCCAAATAATCGAAATATTTCAAACAAGCCATCCACACATGGACTGTACGGGCAAACAACTCAAATATGACACAATATTTGCTTGTTCACAAACAAATTGAATGCAACAGTGATGGACGTGAATGGACGATTTTGAATCCATGCATCGTTCAGTCGGTTTTCGTTTTTATGCGAGGCATTTTTGGGGTCCAAATACAAGGATGCATTTGGTATAATTCCAAAAATTGCAATATGGTTTCGTTTGTCCAATCCATTTTAATACGTTTTGTGTATAAAAAACTGAACATTTCTGAACAGGGCAGCCGCACGCGCGCTTCTGAACAGAACCAAGTGTGGACAGACGCAAATATTTGCCTTATTTGATTCCTTTGATGTGAATCAAAAGCCGACAAGTGGACAGAAACGCACATTCGTTATTTGCGTTGTTTGTCATATTCGTGCAAATAAAGCAAATATATTCAAATAAACCGTCTACACCACGGATGGGCAAACTTTTTCATTCGCGTGACAATATTTACTAACAAAATCTATGGCGGGCCAGGGGATTGAGTTGTTTGCTGTATTTTTTCAATAATAAATACTTTTTTTGTGAAATAAAAATATTGATACAGAAAATGCATACCATTTTCTGAAACACATACGCACTTGATGGTCGCGGGCCGGACTTCGATCATTCACGGGCTGGAGCGGATGGTCCGCGGGCCGTAGTTTGCCTATGCCTGGGTTAGGCGGTTGGGGGGCTGGGAAGTGAACCCGGGACCTTCGGGTATCGGGCCGAGCGCTTTGCCCTCGGCCACCGAGGCGTTAGGCGTGAGCGGTTGCCTATGTGTGCGTTGTTCGAGCGCGTTTGTATGAAGCTATCCTTCTGCGTCTCCTTACTTTGTGGTTGAGATCTGAACAAATTTTAAGATTAGGAATGACGCTTGAATTACATACGGAATTTGTCCTACAGGCGGGTATTGATCAAGATTCAAAACCTTCTTTATCTATCCGTGTTCAAAACCATTTGTTTGGTGGAAGCTAAAAAAATTTGCTCTTTTGAATATCATTATGGCATCGGCTCGTCGCGTTCAGTCTACATAGAGCAAGAAATTCAGCAAGGGCAAGGGCTTAAGAGGAAACACTAAGGTCGACGGTTTCCTAAATTTGACGAGATTATATAAAAAAAGCAAAACATAGGGACACAGCCAAAGCCTTTCTTTATTTTTAAAGAAAAAACTAATTAAATCGGTCTAGTTTTGGAGGAGAAATCAGGGGACTACGAAACGTTGATTTTGTCTACTTTTCATACATATTTTTCAATTCAGTCGACCTTAGTGAAATACTACTACTTTTAATACTTCAAGGTGCCTAGTGATTTAATAATATGTAGTTTGTGATTACCAATATTTAGTAATTATAACTTGATTTAATTAATGGATGAAAAACATTGCCATTAGTGGTAAAGAATATAGGTTTATTACTTATCTATCTACTCACCTTAATAGGTTTAATTGAAAAATATACCTATGTACTTTTAACTAAGAATTATAACGATTTCTCTTCAAAGTTCGACGCCCCGCCTGCACGCGTCGCTGTACGAAATACCCTATTATCCAATTAAAACTAACAAAAATCCTTCCAAATTGACTTGTCAGTATTCAAGCAAGCAACTTATTAAAATTAACGTTAACTCAGTACGGAGATAACTTTGCCGAGTGAGATGCGCCGGCACGCGCGGTCCTAACGAGCGAATTGCACGCACTTTTGAATTAACCCGTCATAAAGGCAAAAGAGCCTGCCCACTTCAGAGCATGACGTTACATTCTCGTTTTTATGTTGATGCGGAGGTTGGTAGCGAAAAGTATTTAAAAAGAGAGATGGCTTTACGTGACATGTATGTAGGGTTACCAGGTTCAAAAATTTAAAGGCCGGACTAGCCGGACTTTTCACCCTAAAAGCCAGACATTTATTTAACTTGAAACTAATCATTTACTTACTAGTGTTTCGCCCTTTCGCTCGCAAGGTTACACAGACAAAAACCCTAATAAAAGGCCTGACATGGACACGTATTATTATATATTGACCGGAAATGGTCTTAGCCGGACACCTGGCAACCCTACATCTATGTTTACTTTTTAATTTAATTATTTATAGTCTAGACGACTATAGTGTAGTAGTTTAACCATCAGTCTCAAAAGCGGAAATGCTTTAAATCTAACAAATTATCTTAACACAAGGTATAAAGTATTGGTACAACAACCTAAATGAATGGAAACCGTAGGATTTGTACCATGGGCAAGTAGTAAGGGCCGAAACACATAAACACGATACGACGTCGCACCGCAAAAATAAGCGTTGCGCCAGGCTAGTTATAAACCTTATTGCCTGTCAAATACTAGACAGACACCACATCGTGGTACGACACGACTTCCGTCGTGTCGTGTGTATGTGTTTTGGCCCTGAGGTATCCCTTGTGAGAGATTGTTGCTTGCGATAGGTTAAAAAAAACCATAGACCACATGTCGCCACTATGGCTACAACTTTCCAAGTTAACGTCACTGGCCCAAGTAGCCATATTGTAATGATAGCCGACCATAATGATAGGAGATAACACAAAAAACTTCTCCTACTTCTTGTGCCATTTAGAAAACAGTTAGAAAATATGGAACAGTTAGACACAAATCTCCCGGCTCTATTCATACAATTGGCATATATTTCTGAGCCACGGAACTCGGTCAGCGTATCGCGGCCAACAGATAACATTCAAATCATCCTCTTTCAAATTCACCTGAATACTCTTAGCGTCGTCCCGCCCCGGCCGCGGCCGCGCAATGGTAACACTTGCGAAATTACCATTTTATTTTCCGGAACTCGTGAAATTATTGTGATATTAAAATTGGGAGCTTTGCAGAATATGAAAATGGTATGACTTGGAAATTATTGCTGGTTTGTGGAAGGTTAGGAAATGAATGCAACTCATGTTTTTTTGTGTTTGTTCCTATTTCGACGGAGTTAATTAGAAGTCGCATGGAGTTGTGGGTTTTTGAAATTTAAACTTGTTAAGTATTTTTGCATTGTTCTATTTCTGGTGTTAAAAACTCCCTAGAAATTATAAGAGTTTGTCATGCTAACAATATATAGTAAATTGTTTCGAACATTGATTCGAAAATGTGTTATTTAAATAATAAATTACATCATTTAATCTTGAGAAACCTTAGAGCATTGAGAAACCAATTGCCGTTTATTTACCATTTAGAAGTAAAGAATGATAATAAATTATTCATGTCTTGTCATCTTTATTACAAGGAAGAATAGCATTTGCTAGAGTCTTTAGGACTTTACTAAAAAGCATTAGGTTATAAAAAGTATTCCTAGTTTTTCTTTTTTACTATGCCCGCCTGATAGGTGTTGCTACCAAGAATGAGGCTACCGTCCGTCGTCGTAGACAGAATAACACCGTAGTCCGGAAACCCAACGATTCGGAGCGACATGGAACGAACAAAAGCACGCGTGCGTTGCCGAGTCTAAAATTTTATGACATGTAGTTTCATTAGATCTATTTACCTAGTATCCTTAGAAACGGTACACAGAATTATTATTTAGGTAACAGCAATTAGGTATAACGGTAGACGATATTAAATCGAATTCTGGCTTCTGACAGTTATTATTCTAAATGTTTCGAAAAAAGGAAATTTCAATCTGTTTTTTGGCGTTTGGAGGTCGTACTGTCCCGCCCGGCTCACTGGCTCAGCCCGCGCATTATTTCGGTCAAAGTTTCAACCTGAATTGCCAACTTTCCTCTTTACTGCTGTTTTGTTTTTATATGGCGCTTTTGACCAGTTTCGTCGAACATGATTCAATTGTCTGGTGCATCATTTGAAATTTTTCTGCCACACTGTCGATAAGACCCGGAATCGGATTTTAATGCAAAGGAGATGTTCGTTTTTGGGCCCTTAATTTATTACAGTTTTGAAGTGATGCTTTTCTGATAGATCTGCCTTCAGAGATGATGTTTCCAAAAAGAAAAAAATATAAAATTTAACATTATAGAGGAGGGCGCTGTCGCGCAAGTAAACATTGAGTAGAACAAAAGTATTATCTTCTATTCTAAAGTGCAAAAATAGTTTAAAAGTTATAATCTAGTAATTACCGAACGCGCAAAACTGCAAATAGTCGACACCATTAGAGGCATGAAGAATGTTATCGTAGAAACAGTGAAATAGTGAATAATAGAACCGGCGGACAAAGATCTTTTTTTGTGACATTTTAAAGGAGTGTATTGAGGAGTGACAGGAGAAACACAAGAATTACCACCTACCAAGTATTTGAAGCATATCCAGTGTTGTATTTATCGCTGAATTGATAATTGTGTTCACTTTATAACCTCTTTTGTGACTCAGCGATATTGCCAAAGCGTAATTTTTACATGTAAATACGGTACAGCGCCATCTGTTGCTATATGTCAATACTACCTACAATAACAAACTCGCACCAATAATTGCACTGAATTGCTTATGCACAAGTCAATCGAATAAGTTCTGCCTAAATAAGGTTCCATCTTATAGAGGACACTACCATCTCACCACCTATTGTTTGTTGTTTACATTCTGAACTAATAAACCCAACTTACCTGCTTAGTAAATATGAACGCTGCACAGATATGCGCTGGTTGCCGCAAACCTTTACCTAAAAGAGAATATCTGCGATGCGTGACTTGTGAGGCGGTGTATGATCTGGATTGTGCTGGCATTTCTTACAAGTTTTTTAATTTGATGAAGAAAAAAGACCAGTGGTACTGCCCGGAATGTAGGAGCAAGAAGCCAAAACACGGAAATGTAAATACACCAGTCCGTACCATGGCAACGACAGACAGCTCGGAAGAATTTGGATCCTTACACTCCGATAAAGGGGACCACAACATCACGCATCGTAAGAAGATGTCTCGTTCATCAGGTGACGCCAATTTCTGCGAACAGGAGCTGATAAGTCCGGAACCTAACTCTCGAGGTATCCAAGTGAAGTGGTAGTGGAGTGGACTGATCCAAACTCAGACGGAAAGTTTACGCGCCGCTATTACTGCGCTTACTGACACCATTAGATTGCAAAACAATCGTATCGAGCAACTAGAAGCTAGAGTGGAAAAACTTGAGAGTAGAACGACGTCGCACCCTGATATATCAGTCCATGAAAATACAATCGTAGACCTCCAAACGGAAATACATGACCGTGACCAAACACTACTATTGAATGACGTGGAGATTGCTGGCTATCCGGAAGAGGCAGGTGAAAATAGCATCCACATCGTCATCGCGCTGGCAATGAAAATAGGTGTAAACCTAGATGAGAAGGACGTGGTGAGCGCAGAAAGGGCCGGTCCCCCGCGACCTACTATACAGGGAGGGACTCCCGCTCGCCCGCGCCCCTTGGCTGTGCGTTTGACCCGCCGTGCTACGCGCGACGCGCTTCTACAGGCTGCACGTGTGCGCCGCAATGTTACCACAGAGGGCTTGCCTCTACCTGGACCTGCGCGCCCCATCTACGTCAACGAGAGGCTAACCAAGCACTATCGTCAACTGTTTCTAAGGGCGCGTGAACTCGCTCGGTCTCATAAGTTTAAATATGTTTGGACACGAGAAGGTAAAATCTTTGTACGCCAGGAGGATGGTAAAGCACGTTACAGACTCCGCTCCGAGGCGGACTTAAAGAAGGTTTTTGGCGAACTTCGAATTTGACCCATTATAAGATTATAATCTGTTTTTATTTTTGGCTATGCTTGGTATTTTATCTCATAGGTTTAAGTTTGTTTTTCTCTTGCTACGACTGTTGTCTGGATATTATTTTTTATGACGATTTCTTATATAAAAATTTTAAAGACAAAGTTAAGCACTCCTCCGAACAAAACGGCGCACTTGCACTCTCATTAATTAAGACCATGCACTCACAAAGGAAAAAAAATCACTTTCTAACACTATCTACACATCACACACTTATACATACACACGAGCTACCATACATGTATTACACTACACAGTTACACATTTATCACAATTCTTCCTTGACGAGCTCGTCATCAGTTTAGCAGATTATTATGCATATTTTCAATTTTATAGCAATGGCTAACGTAAGACAAAAACGTTTGAAATTGGGGCTTTTAAATGCAAGATCCTTAAATACTGGACAAGATGAATTTATGGTTATGCTTTTAAAATATAAAATAGATATTCTGGCAATCAATGAATCATGGATTCGTGACGGGGAAGAGGCGCTTGCGCCTGTTATACCCAATTACAGATTCATTCACAAAGCTCGAAAGAGCAAGCGAGGTGGAGGCGTTGGTTTTTACGTACGAAATGGTATCACTACTAGAATAAGGCACCACCCCCAGTCCCCGCTAGAACAACTATGGACCGAAATTCGACTACCAGGAGGGACATTAGCTTTAGGTACAGCTTATAGACCGGAAAGCGTTAGTATAGAAGATGCTTTAGACTCTCTCAGTGAATCGATAAATATGATGGCACGTTGCGACTATACCTGTATACTTGGAGACTTAAATGTTAATCTACGCCATAATAATTCGAAACAAGCCAGAGAGCTATTATCATTCTGCAGCCAGCACAATCTTGATCAGTTAGTACAGGAACCAACTAGAATTACAGATAATACAGAAACAATTTTGGATCTTATCATTACTGACACCCCAGCCCGTTGTAAAAATATCAATGTAGTACATAACCATTGTCTTAGTGACCATGCAACAGTCATGTTGGACTTTGATCTCAAAGCGCCGAAATTTATTAAACAAATTAGATATCAACGTGCGTTACATGATATAATCACAAATCTCTTTGAAAATGATTTAGAGTCTATTCCTTGGAACTCCATCGTTCAAGCCCATAATATTGACGAAATGGTATCTTCATTCAATAAGTATATTCTAGCACTATTTGATCTACACGCACCTATCAAAAAAATCATCATCAAAGATAAATCTAAACCCTGGATTACAGACACTATAAAGTTTATCATGAGTCTAAGGGATGATGCTTTAATTAAATTTCACCAAACAAAGACAGATACAGCCAAACAGTACTACTGCAGTCTCAAAAATTATGTAACAATAGCAATAAAACACGAAAAAAAAGCCTACTTCAATTCGTTTATAAATAATAATCTTAAAAAACCTAACATCCTATGGAAAAACATAAAAAACACCGCCCTATTAAATAATAGACGTTTAGACTGTATACCGGACCAAATCAACGACCCAAATAAAATTAGTGATCATTTCTTAAAGCTACCGCCTTCTAAAAACATAGACTTGAAATGTGTAATAGATAACATGAAACATATTAAATTAGAGCCGAGTAATACCTTTGATCTAAAACTAACAACTGAGACAAAAGTTCTTAAAATAATCAACAATATCTCTACTAACTCCTCAGGTTGTGATGGCTTAAGCATAGAAATGATTAAGTTGACATTACCTAAAACCCTTCCTATTATTACAAAAATCATTAACAAATCTTTTGAGACCCAAACATTCCCTAATCTTTGGAAAAAAGCACTAGTTAGGCCTATACCCAAAAAGGACTCAATAGAGGATTTTAAGGACTTGCGCCCTATTTCGATCTTACCAAACTGTCGAAAGTATTGGAAAAGGTCGTACTAAACCAAATGATAGACTACTTGGATAAAAATCATATTATTCCTCGGTTTCAGTCTGGGTTTCGGCGAGGACATGGCACGGAGACGGCTCTACTACATGTTACAGACGACCTCTCGGAAGCATCAGATATGGGTCTAAGTAGTATTTTGGTGCTACTGGATTACACGCGAGCATTTGATTGCTTACACCCACAGCTTTTGCTCGCCAAACTAAGGCACTACGGCTTTTCATCTAACACATGTAAATGGTTTGAAACTTATTTGACAAATAGGGAACAAACAATAGTGACTTACGCAAGCGATGGTCAAAAAATGTGTTCTTCTCCAAAAACGGTCGATCGGGGCGTACCGCAGGGGTCTATATTGAGTCCTGTTTTATTCACAATTTTTACAGCAGACCTTCCAAAGTGCATAAAGACGTGTAAGTATCATTTATATGCAGATGATACTCAATTATATTGTTCCTTTGATGCCAATAACACACAAGAAGCGTTGAAAAATGTTAATGCTGATCTGCAAAGAATATATGATTGGTCGGAGAACAATTCCCTATGCTTAAATCCCACTAAGTCTCAGGTTTTGATATTAGGAACTAAACACCAAATTGAACGAGTTGCAAACTGTAATGGAGAAGTCTCTATTAATAATGTGGTCTTAGAAAAAGTAAAATCGGCTCGTAATTTGGGGTTGATTCTAGATGGAGAACAGAAGTATGAAGATCATGTGAATAGGAAAGTTAGGAGTGCATTTTTCAAGCTAAAAACGCTGTATAAAATTAGACCACACCTAAAAGAAGACCTACGACTACTTTTAATAGACTTGCTTGTTCTCTCCACGTTTAATTACTGTAGTTCCATCGTTAGCCCAAATTTAAGAGCCCACTCCGAAAAATCCATACAACGCGTACAAAATGCTTGTATTCGCTTCTGTTACAATGTTCCCAGGAGAGAATTTATCACTCCATACCTAAACAAGAAAGGCATTCTAAATATGAAAGCAAGAAGCGAACTCCAGTATGCCTGCACTGTTCACAGGATAATCTGGAACAAAAAACCTGAGTACCTTTTCGAAAAGCTTACCTGGATTGGAAATACCACTCTGAGAATTTTGCGGCCTGCTCTACAAAACCTTCTAAAAATACCTAAGCACAAGTCCACACGACATCGAGGATCTTTTAAAATCCACGCTGCAAGCATCTGGAACGTTCTACCTCCTCCTATGAGAGTAAAAATTAGCATTGAATGTTTCAAAGCTAAATATAAAACAGCCTTATTGAGGAAACAATCAGCGGCGGAAAACCTTAGTCGTGGATATTGGAAATCCCTGCCCCTAAATAAGTATTTTTAAAATCTTGTATATTAGAATCAAATACACACACACACACACACACTCACTCACATACACACCCACCACACACAAACAGATACACACCCACCTCACACAAACATTACAATTACACGCACACAGTTAGACAGAGTGCTACTCGTACTTTGCCGTTCTTTTTATTATAAACTAATAGTTTTTTCGAGGAATTATTTTTGTTATCTGTTTTAAGCCCTCCTAACTCAACCCTCACAATAGACCTTAGAGGAGTGGAAGCGGCTGAAAATCAGCGCTGTCCTATGTCAGCACTAGCTGAGCCGCCTCCATTCACGCCATATTCATAGCAGCAGTCGTATTGCTTATACATATTACAAATAAATTATAAAAAGAATATGAAAAAATAATAATCACATTTTCAAAATCTGTAAATACGAATCGCACGTCTGCGTAGCACTAAAAAATAAACGCTCGTTCGCGTACGCCCGCTCACCCGACCACGAGTAGGTAGCAACAAGCTCGAGCTTCGCGGCGCGCCCGCAGCTTTGTCGGCGCGGCGAGCGCCGGCGGCCGGCGGGCGGCGGGCGCACGCCGCACGCATCAAAGCCAGTGTGCCGCGCAACCCCGAACGAGTGACACATTTCTTAGCCCTAGCGAATTTGGAGCGAAACGTGTTCTTAGGTGTGTTGTTTGTGTGTGTAAAAAAAGTAAAATGACGGAAAATTATTCTAACGTAGAACTTGTGGAGATGGTGCGATTATACGCAATTAGTGGGAACAGTCTACGTCGAGCCGTGGTCATGTTTGTGGAAATGTTTCCAAACAGACAAACTCCATCGCGCGAGGTAATGCTTGCTGCCACGCAACGACTGAGGGATCATGGCCAGTTCAACGTTCCTCGACATGCGCAGGGTCGCGGCAGTGTGGGCCTCTCAGTCGATTTGCAAGAGCAAATACTCGAATACTTCGAGAGGGAACCACGTGCCAGTACTCGTGATGCTGGCCGCCACTTCAATGTCCACCACACAACAGTCTGGCGGCTTCTTAAGTCGGAGCAACAGCACCCGTTCCACTTCAGAAGAGTTCAAGAATTGAACGAGCAAGATCATGCCGCCCGGGTCACTTTTTGTCACTGGGTACTAGAACACCGAAAAGCCAGCATTCTATGGACGGACGAGTGTATGTTTACGCGCATCGGTGTTTACAACGTCCACAATGAACATTAGTGGGCTCACCGCGAACAGAACCCGCATAAGACCAAAAAAGATTCGTTCCAGCATAGGTTTAGCATCAATGTGTGGGCTGGCATTGTTGGTGGACATTTACTCGGGACCTATTTCATCGAGGGTTATCTCAACAGCAACTCGTATTTGCAACTTTTGCAGCACGTAGTTGACGTAATGCTTGACGACGTGCCACTAGCTCTTCACCGGAATCTCTTTTACCACCAGGACGGGGCGCCTCCGCATTATGGACGCCAAGTGCGCGATTATTTGGACGAAGTGTTCGGAACCGAGTGGATTGGTCGAGGTGGGCCAGTGCCCTGGCCTCCGAGGTCGCCAGACTTGACTCCTTGTGACTTTTATTTGTGGGGAGACATAAAAAGAATGGTTTATAAAGACGAAATCACGAGTGTTGTGCAGTTAAAACAAAATATTTTAATGGCTTTTGAGAGTGTAAGGTCAAATCGTAGTGTGCTGCAAAAGTTACCTAGAAACTTAAGGCGCCGTGCTCATTTGTGCATAGAACGTGAAGGTGCCCACTTTGAGCAGTACCTGCGAGTATCTTAAACATGATCAGTAAGTACCTAATAATAGTTTATTGCAACAAAGTATACTTATGCGTAAGAGTAAGCCACTTTACCACAGAATACATAATAGTACCTACAAGTTTACGTAAGTTCATCGACTTAATGTCCGCCCGCTGCGCTCTTATGTACCTACTACGGTCTGCACCCCTATTCTCGTCAGTCGACGGTCGCTATTCTAATTTACACTGAGATCATTTTATTAATCAATCGGTTCCTTATTACTTTCTCCGTGTTAAAAGTATTTTTTAGTCATTAAGTGTACCAATTACGATCAGCTGTAAATTTATGGCGGGAATGCAAATCTACAACCTGTATATCTTTGTTTGTTTTTTTTTCTTTAGTTATCTAAGTACCTATGGAATTGTTACCTAAATACTCGTTTTTGAAAGCAATAAACGCATTTATTTATTTATTTATTTTATTTAAAAACCCCCCCAACATAATAAAAAAAATTTAAAAACTTGAAATCTTGTTTTCTTCATCAAGCTTTTCTTATTATTTTTGGGTTCTAATGAAAGTTTTAAGTGTTTATTGTATATTGCTAAACTAATTTATACATTCTAAAAGGTATTTTAAAGTTTCAATGCAATTTCCTGAAAATTATACCGGTTAAGCGGTTGCTGGCTGTAAAGGATAGTACCATTGCATTACTAATTTGAAAAATAAGTTCTATTTTTAAATACATACATTTACATTAGAAAAGCGAAGTTTCCAAGGTAGATTTTTTTAAAATCGAAAACCATTCTTAATTTTAATTACTATTAGGCATGTTTTTTTGGCAACTTTAGGTAAATTAGATGACTATCACTGATGATAGGGCAAAGGTGGAACCGCATTTCACCCGGCATCCTCAACTACTGAAGAACTTACACCCTGCTACACACTACTTTAAAGTTTATACTGACACTCCCCACCAACCTCACGGTTATAAAGTTAGGTGTCAGACATCCTTATGCAAGCTCACAAGTCACCAGCTACGTCAGGTCATAACGCCAGATCAGAACACGCCGGTACGCATCCTTCATCCGGTACTTTTAAGACTAGTGTCTCGAGCTAGTTGCCCCGTGGACACGTATAGTCCACTACCTAATATCCAGATAGGTTACCGGAGCTGTAAGCTCGCTCATTTCTCGTTGCACTAAGAGTACAACTACCTAGTAGATACCACTGCTCGGGTCGTCAACTCTAAAGTCGACTACCAAATGTCCTCTTTGGTGGCGGAGTTGTAAGCCCACTTCTCGGTACCCATCCAGGCACCTGATCAATTCCAAAAGCCTACGCGGCTGATTCAACCGGAGACTTTTGCATCTAGCGGGCGCCCTGAGGAGCTGTCCATCTTATCTCTAACTGTCGGATTACAACACTACTAACATTGATGTTATTGCGACATTATATCCAGCTATGGGACAAGTGGCGCCGACTTGTAACAGAGGCAAAAAACAAAAACACCGACAAACATAAACAAAACCCGACTGCTAAAACTACTTTATAAAAAATAAAATATACTAATATATAAAGCTGAAGAGTTTGTTTGTTTGTTTGTTTGTTTGAACGCGCTAATCTCAGGAACTACTGGTTCGAATTGAATAATTCTTTTTGTGTTGGATAGTCCATTTATCGAGGAAGGCTTTAGGCTATATAACATCACGCTGCGACCAATAGGAGCGAAGCATCAGTGAAAAATGTTGCAAAAACGGGAACAAGAGCCTAAAAAATTAAAAATGCTGCCGAAAGTCACTATTCCACGCGGACGAAGTCGCGAGCACAGCTAGTAAAAAATAACTGCAAAGAGATAAAACTGAAATGTTTTTCAGTAGGGTGTACCTACTTTACTTGAGATTTTGTAGATATTATTTGGTCAAAATGTAACATGGTAGGTAAAAAAAATGTTGTAATCGATTCTATTACTGATTCTGAACAAATAGTTTTCAGGTTTCGTATTAACTAAAAACAACGAAACTAACTACTATTACTCTATTTTTGTTTCATTACGTATCTTAAGATTCATACTAAGTTGGTAATTAGATGTTTTGTCAAAATATTTGCAGTTGTTAAAAATAACGTTGTACTTATACACATATTTATTTAAGAATTGCTCGTTTAAAGATATTAGATAGATGTACTTTATTTGCACAAAAATAAGGTGACAACCCTAGCTACGAAGTAGGTGACCTTGTATGTAAAGACTCTTAACAGTTGCTATTGCGAACCTCTATTTTTAATGATGATAGAAAACAAACTTCGATTATTGGTTCCAGTCGAACATTGGTACCACTAACTGGAAATGTAATTAAAACAACACAAAATCCTACAACAACTTTTCAAGAATGAATCCGCTTGTGCTATCCACAGAGAGAAAGCGGAGCAGGGATAAATAAGCAACACCAGCAAAAATGTACTAATTTCACAATCAGTGTCGCAATTCTCGGGCAAAAGGAGATTATTACGCTTTACTCCATTCGGTATGGGTTACCCGATTATAAAGGAAGGCAGCCTAACTACGTAAAACTCATCGCGAAATCGTCGCGCGACTGAATCGCAGAACAATCGTTGTTCCAAGCTTAAGATTTTCGATGTTGCGTGGTAGGCAATATATGCTCAAGTTGAATACATTTAGTGCATTTAACCGTCTTCATGACCTAGAGCAGCGTTTTCTAAAGTAGGTGCCCAAGGGTTTCATGGGGAATGTGAGAGGGTTCCACGAATATATATTATGTTTTTACTGTAATTTTAAATTGCCATGACTTTTTTATGTTGCCATTTGTTGAGGGTTCCATGACTAGTGTTTGGTGGTCAGGCCGTTGTGGAATTAAAAAAATAACACCTAGCTATTTGTTAAGACACAACTGACACGAAAGCAAGGTAAACTTTCGTGTCAGTTAGAATTAAATCTTTATCAGGTAGTTTTTTAATGTTATTATCAAATGTATGTATGTATGTATACCACTAAAATTTACTTTAAATATTATGATTATTACATATAATTTTACGCAAATTTTGTTGCGAACAGACTTAAAAAATACAAAGTGTTGGAAAACCTCCATGAGCGGGATTCGAGTTGGTAGGGTACGTCATGGGGTGCGGGTTTGACAACACTTTATCTATTTACTGGTATATTCAAATTTATAGTCTTTAGGTAAGCATAGATTTTGCCAACTGTCTTAACCTGAAGACCAGTTGCCAATTCACTTAGTAACGTCAGTACCGGAACTTATTTATTTCGTGATGAAAATTAAGGCTTCTGTTTTTGCGTACTGCGACATTTCCGCTCTAAGTTAACTAGTTAGCTTGCTACTTGGATTTGTTTGACATTTTATTATTGTTTTTTATATTAGGGAGTGTTTTGTTTTCATTCCTCAACGGGTGAAACGGGTGGACTTACCTGATGTTAAGTGATGATAAGACTTGCATTTTAACCGGAATTCTCAACTATTGAGAAACTTCACTATCTTATCTCGTATCTTCCTAAGCACGGAGGAGCTCATGGTGATAAATTTTTGGTCACCCATCCGATGACCGGCCTTTGGGAAAGTTGCTTAACCTTAGCAATTGCAGACCGGGCGCGTTAACCACTGCGCCATCGAGCTCTTCAAGGATTATGTAGAAATGATATTTTCAATATTCATATAACACTCTTCAATAAAATAACGATTATTATGAAACTTACGGACAGAAACTCGAATTTTATTATACGGGTAGTATTATAGATTAGCTCGTTGCGTTCCATTTTATTTGTTTCTGTTGAAAATACTTAAATCCCGGGATGAAGACGAATGGACGTTTCAAAGGGGAAATGAGTGCCCGGAATCCTGGGATGGGTAACAAAGTGGACTCCAACTATGCAAAGTCTCCAATCGTTACGTCCACTGACTCGTGCTTGTTTTTTTTTTCGATTTTGCTTTATCCCGTAGTTTTAGGTTAGATTCCCTTTGTTGGAAAATAGCGGTAATGACAAAACAGTTCTTTGTTGGTTTATTCTATAAAAAAAGTATTTTCACTGTTAATATTACATTGCGCAATTTAGGTAAGTATCTATACATATATTAATACGTGAAGCAAAAACTTTGTACTCTTTTTACGAAAATTGCGCGGACGGAGGAGTCTGAAATTTCGCACACTTATGGTTTATAGAGAAAGTTAATATAGTACAGAATGTTAATATTTTTTTTAAATTATGCATAAAAAATTTTAACAAAAAAACCGACTCCAAAAAATTTGACTGATAAAATTGCACTAAAAAGTAAAAAATAAGCGTTAGACTTATACAGACAATAACTTTATTAAGAAAAAATATAGGTACAATTATTGTTATTTTTGGGGCCGGTGCCAGCCAACGAAGTTTTTGAAGCCGGTGCCAGTCCGCGTTTGTAGTTAAAATTTCATGCATAAGATTGAATGTACTATTATGATAATAATATGGTATGTCGTTAAATGTTTATGTTAAAGTACCTTGGCTGGCACCGACTCCAAAAGTAACAATAATTGTACCTATATTTTTTCTTAATAAAGTTATTGTCTGTATAAGTCTAACGCTTATTTTTTACTTTTTAGTGCAATTTTATCAGTCAAATTTTTTGGAGTCGGTTTTTTTTTTGTTAAAATTTTTGTTTATTTTTCGCTTTTTAGTGATTCGTTTTGATCTATTTATCAAAAGCGAATATGGGTAGACCTACTAAACACGCTGCTCGTATGAGACAGCGCCGTTTAAATGAGACAAGCGAAGAAAACGAGAAACGCCTATCTCAAAGTAGGAAATCAAAAACTGAGTTCCGGTGCCTGTCTTCTTTTGCTTCGTCATAGTCGCTTAACTATCTTAATCGAGATATTTTATCGCCACCCGTGAAATACTTATCATTGAGGAGTTCCGATGGCAATCTGTGGTCTTTTTCATCAGTTACACTTCATCAAATGATACTTTCTGAATGCAAATGCTTGACTTATTTCTGAAAATACCAAAATCGCGATAGATATGCCTACAATATTCGATGAGTTCCCTCAATTCCTCAAGGATCCCATCATCAGAACTGGACCAAATTAAAATGGGACCACACGGGAAGCCCCAGCTTTCAAATAAAGAAAGAATCATCAAAATCGGTTCACTCAGTCGAAAGTTCTGAGGTAACAAACATAAAAAAAAAAAAAAACAAAAAAAAAAATACAGTCGAATTGATAACCTCCTCCTTTTTTTGAAGTCGGTTAAAAATACATTAAATCAATATCACAAACATTACACACACTACCATGTATATAACACACACACATAATACTCTTTTCAAAAATTTCAAAAATAGAAAAGGAGCGGCCGAAATCTGTCAATGCCAATCCAAACTCACTATCTTTTTAAATGTTTCATTGCTTAGGATACAATCCGTGCAGCCTTAATAAAATTACGGTCGAATTTCGACCACTAGACGACCACTAGTTACATATAAATGGAACAAATATTTATTTCCTCACATATATCTTTGTCGCATATTTCACTTAGCTGCGGAGTCACACAGATTAAAAGAAAATTAAAAATCAATTGTGTAAAAACTTATCTTTGGTATTTTTATTATACATATTGCATGACCTCTTGTCAAGAAATGTAATTTTCTGACCTAGGTTTAATAGTTTGTAAATAGCTAAAATACAAAATACAAAGGTATTCTTTGAGAATTTGTGAGAATTGACCGATACAACATATCTGTCACATACAAACAACAATTCAATACATATCTATTATCATTGTAAATCCAAGATGGCTGCCGCTACATTATGGCGGATTACATGTTTTTTAAACGGTTTTATTTTTTGATACTGAAGAAAATGCATTACGCATACCACTGCATTTGACAGCAATCCTGCCGCCCCTCACTAGTTGGTGTTCACGGGCTGAAATGATGATGTTGAAAAGTTGGAACAAAACTCTGTTAGTAAAACAATTGAAAGCCACTCGTGTCATCCATCATCCATTCTCCTCTACTCCGGACTCCGTGCCCGAGCATCCTCGCCTTGCAGTTTTCATTTTCCTGAAAACTTTTTTTGTTTATCCTTCAAGGATTTCCACGAGAAATGTGTAACAACGACGGCGTTGGACGCTTTGAGCACCATTACAATGACTGTGGTGTCGGCTTTGAAGGACGTATCCTGAAGCAAAAGTGACACTACATTACATTGACACTTACTCTTGCAACTTGAACCTTGTTGTTTACAAAATAGGGTTGTACAAAACGCAAATGTAACGTTGTACGTTTGGTATTCATCTCCCTACGCGCGGTTATTAGTCGTGAGTACTGAGTAGTGGTAGATATGACGATGGATGTTATCTCTGCGTGCCATAGCTCTAGCCAAGTATGTAATGCCATGTTTTGCACGTCACATGTAATGTGAGCGTGTTATCGCGAGCAATTGTTTCGGGAGTGGCGTTTAGTCGATGTGAGGGGCCTTTTGGCGGGAACTGGATCTTCCGTCAAAAATCAGTCTTCTCTTGAGTCAGTTCTAAAGTTGCGTATTGGCTGGCTGTAGTTTTTGTGACAGCAATGAAGTATTGAAGCGCTAGTTTTAGTAATAATTTACTATCTAACACAGTAATCTTCAACCTACTAAACGAACAAAACAAATTTAAAATTGAATAACTATAAAAAAAAGGTGTCGGATGTTAAATTTTATTCTAGTAAAAACAGAGTACTTAAGTAATATTATAAACGTTTGTTATAATTTCACATAATAATTATCTTACAGTTAGATATTTATGAATAATTGAAAATTATATACTAACATCTAACTAATTCATATTTTTGTCATTTAAAGTATTAAGAACTTATTTTTAGCAATTTGTTTTTATTAAATATTATATTGAATTCTCTTAAGTTTGCAAAAACACTTCACTTTTTACAAGCTTTTATTTAGCTTGCAATGTATGTATGTAATTTGTTCGGGTGGAATCTTGCTACTCAATTTTGAGGCAGATATCTTCAACCGATTGTGTGACGTCATTCTAAATCCAAGATGGCGGCACTACCAAGATGGCGGACTAATTATCTTTATTGCATTCCTTCAATATGGATATCAAATGAAAGGGCTTGCTGAGAATAACTCGAAAAATATAGTGACGTCACTCTAAATCCAATATGGCGGACTAAGTTTTTAATGCTTGCCTACAATAGGGGTATCATAAGAAAGGAATCAGATGACCAGACTGAGAAACGTGTCCAGCGATAACTAAAAAGTAAAAAACAAATTAAGAGTAAAAAACCTTTTTGAAAAACAAACTTTTATTTAAATGCGCTAAAAAGAAAGAAATAAACTTTCACTTTAAAACTTTTACTATCAAGATCAACCTATAACGTCATTACTCATTATCTACTACACAATTTATATGATATAAAAGCTCGCCGTGAGATTTACTTGTGTAGATAAACAAGTAAATTAAATAACTTGATGTGATTGATTTTAACTATTAAAATTTTCAATGTAAGTAAATACGAGTACGGGAAAATTTGCCACTGTTTACCAAGCATATACTTTCGCAATACTCAGCGAAACAGAATATAGAGTTGGCTATGAAAAAGCGCAATATATTCATCCTGAGTGACAGCCAAGTCGCGCTCAAGTCACTCATGTCGCCCTGAATCGACTCTGGCCTTGTTCTGGAAACCACAAAAGCTCTAAACAAGCTAGGTGAACATAACAAGGTGCGATTGATCTGGGTCCCAGGCCATATCCACGGCAACGAGATGGCGGAAGCACTTGCCAGGGAGAGCTCAGAGACCCAGCTTATTGGTGCTGAGCCGTTCGTGGCACTTGCACAAAGTACCATTAACAAGGCCTTAAAAGACTACATCGAAAACAGGCACGACATCGAATGGAAAGAGCAGCCGGGTATGAAACACTCCAAATCCTTCCTAGGCGAAAACGCCCTAGGACGGAGTAAGTTCATATGCGGAGGCAGCAGAAGGCAGTCCCGATTAACCATCGGTGCCTTGACAGGGCACTATCCCACAAAGCAAGCTTCACAGAATGCACATCTCAACAAATAGCTTATATGTAGGGCATGTGGAGAGGAAACGGAGTCAATGCAGCACCTACTGTGTGAAAAGAATGGGGCTCCTAGGGTCGGCCTATCCGAAACCGGAGGACTTCAGGCTCTTCGCTCTTAAGGACGTTGCCAAACTTATGGCATCTACCTTTACAGAGGAGGAAGAGTGAAAGGATGGGGTTTGCACTAAAGATCCCGATGGGTCGAAGTGTTACTGATAGAGGGAAACCTCGGCAGGCCCCACTAAGAAATAAATTGTGTAATGACATTATTGATAGGTGGTAAAAGTTTTAGGGTCTTACAAATAAACGAAGAATAAGGTCCGAATAGTTATTCCGTGTTTTGTCTCTTTTACTCTAAATTGAAATGACGTTTACATGACAGGAACAAAACACGAAATAACTAATTGGACCTTATTCTTTGTTTATTTGTAAGGGGGTTAAAGTAAGTTTATTTTTTTAGCGCATTTAAATAAAAACCTGTTTTTTAAAAAAGGTTTTTAGCTAATACTTTTAGACAGAGACTGTCAGAGTCACAATATTTTAAACACTTAATTAGCCATTATTTAACTAACGCCGTTTTGTAATAGGAGAGACTCCTTTACAAAATACCTTCAGAAAATATGGAGAGCTGAACATAATTTTAATAATCAGGGACTCTTCAGTCCCATAGCTCATTCGTTAGAGTGCTGTATAAGAATGTTTTTTTTTCAGTGTCGACTTGAGGACAATCGCTGCGATGAGCGCGGGGCAAGGGGGGAGGAGGATCCCAACTCCAATGCCCCCACCTAAGGAAAATGCCCCGCATTCTAATAGGTAAGACCTTTTTTTACACAAATTATGTATGAGCAATTTGGACTTTATTAGCTGCACAGTAAGGAACACTGTGCAGCGCCGGCGTGTTAAATGTTTTTATTTTATTGCGTCGACTTAAGAAAGTTTTGTTGGTTGAAAACTTTGCCAACAAAAACAGTTATGTAGTTTGTTTGTTTATACAAACTTTTTATTAGGTTGTGGTATGTATAAAATATGTAGTACGAGTATGTATATACTCATAAATAACTACTGTCAAAAGTAGCATTGCTAACATTTGTGTTACTTAAGTCGATTTAGGTTTACTTTCGACAGATAGTGGTGAGATAGCCTATTCTTCAGTGATTGAGAATTCCAGTTCGAAGTGCGCGTCCATCTTCGGCTTTATCATCAGAAGGCCAAGCGATTTCCCAAGATGTAATAAAAATAAATACATAGCTATTAGCTACGTCTACACAGTTTGAACTAACATTAACATCTGAATATTTATAAAATTTATAAAATACAGTGAAAAAATTAAACGCCCGTCCGACCCAGCCAGGCTGAATTTAACATCTGTCACCATTCATTATTATTATAATCTTCACAGTGACGCAATACTCTCTTCTGTGGTAATGTACCGCTGGTTTGCAGCGTAACTCTTTCAGGGTCAGAGAGATGTATATACCCATCACATTTTGAACTTTATGTGATTGAGATAAGATTAAAAACCAAATGAAATATGTGGTTAAAAAATCAACCACCATGCCGCAAAGAGGTAAATCGTAAACTACTAGAAAAGTTCTTCAAGTCTTCTATGGGGCCTCCATAGCTCAGCTGTTAGAGCATTGGACCGTTTAACCAAAGGTCGTGGGTTCGATTCCCACTCGAGCTTCCTGAGGCTTATATTTTGGTTTTAATGTCCTTTTATGACACGGTGTTTCCAATATTTACGACGCTGTAAGGGAGAAAAGAGCTGGACACTTGTTGAGTTTCTTGCCGGTTCTTCTCAGCACAAGATCTCCCGCCCAGAGTAGACTTACGAACCGATGGCATAATGACGTTCATAAGAGCTATTTGTAGCCTAAACTGAATAAATGATTTTGAAAATTCTGGTTGATTTTGTCAAGTCAAATTGTATCTTGTTATTAAGTATATACAGGTTGTTTGGTAATACCTGTACAGTATAATCCCGAATATGGCAGATAGGGCATATGTTGTAGAACCCCGGAGAATTATAAACATATACTTTGGCACTGCTATGCATTACGCATTAAAAATTATATACAGGTATAGGTCTACAATAGGTCTACAATAATACACTCAAACTCAAGAAACTTCTTCTACCATAACCACAAAATACATACTTACCGTAAAATCTCTATTCTGTGCCCTAGCCACAGAATAGATAATAGCTAGTAGGTAGGTAGGTAAGGTTTCCACTACTTACGGAACCCTACTAGGATATAAAATAAGAATAACAGTTGCACTTAACTTTGTGTATTATAATAAAAACATTACATTAGATTAAATCGATCTCAGAGCACCTCGGATCTTAGCCGGCCTGTCTAGCTCCTGTCTTCGACTGTGTCAAGCCGTTGCAAGCCTTTTTAATTTTACATGTTCGATGATTCAAATTCATCCAGACTAAAAAGGCTTACATACAAATACAATAAACCAACTTTTACTATGAGCTGCATGACCAGTGACGTGAAAGACAGTAAATTGATACCGACTATTAGCACCAAGTAGTTACGAATAATATCAGGTGTCGCACCAACCTAAGCCCCGAAACGTTGGATTAGCCGTTATAGCTACTATACCGTATGTTTGCTCTCTATAAATTGCCGTGTCCGAAAAGGGCGACTAAGTTTTAAGTTCCTTTAAATCGTTCCTTTAAATGCAACACACAATGCAACTTTGTACTCCATTTTTACTAAAATTGTGTGGACGGAGGAGTACGAAATTTCGCACACTTATAGTTTACAGACAAGACCAACAGCTATTATATATATATAAACATTTAAATAGCTACGGAAAGCCATAGAATAGCCAAGCTAGATAAAATTTCCTTTGTTTATGCAATTATTAGTATGTATGTGTATTATAAATATTTAATTAAGTTTATTTTAGTTTTCCAAGTGCACTATGGCCTATGTCCAGCAGTGGACGTGTGTAGGCTGATGATGATGATGATGATGATTTTAGTTTTGCAGGAGGTACACATTAATTCTACCATTATTAAAATTTATAACGTTTCCTTTCGCGGGCCTGCTGGGAGACATTTCAGAACTGAAATAAGCAGCGCCCTTGTACCCGTAGAGCTAGACTTGTAAATAAATAAATAAAATTATTAGTTGACATTGTATTGAAGATGTTTGACAGTTTTGGATAGGTTGATGTGAAGGCGTGTGTCATCATCATCATCATCATCATCATCATCATCATCATCATCATCATCAGCCTACACTAGTCCACTGCTGGACATAGGCCTCTCCAAGTGCACGCCACCGTGCACGATCCGCGGCTACTCTCATCCAGCTTTCAGGCGTGGCTACCTTGGGAACTGAGGTAAAAAACCAGAAAATAAGGGTCAGCAGGTAGGTATTTCTGCTGGTTAAAATTCATCATCATCACACGTACGTACCATGATTGAGGTCGGGCTTTGGACAATAAAATATTGGAACTTAGGGAGAGTGAGCAATTTACATGGTGCAGTTTGAGCCCATGAGATCAAAAGTAGGTACAGTAAGAACAATCTATATCTATCATCATCATCATCATCTCAGCCAAAAGACGTCCACTGCTGGACAAAGGCCTCCCCCAAGGATCTCCACAACGACAGGTTTTGTGCTGCTCGCGTCCAGCGGCTTCCCGCTACCTTCACCAGATCGTCGGTCCACCTTGTTGGAGGCCTGCCCACACTGCGCTTTCCGGTACGCGGTCGCCACTCCAGGACTATCTATAATCTATATCTATATACTAATATTATATTTATATTAGTATATAGATATTAATATTATATTTATTTATTTATTTATATATTTATATATTTATATTATTACAGAGGAAAGCTTCGCATTTTTGTATGTTTACAACTAATAAACTCAAAACTCCTGGGCCGATTTAAAAAATTCTTTCACCACTGGAATGCTACATTAGCGCTGAGTAACATAGGCTATAATAAAAGAGAAATTTCCACCCGTGCGAAGCCGGGAGGGGCCGCTAGTTCTTTTTAAAACACACTTTCCCGCAGTTGACTATGATAACATTACAATCGAAATATTTCTATCTCCATTTGTGAATTAAATGTACCTACTTATGTCATATAACATAAGGTCTTGATTACAGGCTCTATGCTATGTTCTCAAGAGCATACACACAAGCCCGCTGAAGCTGCCGTCGTCTGAGGCAATCAGTAAAATATCTCGAAAAAAAAGTCAAGACCATATATAATAATATTAAAATTATACTAGTGTCGAAACATGTCCATGGGTGCATTTCTTTAGGTCTTTACTTTAATCCCACAAATCCAAGTAAGGTACTGACCTCTTCTCCATTTGGCTTTCCACTCTATTCTTTCCACCCCTCATGCCCACATGTAGAGGGTTGAATATTTAAAAGCTGATGAATAACTGACTGGACATATCACGTTCCCGTTATTAACTGCACGCTTACAAGTGCGGCTCACGAAATTCCACAAGGACTGCAGCGATGGTGCATCGCTCACTTGTTTTAAATTGGTAAATTGAATTTTGAAAGAACAATTCCTTCAAGAAATAGGTACGTGTCCTTTCCAAGAAATGCTGACTGTGTTTTGTTTTGTAATAGGAACATGGTACAAGCTTTAGGTACATGTCATTATGGCTAAATATTAATTCAACTTGTTTATCACCAGGATGCTTTGTGCAAGTTTTATTTTTTTTCAATAACGTCACGCCTAACAAAACGAAAATTTGTATCGCAAAATTTTTACTCTCTTAGCAGTGCCTTTTCAGAGCCATAGCACGAGGCACCTACTTAGACATGTGCAACTACAAGTATGTTGTTATATATACATATATTCAACCACATGCACTTAAAATAAGCCACGAAATTTTTAATCTGCTATACCCTTTAGGGAGTTACTTATGTTCACCATCGTCCTGAAATATATCTGCCATCAGCTTCATAACACAGCTCGTAATGACCCCAATCACAATGCTACTAGCACTATTGTCTGCGAAACAAACAACATCTTACACTTAGCGAGTCGCGACCGCAAGTCTTGTGGCGTATAGAGCTAAGTGCTCGTTCAAGTAGCCACCCGGTATTGTGGACTGCTGCAAAAACGCAGGCTGCCTTGCTCAAGACTCAAGTGCCAGTCGCAGCCGCGTAATGGAGGTAAAGCCTCTTTCATCCTACCTGCTTGGTTGGACTTTTAGCTCGGTACCAAGGTCGAATTACGGAAAATATTGTAAGGAAAGGGTTTTTTTAAAAAAAAATTTACTAGTTTTAAACTTATCTGATTGTCAGTGTCGATAAGGAGGTGGAAGTGCACTGAATACTCAGGTACTAAGACATCTGTCTGACAGTTCTGACACCACATCAAGCGGTATGCGGCGTGGCGCGCGTTTTCTCTGTTCGTTGCGTTCTTTATAATACCGCTGACTTAGATAATAAGATGCTAATTAAGGCGATGCACCGCTAAACAATAAATCTCATACGGAGCGTTTGCCCCCCGGACCACAAGAAAAACTGTTTTTTTTCCTTCAAATTAAAACTACAATTTATAAAAAAAAAATGAACTACAATATTGAAGTGTGTGTTAAGACTAATCTACTAAGAAAATTTAGATGCTTAAATTGGTCTGGTTAGCCTGTAAAATGCAAATCTATGTTTAAAAAGAGGTTACTTAGATATTTTTTTTCTCTGTTATAAAATTTAACAAATCGTGTTTCTGCAACTAGCAAAATGAAGTCAATTAAATGAAAAATCATGTCATCAAATATCACTTTCATATGTTTTGTAATTGTTGGGAAAAATCATGTTCCTCGCCACGTAAATTTCCAATGTGTCGCCATAATCCAGGTGGACTTGTCGTATAGTCGTATAATGACTATAGGTACCTATAGGACTTGTATAGAGCCACAGCGTAAAGTTTGTATAGATTGTGGTAAGTGTTTGCTCAAGTAGCGACCCGGTATTGTGGAACGCAGCAAAAACGCAAACTGCCTTGATCAAGACTCAAATGGCAGTCGCAGCCGCTCTTTCGTCGTACCTACCTGCTTGATTGGACTTTTAGCTTGATACCTGAGTCAAATGTCTTGAAAGATCTAGTAAGGTATGAAGAATACTGAACAATAACTAAACCCAGGGTGAAAGTAACCTACGCACAGTCAGCAATGAAAGTCGCTGAACATAGGTATAACATTGTAGTAGGCGCTTGCCAATTACTATAGTAACGCTAACGTTATTATGTCAAGGTGTACTAAAGTGGACAGTGAGTCGTCGCTGACATGACTGTATCTGATACCTTTTAATGTGTACCTATATACCCGATGCATGGAATAATAATTTTATTAGTCCATGCGTGATGATAGCAATAATTCTTAATTCGTAATAGGTAAGTACCTATTCAAATAAGAGTTAATGTTTAACCCACAGGCAGGTGCCTAATTGTTTGTTTGTTTGTAGTCATCCATCGGTGACTATTTTTATTTTATTTGACACTGAAAATTAAACCAACCAACCACAGTCGAGCGCCAACCTGCTGTACTTCCATATATGAAAGGTGTCACTGACAAGATTGGACATATCTTAAAGCGGGCTTCAATCAACACTTACTTCAAGCCGCCGAAGAAGATCAACCAATTTTTACGACCTGTCAAGTGCAACATACCCCTTTAAGATGCAGGCGTGTACAAACTGGACTGCGACTGTGGGCTCTCTTACATCGGGCAAACAAAGAGAAGTGTAGGAACCCGTGTTAAAGAACACATAGCCGACGTCAAGCATAGGCGCGAAAATAAGTCTGCAGTATGCGAACATTCCCTAGAGGGGCCCAACCATTACATCAGATTTGATAAACCACAAATACTTGCTAGAGAACAACGATTCATCCCCAGGATGATACGCGAGGCTATTGAAATTAAAAAAACATCCTAGTTTTAATAGAGAAGATGGTTGGAACCTACCACCAGCCTGGGATCCCATCATATAAAATATTAAATCCCAGCCCCGACACCATACTGCCAGACCAAAAGATACTGTAAGCTCTTTCTGCGTAAAACGGAACGCACCTGATTAAATTTAAATGAAGGTATACAAGCTACCAACTAATTATGAGATGACCAACACCTCAGTCTCCCTGTGACCACGAACCCTGCAAAGGGTTCGAAACGTCAGGATAAACATTAAATAAGTAATGTATAAAATAAACACGAGTAGATCCGTAAAAGTTGTTTCATTTCACTGAAAATAAAACTTATACGGGTAGATACCTACTGTCTAGTATCAGTTAGTTGTAGGTATGTAGGTAGGACGTACCAAAATAACTATTTATATAATACTAGCTGACCGGCGGGCTTCGTACCGCTTTGACAGTTTCCATGACAACAAAACAAACAAAATAACAAATCATTCGTCCGTTTAAGAACACTCGCATGATGGACCCCTATAGCAGCGCCACCTACCGGGTCCAATTGTAAATCTAAACCATTCTCGAATCCACTTGAATACACACAAAAAATTTCATCCAAATCGGTCCAGCCGTTTAGAAGGAGTTCAATTTCATACACACGCACAGAAGATTTATTTATATGTATAACTAGCTAACCCGGCGGACTTCGTACCGCTTTGACGGTTTCCATGACAACAAAACAAACAAATCGTATTTCTAAATTGTATCCCGTTCCCAACAATTTTGCATACTATTACCTATTATTACATTATTATTATTTTACTAAAATCATATAACATTTAGATAGCTCGGGAGTCGGGAGTCAAGTCTGACTCCCGATACTGTGACGACGTGTCGGGATGATTACGTATGTACGTGCACGTACGTATCGTTGATAGTAAACGCTAATTTCGCAACATGTTTCATCGTCAGGATGGCCGAGCGGTCTAAGGCGCTGCGTTCAGGTCGCAGTCCACTTCTGTGGGCGTGGGTTCGAATCCCACTTCTGACAGTTTTCTTTTATTATGTTATTTTTTTAACACATGGTTTTTTACATATTTTTCTGTGCATTCTGATAACATTCAGAAAGTCTATTAAAAACTTTTGACATGGTCGCGGGCGTTGTAAGCTATTTTCAGTATCACTACAATTTGCAGACAAACTTGGGTGTATCTCTTGTAATTCTGCTTCGACGCCATAAATTTTAGTAGGGTTCGTTGAGTTAACACTTTACACCATCTCAGTGAATAAACAAAACTCATACTAGGCGTTCTACTAAGCTTTGAGGTATTCCACGAAGCACACCCAGACGAAGCACACCTAAAGTATTCCATGAGCTTTCATGCACACAATTTGATCTCCAAAAAAAATTAGCACTAACAAAATCTGCATAGGTACATCTTCTATGTACGTAACAATAAATTCCTTTGGGTACGCTACATGACGATATCGATAACCCACTTGTCTTTAACATAAGCAACGTCTGTATTCTGCGTGCAATAAAGAAAATTCTATTCTATTTTTGTTGTCTTATCTACTGTCCACATTGAATCATCTGTTCAAGACTTGAATGCTATTTGACCTAAAGAATACTGGTCATGTCATGTACAAAAGTCTCTTTCAGTATCAATTGCCATACCCCACTTAATGCAGCTTCATAATAACAATAGCAACTCTTCAAAGAATAATTACACTACAAATCATCTCTTTTTATAAAGATTATTTTTAATGCTCTATTAATACATTTAAATAGTATACCTGGTGTTAAGTCATCCAAGGGTGCGATATTGGAACCGGTGACTAAATCTGATGCTTTTTTTATTATTATATATTAACGGGTAAGCACAGTGCCTTGATCTCACCTGATGTTAAGTGATGATATAGGCCAATGATGGAAGCGCACTTCACCCGGGATCCTCAACTAGTGAGGCACTGGCTATCTTTTCTCTAGCTGCCGGAACACAACAATGATACAAACATTGATGTTATGGCGACATATTTAGATAAGATGGTGGTAGCTAGCCAGGCGGACAAACAAGCCCTACCACCAACCAAACCGAGTACACAAACATGTACCCACGCTGGGAATCGAACCCGGGACCTCTGGGTCTAAACCGGTGGTCTTAGCCACTAGACCACAGAGGCGGTTAAATCTACGCTAGTCACGCTATGATATCAATTACGAGTCCTCCTTTTTCTCTTATTCAAAGTCGCTGGTAACTTATTTCTGACATCGAAAATTCTCCAACGTTAGGTATGTAGGTAGGTAGGTATTATCTTAATAATTACATTCTAAATAATACACAAATTATTATATTTCATAGTGTAGGTATTTGATGTTACTTTTAATGTCAAGATCACCGGTGAGATAAAAAAATAGTTATCCAGATTTTTTTTCTATTTAATCATGAAAACGGACCACCAATCCGCATTGGGCCCGCGTGATGGTTTATGGCCTGTTCTCCCTATCCATCCATATAGAAGGCTCGTGCCCCAGCAGTGGGGACTGAAAAATGAGCTGATGATGATGATGAATCATAAAAAACAATGGCTAAAAATAGTTTTAGTCTTCAACAACGAATGCTTCCTAGCTGTTACCCCAAAAAATGTCAATGACAACCAATGTTATTTATTGGCGACTAAAAAAGTGTCGAATACGCCCTTAAAGTGTCGAAAACTGATGCCACTACGCTACCCTGTACTTTGATTTGATTTTTTCGTTTCATCCCGATTTTACAAATCGCATAAATTCAATGAATTTAAGAATTTGGTAAGTATTGCTTACTAACTTTTGAGATCGCTTAAATTTCGCTTAAGTTTAAAAAATTTGAACTTCGAAGTTTCTATGAGGTAACTAGGATTTGAAGAAAGTCTGCTAACACTTCTAAGTATTGTATCAACGTAGGTAATTAATCAGAATTCAGACTATACATTATCTTACCGGATACAAAGTTATTTTCACGGCACTCGATCAAGTTAAGGACATGAAACCTCAAGGGGTCGCGCAAAACATAAAGCGCATCTCAACGCGCCTTGTGTTCCACTGCAAGCTTTAAAACTGCATTTATTGGCGACAGAACAGGGCGGCGCGTCCGGTCGCCTTTGATCTCGGTTCCGGCGCTAACGGCCGTATCGCTTGCGCTTGCGCACGTGCGAATATCGCGCGCAGACTAACTGTAGTGATGTGCAAATTCCTAACGTCGAGGTTAACAATTTGAAAGAAAGATTGAGAGCGAAGAACCTGAAGTTAAGAGTGCCTTTAAAAACTATGGTTGACCGTTGGGGGGTGAGAGAAAAAGCAACTACCTACGTCTAACGACTACACCAGGGTCAATAGAGTTTGTAGGTATGGCGTAGAAACGGTGCCTTCTGTGTGCTAAGTGCTAACTTATCTAGCTTAACAGTTAATAGAAAACATTGAAATAAAACGTTTGATAACTGAATTTCTGTTTATTTCCCATAAAACATAGAGAGTTCCATTTAAATGAGCTCATTGGTTTAAAAGAATTAGAATTAAACCAACATGTAAAATAGCTCATGACGATAACGTGAATTTGTTAAACACCACCAGGATAAAGTTAAATATTTCTAATAGACACATCCCTATCTGCTCCACACACCGCCGGTTGTTCGAACATGATCGACAGATGATTTATATTTAGAGCGCCCGTTAACAGAAACAGTCGCGCGATTCTACTAAATGCTTTACTTATGTGGACTTGTCCTTGTCAGTTGTTAGTTGACTAATGGCCATTTTCCTGAACTATTTTGGCCATAACTAGGTATCGCTCGGAGACAGCCAGCCAACAACCATCAATTTATCAATCTTGATAAATTGGTGGTTGTTGGAAAGATAAATATGGAAAACGACTACGCAGCTGATCATTTGCCCTGGTCTGACCAAGTCAAGGGTCTGATGAGACTCCCTGTAACCAAGACACGGTAAAGAGCACTCTATTTTATACGACGTAAAAACAACTAGTCAACAACTCTATTAAAGTCTTTCGAGCCGGCCACGACCTTCAGTAAATGAAAAATGCAAAGAAGAAGTACTGACAGCAAACTTAATTTCAAATATATCTATAGATTCAGATGTGCGTGATTCATCGCCATTCATAATCCAGAGTTCCAGACGTCCTGTGTTTCTTTTGATCTGTCAGGCACGTGGTTCCTTTACCGTTTAGTGTTAACTTACTCATACAAATATCGACACAGGATGTCTTTTGCAACAGGAAAAATTAAAGATGACCTTCAATTTAAAATAAGCGCATCAGTGAGGTTGCGGTTAAACCGTCAGTATCAGACTCAGAGGTGCTGGGTTCGGCCCCCAGGGGAAAGGTCACATGTTGTCTCGGTCGCCATATTAACTATGACATATAAAAAACTCTACAAGCTACTAAACAATGCGGGTTAAAAAAATTACAGTACACAGTAGTCTCCTAAAACCTAAATAAGAAAGAAAGAAAGAAAGAAAGAAAGAAAGAAAGAAAGAAAGAAAGAAAGAAAGAAAGAAAGAAAGAAAGAAAGAAAGAAAGAAAGAAAGAAAGAAAGAAAGAAAGAAAGAAAGAAAGAAATTATTTATTGACGATCACACAGACATTACAGAAAAAAAAGAAACAGTTAATAAAAAAACATAAAAAAAAATTAAACAACAATAAGGAATGAATGTGTGTGAAGGCCAACTAGGACCCTGCCTCAGCTTGTGCCGTTGCGGTGCTGTTTACTGAAATTACACAATTTTTATAATTTTAACACATATAAATTAAATTGTAAAATCGTAATTTAGGTTTTTAATAAAATTAGAGTGGAGTACTCGTAATTGCTTTATGTTCTCTTTTTTTGGAAAGAGTTTGCTGAACCTCAAGCCTTGTGATGTGAAACGAAACACCGTCAGAGTTTTTCTAGAGGGAATGGCATCATGCACTAGTGCAGGGATGGGCAAACTGCGGCCCGCAGGCCATCTGCAGCCCGTGAATGATCGAAGTCCGGCCCGTGACCATCAAACAAAAATTCAAGTGTTTGTGTTTCAGAAAACGGTATGCATTTTCTGTATCAATATTTTTATTTCACAAAAAAATATTTATTTAATGAAAAAATACAGCAAAAATTCAATAGCCTGGCCCGCCATATAAAATTCAAAAAAATCAAAATCATTTATTCAGTTTAGGCTACAAATAGCTCTTATGAACGTCATTTTATGCCATCGGTTCGTAAGTCTATCTACTCTGGGTGGGAGATCTTGTACTGAGAAGAACCGGCAAGAAACTCAGCAAGTGTCCAGCTCTTTTCTCCCTTACAGCGTCAAAATATTGGAAAGTGCCCCATCATAAAAGACACTTACTACTATATTTTGTTAGTAAATATTGTCACGCGAATGAAAAAGTTTGCCCATCCCTTCACTAGTGTGTGTCCCCGTTCCCTACTAAATTCTCCGAGTGGTTCACACTAATTATGTGGTACACGTCAGCAGTATAACAGAGGTATGTGTATTGAACCACAACTTCTCGCATTCAACTCGAGCAATTGTCTGTTTAACTACCGACACTTCTTAGTACACTTCTTAATCACCTTACTCAAATAAAAAGCTTGCTAATGCTGGCATCGCCCGAACTCCCCCGTACTCGAGCGGTCGTAAACCACGCTACAGGGGGATACCTAATTGCCCGCGGACGTGTCGGCGCGCAGTTTTATGCGCCTGCACTGTTGTGGTGCACTCGTGGCACTTATGTGGAACTCGAGAGAGAGTTTGGGAGTAATAAGTCGGTTTGGTGGCAGAAATAGGAAGAGATGTTGGCGCAGCTGATGAGTCTTTGTTACACTAATTTATCGCTTTTAGACATTAAACATTGAAATTAAATCAAATCTCTTAGCGTTTATATACACAGGGATTTGAAAGATATTCGGTCGAAGCGGTGACGTGTTCACTCATACGAAATTCTCAACTATGTATTATTATTATTATTTTCAGCTTCTATCGTCCCACTGCAGGGCAACTGCCTCTCTTCCCATTTTCCAACATTCTCGGTCTGGAGCTTTCTGTGACCAATCCTTAAAAAATGAGTCTTACCCGTCCCGCCATCTCCGTCTAGGTCGGCCGCGATGTCGTTTTCGTTTACTATGTATGTATTTTTAAAATGTAATAATGAATATTCACTTTTCTTTTCAAAGACTGCATTTACGTACTTATAATTGTTTCGATCAAAAAAGAATCATCGAAGTCGGTGCATAGATGTTGGAGGTATGCGCGAACATACAAAAAAAAACAATAATAGAAACAAATTGAGAACATCGAAAACAAGTAGGTAGGTTAAAAATAAATTAACATCGAAACGGTTTTTTTAACTGCGTGCAGCAAAGTTTGTTTTGTGCTATGAGTACATGGTTATATTGTAAATCAATAATAATCAAAGCACCACTAGACTAGACCTTATCGCTGATAAATTAATAATTACACATCAGCGTCACATCAATTATTGATAGAGATGCTATGGTAGTAGTTATGATAATTACAAATCGTGCGGTTCTTGCATTACACCCTAACGTTGCACTCGAATATTATGATGGGGCAGTGCGTCTGGTGCCGAATGATAATAGAATAATCGATAGCAAATGGAGGGATTTTCTCATTTTACGTCCACTCTGAATTTTTTACATGTGTGACCCGATGGTCTTTCGAGGAGACAATTATAAGACCAAAAATGTTTATTTCATAAAATACCTACCTGTGACATTTCTATTTAAAAACTAACTCGTAATAATAAAACAGAAGAAAGATATAGTTCTCTTGGAGTGTCTTGTAAGAGTGTCTTCTTCTCGACACCTGCTTACCTACTGTAGGTACCGCTATCCTCTATCTGACTAGGTAGGTATCTGCTGTGTAAGTTTCGCGAAATTCGCAAAAAAAAACCATTTTATTTTAATAATAGGTAGGTATATTTCGTAGGCTTAGGTATATTTTATTAGAGTATTTTTGAAAGTAAAACTTTATATTTTGTTTAGTTTTTATACTTACCTACCTAATTATTATATTCGCACTTGATAAATTGCTTTACCTATACTTATTTAGCGGATATCCAGTACACCAAAATTATCGTTATAACCTACAGCATAATATGCAATCAGATGTATCATTAAATCATTAAAAATTGTCTTTGCGACATTCCTCTTTGGAAAACACAACTAGCGCCACCTATTCGTCGTTTTAAGAAATAAAAGACGACACATTCAAGTTTAACAGCACAAGCAGCACTGCGTTCAGTGCGTGCTACGTACAAGCAATAAGTTGCGGGAAGTTCGCTAGGTGGCGTTGTACGTAGTTTTGCACCCTGCTCATAGAGGGCGCTTTTTACGGAAGCTTTAAAAATAAACTAGACATTATAAATATATTTTTTTTTAGATTCCTATCAGTTTAACTTTTCTTTAAACCCAGCTTTCGTCTGTAAAATTCAAGACATTGTTACCAAATCACGGCAGTGTCCTATTATTGTGTTTGTGTACCTACCTTACCTACCCAGTCCAACCAAATAGGTAGGTAGGTACATAGGTACCTACCTAGTCCGTCTATGTAGCCGGTAGACATTTATTATTAGTCATTAATTTATTGCATTGCACTCATACATTAAGAGAAAGAAAGAATGAAAGAAAAAAAAAATATTTCAACACAGACACACACAAGACAATACAAACTACAGTAGGTACTTACCTAATTACCCAAAAAATAATATTGATCTTATTGACTACGTCTCGTATGAAAGATTGAAACTTGTAACATAAATAAACTATTATTATTCTATTAGTAGGTGTATACCATTCACGCCTGGGTGGCCGAGTAAGAAAAAGCTTGGCACGACATTCGAAGTCGTTGGTTCAATTCCTAGGTTGGGTATAGTGTGTTTCGGATTTTTCAATGCATAGCTGGCAAGCATGGTGATTAAGCCTATACCTCATCGATTTAGAAATTCGATGCTATACCAATTGTAGCGATGATTTGATTAAAAAAATGAAGGCCTATTCCCCCGCCGTGAAAACTGGGACGGTATTTTTTTTATTTGGAATACACAACAGATGACAATCAACATGACCATAAAATAGCAATTATAATAGAACAGTGCAAGACCAACATCTAAAAACGTGTTCACACAGCTAATCATGCAGATGCGGAAACAATGGAAATGGTACATACAAGAAATTTAAAATTAATTAGAACTCTAACAAATGTAACGCAGTAATTTGAATTGCAATAAAATTTTATGCTTAATTTAATATAATATGGTATAATATAGGCTATTTACTAATATTGGTACCATTATGCTATTATACATAGTCCTATTTATAACGAACAAAAGCGAATATAGTGATGAATTGTTCCGCAGAATCTTCAGATGAAGCGAGTTATCAGCTGATTGCCAATCTCATCTGGCCGCGGAAGCAAGTGTGCATTGCATCGAAGGATTGAATTCATTTGTTCGGTTTGCCTGCTCTTATTATAATCGTTGAAGCTAAACAAGTTTCGTAATGTTGGTATCTGAATGGGTGACCAAAGATAGTCATAGAGAGAGCTTCAGAAGGCTTATTTGTCATAATCAAAATCAAATCGTCGGGTCTGGCAAAGTGTGTTTCGGCATTTTCATAGTACCTCTACCAAGTAGCACAGGCCTTTGCCCAATGCTGGGACAGTTTGAGTTTATTTAGGTACTTACTTAAATTACATAATAGGTCCTTACCTATGAAATTGATGTTTAATAGGTGTATTACTTCTAAAAGTCAAGACCGGTTGATAATAATTATTATACACCTTAAATTAGGACTATGTTACTTAGGCTTCAGTAATAACAATGATTATTCATTTTGTGTCTTTGTCGCCCAATTTTTTTTTTAATTGACTTCTTTTTTGTTTGCGGAATTGACCTTTTGTTTCATTGTAGCTTTGAAGGGTTTTGTTTTTTTTTCTTTTTAATCTATACTAATATTATAAAGCTGAAGAGTTTGTTTGTTTGTTTGTTTGAACGCGCTAATCTCAGGAACTACTGGTTCGAATTGAATAATTCTTTTTGTGTTGGATAGTCCATTTATCGAGGAAGGCTTTAGGCTATATAACATCACGCTGCGACCAATAGGAGCGAAGCATCAGTGAAAAATGTTGCAAAAACGGGAAAAGAGCCTAAAAAATTAAAAATGCTGCCGAAAGTCACTATTCCACGCGGACGAAGTCGCGAGCACAGCTAGTGTCTGATATATTTAGCTAGTGAAACAAACACACTACTCTACAATTTTTATAGTGTAAACTTATATAGATGCTTAGAAAATTAAAAAAAAACGTTAGTATGAAAAATATAATACTTATTATAAAAAATCTTCATACAAAACGTCAATTTCATAGGTAAGGACCTAATATTATTCAAATACAAAACGCGAAATTATTAACCGTCATACTATAATATCTATACGAATACGTCTATTGGGCACTAGGCAGTCGGCGCACTGACTGAACATATTGAATGGCCTCTAATAAATTACTGAGAAACTCCTAGCTGTCCTACTGTTCCTACTAAATTGCTGTACCAATACTAAAATACACTTAATAGCGAGGCCTTAACAGCTTTCACATAAGGTCTACATTCGTATAACTGTACAGTAAGATGTGGTCTGGTTTTACAGATGCGGAGGAGTATAATTCAAGACTAAGTAGCTTTTCCATGTATGTCGGTAATAACCTTATATTGCATTACAGTAAATAAATCTATACTAATATTATAAAGCTGAAGAGTTTGTTTGTTTGTTTGTTTGTTTGTTTGTTTGAACGCGCTAATCTCAGGAACTACTGGTTCGAATTGAATAATTCTTTTTGTGTTGGATAGTCCATTTATCGAGGAAGGCTTTAGGCTATATAACATCACGCTGCGACCAATAGGAGCGAAGCATCAGTGAAAAATGTTGCAAAAACGGGAAAAGAGCCTAAAAAATTAAAAATGCTGCCGAAAGTCACTATTCCACGCGGACGAAGTCGCGAGCACAGCTAGTATATTTATAAATATGAAATAGGTATCTTACATATTTTGATACATAAGTAGCTTAATCTGCAACCGCTGAGTAACTGCCTGCTTTTAGATCACAAAGATCACACTAACGTTGCTGCTGTGGCGACAAACAAGCCCTTCTACCAGCCAAACGTTGTACAAAAATCTTAATCACTGCTGGAAATTGAAGCCGTGATCTCCAGAGATCTTGCGAATAAATACCCAGGTATTTATAGACCGTGTGGTTTAAGCACAAGGTCGCAAAAGTCTTACAAATATTTGGCTAAGGAGCGACTTTTGACCTCAATTACCAATATTAAAATAACTTAAAACTATCACTTTCTCCGAAACTTTTCACTGCTGCACTGGAAGATGTCTTTAAGCTTCTGGGCTGGAGAGGACTCGGCATCAACGTCAACGGCGTAAACATCACTCACCTTCGATTTGCTGACGATATAGTGGTCATGGTGTAGACTGGAAGACCTCGGCACAATGCTCGGTGACCTCAACAGAGTCTCTCAAGAAATCAACTAAAAATGAGCATGGGGAAGACGAAAGCTATGTCAAACTTACGTGTCGTACCCGCTCCTATAAAGGTTGGAGAAGTCCTTGCCCTCTCTCTGCCCTCGAAGTTGTTATTTCTATTCCGAAAAAATATTCACCAAAAATAAAGACAAAACCTTTCATCAAATATATAAGTCATCGTTTGGTCTCTATTATCAATACAAAAAATTCTCAAAAATTACATCCTTCTTACAGTCTTAAATGTCCGTGACATAAAACGCGACGCAAGTAAAATACAGTATGTAGACTATTAAATATCCACGTAAAGCCCGAATATACCATGAGACTATTTATATTCCGAAAAAATATTCCCCAAAGAATATAAAGACAAAAACATTTCATCAAATATATAAGTCGTAGGCCGCAAAAGCCTCACAAATATTTGGGCAGGCTGACTCCTGATATCTATTATCATCCCAACGAATGGTCCGCAATAATCTGCCAAAGTGGATTCATATCGTCCTGCCCCCCGACTGTCAGTAATACCACAACATATGGAGAGTACAGAAGGCAAGTTTAATATGTACCTACATACCGCGCTCGAACAATACACACATAGACCCCTTGCACGGACTCGGCAGGCTTAGGCTTATTAATTAGGTACTATAGTGATCGGGACTAATTGGTAAAGCGAACCTCCGGGCAGCCAGCCGCCTCGCTCTGCATTCGAAATAGTATTTGTTTTTTTTTGTTTTTTTTTTAGTTGATGGCTTCGTGCGATTAGCACATTTAGCCAGTGTATTATCAAAGTAATTTTTCTTACAAGTAATACATAAATAAACAATATTACCATATATGATGATGATGAATGATATTAGAAATGGGAAGTGAGAAATGATATACCCCCCAACCTCTCGAGTATCTCAGTAAAGATGTGGGGCTTTACTAAGTCCTCACGCGAGCATCTTGAGAGAATTTGAAAAGTAACGTTGCACTGTTTTGTTTCATTTGCCAACACTTATGCACACTCACGAACACTTAACGGTTAATAATCCACCATTATTTCACATTAATATTCGACATAACACAAGTTTTAGAAAATAAAACAAAACCGCAGACATGACGCTTCACTTTCCCGCCAAGAAAAATAGTATTTGCTATTAAGAAGAAAGAGATGAAACAAAAGAAGAAGACTTCGGTGTCAGACCACGGCTACAACGATATCTGATTATTGTATTCTTTGTTAATTGGAATACCAATACAAATCTGATTCGATTGTGTCGTTCTTATTAAATAACGCCCCCGTTATAAAAGTTCAACCACGCCGGTTGTAACAGTACCGATCTTTAGGTGACAATCGCAATCGCACCAATTTGCAATTTATTGCTACCAAAACACATAATTAATTCGTATTACGGAACGTAGAACGCTCCGATAGCGCCACAAGCGAGCGACTGACGAACTAAAACTGCATGACGGCTAGGGTTGCCAACTATTTTTCAGGAAATTAAAGTAAATCTATCACTAACTAGTATAAAAAAAGAATTTGATGAAAAAATAAAGTATTTTCCAAATTTATTTATTTAAATATTTAAAAATTTAATGTAATATTTCTTTGTACTCTTGGCACTATCTAATATTTTTTATTGTTAAAGCGCGTTCAGAAATTAGCGTTGCGTTACGTTTCACTTCACCTGAGTCTGAGTTCAGTTTCATGCAGTAGTTCAGAAATTAAGTCAACAGGAATATTCCGTTCAAACGCACGCATTAGTCGGAAAGAAAGTATTTTCCATACTTTATTTTTATTAAAAATAATAAAATATGGGGATGGAAAATAACGTAGGATACGTTATTTTAAAGTATGGTTGGCAACCCTAATGACGGCGGGCGTTCTCTAAAATAAACCGACCGATTGTAGCAACAGCAACTAGTAGCAGTCGCGTCGCTATTGTACAGTAAGCATCTGGTTGCTTTTTTCGGTAATCATCATCATGAGCTCATTTTTATGTCCCCACTGCTGGGGCACGAGCCTTCCTTATGGATGGATAGGGAGAGCGCGCCATAAACCACCACGCGGGCCCAGTGCGGGTTGCTGGTTGTTAACGACTGCTAATGCAGCCGAGACCAACGGCTTAAGTGCCTTCCGAAGCACGGAGGAGTTCGAGATGATACATTTTTGGTCACCCATTCGATGACCAGCCTTTGCGAAAGCACTCGCAGACCGGGCGCGTTAACCACTGCGCCATCAAGCTCCTCTTTTTCCGAATAGCTCGGAACAGGCCGAGCGTACTGTCGCGGGATTCCTTCTGGGCGAGCGCGTTTATATGGAGCTTATATTCTGTACTCTCCTTAGTTTGTAATACGGTCTGTATGTCATCGACGTCTCGCCATTGGATATAATAATGACGGTATCGGAGAGAATTATATTACTTTTCGATATAACTGTTATTATTTTCCTAAAACAGTAACGAAACGTTATAACTAGGGTTTCCAACCATACTTTAAAATAACGTATCTTACGTTATTTTCCATCCCCATACTTTATTATTTTTAATAAAAATAAAGTACCTATGGAAAATATTTTATTTCCGACTAATGCGTTTGAACGGAATATTCCTGTTGAATTTCTGAACTACTGGGTGCCAAGTACGAGTTTCATTCGCCATTCGATCGCGTTAACGAAAACGAGAATTTGTATGGCAAAATGTTAACTCCTCTCGTATGCCGCCAGGAGGCGCTGCTTCAATGCCATACTAATTTTCGTTTTCGTAAACGTAATCGAATGAATACCGATAGCAAACAAAACTCACACTCTGAATGATACTCAGACTCGGGTGAAGTGAAACGAAACGCAACGCTTAAATAAATAAATTTGGATTTTTATTTTTTAATGTTAAAAGGAGGCAAACGATCAGGCGGGTCACCTGATGGAAAGCAATCACCGCCCATGGACACCCGCAAAACCAAAGTTATCGCGGATGCGTTGCCGACCTTGAGGAAGGAGTTGGATCTTGAGGAGGGAGTAGGAATTGGGAGGGGGGAGGGGTGAGAGATGGGCCTCCGGTACTTTCACTCACCGGACGAAACACAACAGCAACGAGTGCCGTTGTTTCACGCCGATATTCTGTGAGAGGGTGGTATTTCGCCGGGCGAGCCCTCCCATTTCGTGCTACAACGCAGCGTGGCTCTACCACTCAGACAGTGTCACTCATTTAGCACCACCCAGGGGTCACGTGTAGGGTCTCAAGGGTAAACCTACGGACGCGAGTAACTTTAACCCCCAAAATAAAATACTTTATTTTTTTTTCAAATCCTTTTTTTTATACTATTGCGTAGTTCTAAAGATCTATGCATACATATATAGGGGCAGACAGACAGCGGGAAGCGACTTTGTTTTATAGTTAGTGATTTTCCTGATTCGACTACGTTAACGTAAACGTAAATTTTTATGGCATTGAAGCAGCGAGCGTCTCCTGTGACAAACGAGGCAAGGTTTATTCTCGTTATCGTTTACGAGATCGAATGAAAATAACACTAAGCAATCCGTCACATTGTGCAAAAGCCTGCATCATTGAAATGAACTTCATCACCTCGCTTGCTAAATGCGGGTTGGTTAACACAAACCCGTCCTGGGAATTGTCGAACCTAGTACCACTCATGACGAACTCCTTGGTCGAGTGGTTTGTACACCGGTTTTCATGGTGTCGCCATCTCTAAGGTCCCGGGTTCGATCCCCGGTTGGGTCAATTTAGAAATTATTGTTTTTCTAAATTGTCTCGGGTCTGGGTGTTTTCTATGTAATATATTAAGTATGTATTTGAGTATTTCAAGTTTGTTTATCCGTTGTGTAGTACCATTTAACGAGTTTCATAACGAAGCTTCTCTTGGGCTAGATAATTGGTGTGAGTGTAGGAAAGTTTATTTATTTATTTATTTACTCTAGTACCTACATCTTGATATCGGCCGGTTGCTTTGCCACTTAGGCGTTACGTTACGAAAATGTTATAAGGTTAAATCATGTCATCTTTTTTGCTTATCATCATCATCAGATCATTTTATGTCAACACGCCTGGGGCACGAGTCTTCCCTATAGGCGGATAGGGAGAACGGGCCATAAACCACCACGCGGGCCCAGTGCGGGGCGGTGGTTGTTAACGACTACTAATGCAGACGGGACCATCGATTTAACGTGCTTTCCGAAGCACGGATGGCTTGATATGTTAAGTTTTTGGTCACCCATCCGATGACCGGCCTTTGCGAAAGTTGCTTAACCTTAACAATCGCACACCGGGCGCCATCGCTTGACCTTTTTGCTTATAGTGGTTCGAAATAACGTCTTCGAAATATACGAAAGATATACCAAGATACTGAACTCTTTATATTTCCAAGAACATATTCTACTCTAAAATAAGTATTCCTATAACCATATCGCAGTCACATGAACGGGAACTATTATAGGCGTACAGAGGGCGCTGAAACTTGATCACTCCCAGCGCGGGAGTGTTGTAAAAACAAACGGATCTATTACAAGGTCACTGGGATATGATACGTATAAACACTATGTAAGGAACCCTCAGGGACTCCTAAGGCTGTGATCGTCAGTTACGAGTTAGAATCATGCCTACTTTTCTGTTGCGAAAGGTTCCGATACAAATATGAGTGGCTGATGGGGTTCTAAAAAATTTTAAATGATTCTTTGCAGTGAATAGTTAATAATTAAATAGTTAAATGCCTTAAAAAATACAACAACACTTAAATAAAATATAAGAAAAAATAACGCAGGTTCAGAGGCATAAGATTTCACAGACATTTTTTCGGCGCTAGTTTTCAGCCCTTACCCCTTTCGTTTCCAGTGCCATCTACTTTGCTTGTTTCGACTTTCATTATTAGACGTTCATGCTGCAATAGATTATAGAGACTATGAGTTATTTGTTTGTTGTTTATTTGTATATAATTTTAGGAAGAGCGGACACTCCTGAAACGAGTTTTTATAACACTTAAAAGGAGTGTTCCTATAAATACTATAATAGGTTGATTGAGGAACTGAAATAAATACATTTTTTATGAGTACTTCGCTAAAGCAACCAACAACAGCCTTATGTGCCTTCCAAAGCACGGAGGAGCTCGAGATGATCCATTTTGGGATAGTAGTCCCCTCAGGCGTTTGTCCCCTTGGGAGACAACTGGGATGTAGTGAGCATGATTCCTCACAAGTCGGCATAATTCAAAAATATAAATAGAAGTTACTGTTAAAACTTGGAATTTTGCAAATAAATTCTTTGACTTGTGAGGAATCCTGCTCACTACATCCCAGTTGTCCCCCAAGGCGACAAACGCCAGAGGGGACTACTGGATTACACCCTACATTTTTGGTCAGCCATCCGATGTCTTTTGCCTTCCGAGGCAAAACGAAAGAAAAAAGAGAAAATGGCCTTTGAGAAAGTTCCTTAACTCCGCAATAGAGGACCGAGTGCGTTAACTCATCTCACGTGAAATTGTTTATATTATGATTATTATGGCATAGACGAGAAATGTTTATCGCCGCGTGAGTGAACTTTTAACACAAAACACCGTTCCAAATTATCAACAATGCCATAACTAACGGTCGATTTGCGCGTGAGAACCGTGTTGAAACACATCATTAGTAGGGGCAGTCGTGACGCCGACAGTTCGTCCAAAAATACGTTCGTGACGACTCTTGTGTTTGTTTGAATACTCAGCGAGACAACCGTAGTTTTTAATGACTTAAACTTAAACTTCTCCTTGCAATATAATACGATATAAGTATAATACGACGATATTTGACGACCTCCTTGGTCGAGTGGCTTGCACCGGTTTTCATGGTGTCGCCATCTCTGAGGTCCCGGGTTCGATCCCCGGTCGGATCAATTTAGAAATACCTGTTTTTCTAAATTGTTTCGGGTCTGGTGGTTTCCTATGTATAATAAGTAGGTATTTAAGTATCTTAAGTATGTTTATCCGTTGTCTAGTTAACCATTTCTCGAGTTTCTTAAGGAAGCTTTTCTTGGGGCTAGATAATTGGTTTACACGAATCTACGGAGCTCGATGGCATAGTGGTTAACGCGCCCGGTAACCGATTGCTAAGGTTAAGCATTTTTCTCAAAAGGTGGCCAAAAACGCATAACCTCGGCCTCCTCCGTGCTTTGGAAGGCACGTTATGCTATTGGTTCCGGTTGTATAAGCAAGCATTCGTTAATAACCACCAATCCGCACTGGGCCTAGGTGGTGGTTTATGGCCGGTTTTTTCTATGCGTCCATAGGGAAGGATCGTGCCCTTTTTTTTGCGCCCTGCCGATATAGCAACCCACCTATAGCAACCCGGAGGTGGGAGGAGGTGAATACTACAATTGTATGACTATCTCAAGCGGTTGAGCTTGACTATGTCAGACTCTTACTGACTAAACACCCCCTGCCCCCCGACCGCCTATAACCGATCGCTTTGACTTCGTGTGTGGTTTATGACGTCATCTTGTCTTGTCCAATGAAAGCAATATCAAAATCTAAAGGCTATAGCTTTCGTTATTGCTTTCATAGGCGGCGGTTAGGCGGTCGGACCCCTGGTGTTGTCTATAGCCTTGGACCTACATTGTCAGCTGAGAAAGAGAGGAAAGCTAGAATAAGACCAAAAATGTACCTTTCTCAAGCGCAAATTAAATATATTTCATTTCATTTCATTTTATTTCATTTCATTTCAAGGTCTACATAGACGGAACGGTCGCCTCCCGTAGATGGGAGGTGACGTTGGCGTTACTCAATCAGAGATCAGCTCAATCTGCAGTGATGCTGCCTATGTCGGCTGACTTAACTAAGCGACGGTGTGTCCTGTGCCGCAAGTAGGCAATCCAGGTCACGTGATAACTGATATGGGGGATCCGATAAAGCGTGTTTGGGCCTACGGAAATGTGGGATGGGTCTCGTGCCCCAGCAGTGGGGACATAAAAATGAGCTAGGGATGTGTGACTCGTATCTTTCTACTTGCATTTATTTTACACTAGTGGACGCGTGCGTTACCCCAGCGGAATGTTGTCGAATTTCTTGGATTCTTGATATAGAATAATTAGTGCTCCATCTCGTGTAATTGTGCGCGAAATCTTAAATTTGTGCGTCCAGTAGTTTTTGAGATATTCGCGAAAAACAGATGCCGCTGGGGTAACGTTACCCCAGCGGCACATTTTTTTTCCTGTGGACTTATCAAAAAAAAAAGTATCCAGGAAGATAGATCTTGGGGCGCTGTAAATGTGCGTGTTAGTCTTAAATTTGTGCGTCTTATAATTCCGAATGTTGTGGTAAATGTGGGGCGTCGTGGCGTCCGATGGAGTAAACTGAAGGCCCGTAATACTTGCTGAATCTCCGTCTCGGATTTTCACAGCCGCCAAACCCAACACGTAAAAAATCCAACAATGTCGGACCGCGGAGCTCGCGGGTTCGAATCGCACTCCGACTGCAGCCAAACTATTGATGGATCCTGAAGTCCTGAAGCTGATCAAGGTAGTCTGATGATGCACTGAATGAAACTCTGAATAGGTTTTAACTGATGTGGATTTAATCCAATATTACAAGAACAACGCACGCGCCGTGACAAATTCTTAGATTCCAATTAGAAGTGAGATAGCATGATACCTCTCTTTCTCTCTGAGTCGCGTTCAGTAGGAACGCGTTCAGGATTACAACGTTAATGCAATCATGAATTACAATATAAAAATTACACCTGTTAATTTTAATTAACACCGAAGTTATTCAAAATACCGCTAGGGTAACTTTTGGGTGGTTGCTGTATCTCGCGAACGGTGAGGCGCACAAGTATGATTTTTTTTAAACACAATGTAATAAATTTGTGCGTAATTTAACCAGAAGAAGAATTTGAAAAAAATGCACCGTTCTGAAGATATATTTATTTTGAAGAAAAAGGATAATCGGTCCTAGCTCCCTAAATATTAACCCTAGAGACTAATTTCTGATGGTGATTCGTACCTTATAATAAATACCCTACAGCGTCTATTAAAATCTTAAAAGCTTACTGCAAGTCGTTAATGAGTTAGGCACTTTAAATGTCACTGGCCCGTGAGGTTATTTTGGTCGTCGCTTACATGAGTTTGGTATGAACCAGCAAATCACTTATTAAGCAAATAATTAGTGCCTTCATTCAACTAGCCATTTGAAAATTTTCAGCCCAATCCACTTATTATTTATAGATTTATAGTAAAAATGGTAAGTGAAGCGAAATACAGTGATAAACCGACCAAGTTAAGATGAATATCAAAAAGCGGCCGCGCCATACATGACGCTAACCTTCTAAAATTGATGGCATTATTTGTACAGACGTTTACACAATTCGTAAAGTAAAGATTCATTATTTAACATTTTATGACTTTTAACTTTGATTTTTAAATGTAATCTTATCTATTTTAAATTAAAGCCCGTATGTGCGTAAATTATCGTTTATAATTGTTTTTATAATGTAAAAATGTCATATAAATTTATGTTTTTATATAAGTAATAATATTAACTGGAGGATATTTTGGTGCAAACTTTAAGTCCACAAAATGAGAGGTCGTGCTTGTAAAAACAATCGGGCATGTCAGCACTCGCGCCCCCATGCTCCTACTGAGTGACTTGCACTGAATTTAAGTTCAGGCGGGTCATAAAGTTTTGCTTATTGTATTAATACTTATCGTGACAAAGATACCTCTGAACACAGTCACCATAAACAGCACAACTTCTACAGTTTTGGAGTAACCAAGCAAGCACCAAGGTGACGTTGCAGCACTATATTATAAGATTCGTTTTCAAAATGTAGGTACCTACATCGACTTTTTCGTAAGTATAATAATAAGCTTCAGCGACCTTCGCTTTTCAACATCAACAGCAAGCAGCATCAACAACATATTTATTCACAGCAAAAATACAGTTAAGAGAAAAGCGATAGAGATTCTGAATAATATTGAGGAATAGTGTACTATAATATGTTATTTCTTAATTTATTATTATTACCTATATTATTATATTAAATAAGGATACATAATGATAAACTAGATATAAATGAAAATAAAAATAAAAATAAACTATAAGTAGATACCTAATATTTACTGTAGTAAAGAAATTATAATATACGTGGAAGTACATAAATACATATATACATTGTGTGTGTGTGTGTGTATATATGTATGGATTTAGTGTATATATTATATATGTATAGTGTATATATTGTATATTTTATATATATATTTTTTTTATATTAGAATGTATTTATCAACATTTTTTTTTACGCCTTATGCAATTAATTATGTTAAGGGAAACCTGTAATTAGCTTTACCTATTATTGTTTAAGTACTATGTAAGAAAATATTGTATTGTTACGCAGTTGGTTTTCTTAATAAAGAAGAAAAAAAAAAAAAAAAAAAAAAAACCATTGGCAAAAAAAAATTATTAGCCATTGGCTGGTACGGGCCTCAAGCTTGTTGCCCGAGATTATTCTCTGCTATGAAAACCCATATATGAATGAATATATGAATAATGAAAGCGAACTGAAATTAATCATTAAATTTTAAACAAAATTAAACCTAAATCTATATGAAATGATAAGAAACCTATCGCTTGTCAAGATCGTGCTTACCGCGCCTACGGGGTACAGGCGTTGGCGGGGACGAGGTAAAACGGTCCTCGGAAGGGACGCGGGCGGTTTAGTGGAAGGGCAAGCGAGCGCACCGCGTGCGGCGGACTGCGTGCTACTTCGTCCCCGCCAACCCCTGTACCCCGTGGGCGCGGTAAGCACGATCTTGACAAGCTATTATAGTCTACTAATATTGATTTGACATATTTTTGACATATTTTTGAATAGGGACAATTTCTAGTAATCAATTTTGTATTTTTATTAAAATGTTATTTAATTGGTTTTTGACAATTTGAAGTGTTAATTTTGTATTTTTATATGTATGTAATTAATTAGAATATTTAGTAATTGTTATTTAAAATTATTTGCATGCTACATTGTCAGCTGAGAAAGAGAAGAAAACTAGAATAAGACCAAAAATGTACCTTTCTCAAGCGCAAATTAAATATATTTCATTTCATTTCATTTACTCATCGACGCTGTTTCATTGACACACACACATACTGTACCTACTTACTATCGCTTCGCGCTGGCAACGTTGGATAAGCAAAAAGAAAAAGAGCGCGCATACACGTGGCAAATTTTTATTTACTTTCTTATCGTGCTTCCTTATTTAAATGGCAACACTACCCAACACTGCACAACCACAGTATAAATAAGTACCTATAAAGTTACAGTATTTTAACTGGGCCGTGTCTTTGGATTGACTACCTACGGCTGCTCGGCTCGGTACGTAAACACGCAGTAGAGCTGCCTGTTTGCCTGTGCCATACTCATTTTCATTTTCGTAAACGTAATCGAATGATTACGGATTGTGCAGTTATACTGATCTTTGATTTGTAATAATGTTTTTTTTATATTTGTGATTATTAATCGTAAACCATTGTTAGTAGGTAGGTACAACGTTTTTTTATCTTTATGAAGATAAACATTTTCTCATAATTACATTTTGTTCAAATATGCAGTCGTATGACTAAAAAAACATTGCTGCTTATTACACATTACCTACATACCTGATAGTTCATAACGAAACTGAAATAAATAGTGATTTTTTTGTGATAACTACTTGATTTCATCAAACTATACTAACTAACTACATAATAATACAATAAACAATCAGTGATTAATAAATAATAACAAAAATGCATTGGTGTTTTATTCTCAAGAATAGTCTATCGCTTGTGTCTGCACCTGTACCGATCATAATGCCATCAATTTTAGAAGGTTAGCGTCATGTATGGCGCGGCCGCTTTTTGATATTCATCTTAACTTGGTCGGTTTATCACTGTATTTCGCTTCACTTACCATTTTTACTATAAATCTATAAATAATAAGTGGATTGGGCTGAAAATTTTCAAATGGCTAGTTGAATGAAGGCACTAATTATTTGCTTAATAAGTGATTTGCTGGTTCATACCAAACTCATGTAAGCGACGACCAAAATAACCTCACGGGCCAGTGACATTTAAAGTGCCTAACTCATTAACGACTTGCAGTAAGCTTTTAAGATTTTAATAGACGTTGTAGGGTATTATAAGGTACGAATCACCATCAGAAATTAGTCTCTAGGGTTAATATTTAGGGAGCTAGGACCGATTATCCTTTTTCTTCAAAATAAATATATCTTCAGAACGGTGCATTTTTTTCAAATTCTTCGTCTGGTGAAATTACGCACAAATTTATTACATTGTGTGTAAAAAAAATCATACTTGTGCGCCTCACCGTTCGCGAGATACAGCAACCACCCAAAAGTTACCCTAGCGGTATTTTGAATAACTTCGGAATTATAAGACGCACAAATTTAAGACTAACACGCACATTTACAGCGCCCCAAGATCTATCTTCCTGGATACTTTTTTTTTTGATAAGTCCACAGGAAAAAAATGTGCCGCTGGGGTAACGTTACCCCAGCGGCATCTGTTTTTCGCGAATATCTCAAAAACTACTGGACGCACAAATTTAAGATTTCGCGCACAATTACACGAGATGGAGCACTAATTATTCTATATCAAGAATCCAAGAAATTCGACAACATTCCGCTGGGGTAATGCACCCCTAGTGGACCCGGCGGACTTCGTACAGCTTTGACAGTTTCCATCAAGTGATTAAATTCTCTTTGGTTTCCATGACAACAAAACAAACAAAGTTTTAAATCATTTTGTATTGGAAAATAAAATTGTCGTTTTTAGTATATTTATAGATTTATAGTGTGTTTCCCGTGGGAATATCGGGATAAAACTAACATCCTATGTGTTAATTCATTCAAATCCATCTCATGTTGCAGCGTGAAGAAGGAACAAATATACAGACATACACACAAACTTTCGCATTTAATATATTAGTGTGATAATTAAATTATAATATATAATACTGATGACGCTCGAAACCCTTTCGTTTGCCAGCCATCATCATCATCATCATCTCAGTCAAAAGACGTACACTGTTGGACAACAACGGCCTTTCCCAAAGATCTCCACAACGACCTATTTTGTGCAGCTCGCATCAAGCGGCTACCTGCGACCTGTACCAGATCATAAGTCCATCTTGTTAGTATGGTATGGCTTTTTCTAAATCCGCGTAACCACCACCATCTCACCTGAATCTAAGGTACAACAATGTTAGAAGGGTTATTAATAGTCCTCCAAAGTTCATTGTCCTCTAAAAATAAAATTTTATACATTTAGTTCCCACGGCTATCACAATAACTTTAAAATCTAATTTTAAAGGTCAGGTTTTCGGTTGAAGTGCTCTTTCACCTCAGCCTTATCGTCACTCATCAATTAGTAAGGTGAAGCCAAAGCGCTTCACCATGGTGTTAGAAAAACATAAAAATAAATACAATAATAAATAAATAAACTTTCCTACACTCACACCAATTATCTAGCCCAAGAGAAGCTTCGTTATGATGAGACACGTTAAATGGTTACTAGACAACGGATAAACATACTTAAATACTTAAATACATACTTATTATACATATAAAACACCCAGACCCGAGACAATTTAGAAAAACAATAATTTCTAAATTGACCCGGCCGGGGATCGAACCCGGGATCTCAGAGATGGCGACACCATGAAAACCGGTGTACAAGCCACTCGACCAAGGAGGTCAAAAATATAAAGTACCTGCATAGTAACTGTGGTTTTGCCTCTTCTTTGTGTCGTGTGCCGGTATGTTATCATTGTATGTAACGGTTTCGTCACACGTAATGTCATTTCTCTGATGCACAATGAGAGAGCACTCGAGTAATGCAGACTAAAGGTCGCGGAGGTCGTAGGGCTGCCAATCATTCATAAGTTATATTGTTTGCACTCAGTAATGAATTCAAAAACATTGTAATAGTAAAGTGGTAAAAAGTAAACAAACAGCCTATAATTACCGCACTGCTGGGCAAAGGCCTTCAACATTGAAATCAAGTCATCGATGGGTAATGGCTTAAGGCGACGCATTGGAAATTTATGTGGCGGGGGATCTTGATTTTTCCCAACAATTACAAATATATGAAAGTGATATTTAATGACATGATTTTTCGTTTAATTGACTTCATTTTGCTAGTTGCAGAAACACGATTTGTTAACTTTTATAACAGAGAAAAAAATATCAAAGTAACCTCTTTTAAAACATAGATTTGCATTTTACAGGCTAACCAGACCGATTTAAGCATCTAAATTTTCTTAGTCTTAACACATACTTCAATATGCTAGTTCATTTTTTTAAACTTATTTGTAGTTTTTATTGGAAAGAAAAAAAAAACCAGTTTTTCTTATGGTACGGGGCGCAAAGACTCCGTATTAGTCAAATTAATTATTTGGCGATGCGTCGCCTTAATGCGGGTTGGTGATCGATCACAAACCCGGGCGATCGAAAAATCCGAAATACATTTTGCCCGACCTGAGAATTGAACTCGGGACTTTCGGGTATCGGGCCGAGCACTCAGCCACTCGGCAACCGAGGCGTTAAACAAAACAATGAAAGTGGCGAAAAAACAAAAAAAATATGTTATATTTTTTAAGACAAAAACAGTCGTTGCCCCCCCAGACGGTATTTTAGTGTACTGTGGAGATTCCATCACAGTTCATACTTAGAAGCAAATCGAGAGCTCTATTGTTTTGACACTTTCATAAACCTTCCATACATACATACTTGAACTTGTAGAAATAAACTTGAAGTATGATACCTACTTTGTTGATTTTTTTGCCCCTCTCCCAAATTCCTCCACTTGTGCCCCTCCCAGAAAAAAATCCTGGATCCACCCTTGTATGTACAGGTACAGCATTGTGCCGCACTAGCCATGCTCAGTTCTCACCTGCTGACTGCTACTAACAAGTTGTAACACGCTAGTTGCTTCTTCACATTATGCTGTAGGAAGGAGGGGAATACAAGTGCTGGGAAAGCATTCCACCATTTGGTAGAGTGACAAAGAAAAACCTGAGTAAATATAAATAAATAGCAATTATTTTAGGCATTTATATTTATACTATAAGTAATCTAATCAATGATTATTTAACTCTTTCAGGGTCAGAGGGATGTATATTCCCACCACATTTTGAACTTATGTGATTGAGATAAGATTAAAAACCAAATGAAATATGTGGTCAAAAAATGAACCCCCATGCCTCAAAGAGTTAAATAATTGTAACATGTAATCATCGATTTAGAATTAGAATCGATGCATGTAATAAAACAATTAAATACCTACGCGACCCAGCAATTAATTGTACCTGGGTCTTCCGCAATCCGGGCGGCTGCACTGACCATTATGCTACAGGGAAGGGAAGGTACTTAAAAAAAAAAGATTATTTGTTTTAAAAGTATTGACAACCCTCGCCCCGCTTTGTCTTCGGTACTAAGTTGAGAGGTCGCAACAGTATTTATTTGTTGCAAAGTTAATATGACACTTACACGACATACTTTGTTGTTCAACGCAGCGGAAAACCATGGACATGATCATTGATCTGGTGGTATGTATCGGCTGTTACAAACGTAGGTAAGTACCAGAGGCAGCATCAAAATAAGCAAAACACCATTCTGGACCATAAAAACAAGCGTTATGTTTTTGACATAATCTTATCGTATCTTATCTTAGTGGGGCCTGCTGAGGTTTCCCTCTGTCAGTAACACTTCGACCTATCGGGATCTTTTGTGCAACCCCATCCTTTCACTCTTCCTCCTCTGTAAAGATAGATGCCATAAGTTTGGCAACGTCCTTAAGAGCGAAGAGCCTGAAGTCCTCCGGTTTCGGATAGGCCGACCCCAGGAGTCCCATTCTTTTCCTAGCCAGAGAGTCGCAGCCACACAGTAGGTGCTGCATTGACTCCGTTATGTTTTTGACATAACACTATCAACGCTCGCTCGAGGGCGCAGTGCTTAACACGCCCGGTCTGCGATTGCTGAGGTTTAGAAACTGTAGCAATGGCCAGTCATCGGATGGGTGACCAAAAATTTACAACCACCGTTATGGCCCGTTTTTCCTATCCATCCATAGGGAAGGCTCGAGCCCCAACTGTGGGCACATAAAAAGAGCTGGTGAAACTATGAAACTGTCAACGAAAATCCATTATGCAATGAATGAATGCGTCATACACGTCATAATGTTCGAAGCATTTATCGTTTCGGACGTTTATAACAAATACCCCTACATTATAAATACGAAAATTTGTGAGGATGGATGTTCGTTACTCATTCACGCAAAAACTACTGAATAGATTTTAATAAAACTATACAATAATATAGTTTTTACTCCAGAATAACATGTAGGCTATAATTTATAAGGATATTTTATTATTATCAAGACTTTTAAGCAAAAAACTGCCATTTGCCAGCTATTTTGGCGTGCGCTGCAAAACAGTACGAGATAAATGAATATCCCTATATGGTGGAAACGTGTCTCCTGAATTGTTCTACAAAAAAGTCCGCGACAGCATATATCTATCTTTTTTATGTACCTAAGCCATTATTGCCAAAACAGTATGGCATAAACAATAAAATTTGATAATATATTTCTAGTGCAAATTTTGTAGGAACAAAATGATTCTTAACAAAATAAATACTTTTTTCGCTTATGATATTTAATTGCCGTTCGACGTTCTCACCTTCCGAAGCACGGGGGGGGGAGCTTGAGATAATTTCAAATTTGGTTACCCGCCCGAGAAACTGAAACCCTAAAGATCCCAAACCAAAGTTTATCAATGCCAATCAACCCAAAAATTAAAAAAAAAAATATTATTTATTTATTTAATATATTTTATTTTTTATGTATTTTATTTTGACACACTAACCAAGCAGATATTACACAATGCCAAACAAAACATGATACAAACTCAGCTGATACCTGCGCCAATAACAGAGTACATTTACAAAAGGACACGGTTAACAAAAGGAAATAGCAACAACCTTGCTCCTTTACAAGCATGCAAAGCAACCAAACTTCAAACCATAAAAATCTACAATTACAATATCCAATAAAACAATCATTTATATATAACATTAATAATTTATTACATAAGTAATTAATAATAAATTGTATAAAATCTTTATTTAAACAAATATACAACCTAAATTAAAACAAATAATAAAAAAAAAAATCAATATAAAAGATTTTTATAAAAGATATTAAAAAGATGAAAACTTTGTATTTGATGCTATCCTTGATTCATTGATGTAAAACATTAATGATAAGGTGACATATTTAGATAAGATGGTGGTTGCTAGCCTGGCGGGCAAACAAGCCCTACCACCAACCAAGCCGAGTTGCCATACAAGATCTCGTTTTCGTCAATGTATTCGAATCTAGCTAGAGCTAAAAGCAAAGATGAGCTAACGTAAACCCATCTCGACGGGTGCAAACAAACATAGGGCACATACTATCTGTGGGTGCAAACTATCTTAGTTGAACCGAGGGAATGTTAATAAGAAGGCAGACAGCCCGGGGCCCAGACGGAGACCCCTGGAGGGACGAGATCCACTGCAGTAACGCAGGACTCTTAAGTAAAATTCGAAAATTATTTTATCGATTTTCATTTCAATGAATACCATTGATCGATTTCGATTTGCTTCGTTTAACGATGCTGTTCCGGACGGACAATTATAGTTTAAATAGTAATAAGATTTAATAGCTATATATAGAAATTAGTTCTAGAAAAGCGTCGTTATTACGTCGCAAATTAGGTTAAAATTAGTTAGAACCACATAAGCTTTGTATTTATGCGTTTATCTTTCGTTAACAATAGTTTAGAGATAGTTAAAATCATAAATAGAACGAAACTTACTAAAGAAGTTTCTAGAAATGTGTTCCAGAAAAGTATGGAAAGTTATAGAAAAATCTAGAAAATTCCTAGTAAGTGTCGAACCGATCATAGAAAAGTCTAGAAACATCGTCAAATATTCTAGAATATAATAGAACATCTAAATGACAGAGACAGCAACATGTCAGAAAGAGAGGCATGTATTCGCTGGACTATAAATACGCGGGACTTTTCTATGGTCGGCAGTTGATTGAGACAGTTGATTCAGACAATTCAAACAGATTTATTCAGACGGAGCAATCGGATTCAGTAATAGTTCGTCTTACGATTCAGTGATCAATAGATCGCCTTACGAATCAATAGTAAATAGATTAGAGTAAATAGTAATAGTGAAAGTGTACCCATATAGTGTAATAGAGATTAAAGGCTGAACTGAGTGGCAGAGCGCTCGGCCGGTACCCGAAGGTCCCGGGTTCAATTCCTAGGTCGGGCAAAATGTGAATTCAGCAAGCGTGGTGATTAAGCCATTACTCATCAATTGTAGCGATGTCTTGATTCCAATGATGGAGGCCTTTGCCCAGCTGTGGGACAGTTAAAGGCTGTTTACTTTATGTGCGTCAATAAATATCTCTCTCTATCTATCTATCTCTATCCCTCTAGTACAGAAAATAAGGATGCGAAGATTCATATTGATTCAATTTTTATATCTACTGTATAAATAGAGAATGTAAAAATATTTAAACAATATTTAGACAGAGCCTGCATTGATTTTTTTATTAAGTAATTATAATTGACGACCTCCGTGGTCGAGTGGTTAGCGCACCGGGTCTGGCGTCGCGCCATCTCTGAGGTCCCGGGTTCAATTCCCGGTCGGGTCAATTTAGAGAAAACTGCTTTTCTGAATTGATTTCGGGTCTGGGTGTTTTTCTATGTTTATGTATATTTATCCGTTATCTAGTTTAACCATATTAACGAGTTTCAATAGAAGCTTATCTATAGCTAGATAATTGGTGTGAACGGAAAACAAATTTTATTTATTTATTTATATAAAATGATGATTATCGATATTGATGTATCGGTAAAATGTTGCATCGACTAAATTATTTTGCCGGTTTTATGTAAAACCGGTTGTTGTGGAGATCCTTGTGGGAGGCCTTTGTCCAGCAGTGGACGTCTTTGGGGTGAGATGATGATGATGATGTATTATTGCAGAAATAAGTTACTTCGGGTATTTAAAGTGTCGTTTTGTTATAAGGCATCGTTGATTATAGCAATGGATCTATGGAGTTGAAAATCGATTAGAGGACTTTCGAATTTAGATAGGAGACCCCAGTGACGCGCATCATTTGACCGACCAAATTGGTTTACCCCTAATTACTGAAGGTAGGCAAATGAAGATTATATTAAATGCAAGTACCTACTAGGACGGCGATCGAGGGTTAATTTGTTTTAAAGTGTCGATCACAGCTTAGAAGTTGGCTATCTAAGTGGCATTGAACTAACTATAGGGTCCCGATTCTGCTATTTCAGCACGTCGACATCGTGTGTCGATGGCCGATATTCCACAGACCACTGATACATTAGTATAATGATGTTAGATTTCATCATCATCATCATCATTTCATCACCAGCTCGTTTTATGTCTCCACTGCTGGGGCACGAACCTTCCCTGGATAAGGAGAACGGGCCATAAACCACCACGCGAGCCAGTGCGGATAGATTGTTAATGACTATTGATGAAGCCGGGACCAACGGCTTTATTTGCTTTCCGAAGCACGAAGGAGCTCGAGATGATACATTTTTTGTCACTCATCCGATGACCGGCCTTTGCGAATGTTGCGTAACCTTAGCTATCGCAGACCGGGAGCTTTAACCTCTGCGCCATCGAGTTCCTCATTTTATGAATAACTAGTGGATGATTAAATTCTCTTTGGTTTCCATGACAACAAAACAAACAAATCATTTTGTATTTCGAATTCGAATTTCAAATTGTCGTTTTTCGTATATTTATAATGTGATTCCCGTGGGAATATCAGGATAAAAACTATCCTTTGTGTTAATCCAGCCCCCCGACCGCCTAACCGATCGCTTTGACTACGCGTATAGTTTATGACGTCATCTTGCCACCTCGCACCGCTTAGGAAAGCAATATCAAAAGCTAAAGGCTATAGCTTTCGATATTGCTTTCATAGGCGGCACGAAACGACAAGATGACGTCATAAACCACACACGAAGTCAAAGCGATCGGTTAGGCGGTCGGGCCCCAGGTTATAAACTATCAGTATGCCGAATTTCATATAAATCCATCCATCCGTTGCAGCGTGACGAAGAAACAAATATACAGACATACACACAAACTTTCGCATTTATAATATTAGTGTGATTCACTTAAATGTCAATTAGATCGTGCACAATAGCATGCATTGGGAGAGGCCTATGTCCAGCTGTGGACTAACACGGGCCGTTTATTTTTATTTTATTTTATTTTATTATCTTAGGAAAACCAAGGTTTAGAACAATTTTGTGGGGTTACACATTATTACACTTAAAAACCACTAAAGGTTCTCACCGATAGAAGTTACACATTAATTAAAACTGGAAGCACTAAGCAACGCATTATTAACCTCGCTCAAACTATTAACAAATTGGCATTACCGCAACAGAATATCTAGTTACGAATATTAGTAAGTATGTGGGTTCGAAGAACCGCTCTCTCAACATCCGCCTCGCTTATGGTACACCATAGTTATAATAGCACAATTATTGTAAAACTCTTTTTCCTGTACTTAAATTTCTAAGTACCTAGCAAGAGGTATAAGGCACCAGCAATTTCACTAGAAAACAAAATCCGAAGATTTCACAGCGATCAGTCAAGGCGCGAGGGGAAATAGTTGAATTTCTTACCACATAAGCGTCATAAATAAAAGGCGACGGTAAAGTTTCAGCCGTTCCGCTGCCTGTGACGAGCCTATTCTGGCAAGTGCGAGTTTTATTATCTAGTATTAAGGCGAGCGTTTCCGACTGTGAGATTTCCAAGGCGTTCCGCTCGGGGCTTAATGTTATATAATTAATGTTTATATAATTTTTAACGCAAATTTTGTTGCGAACAAATTACAAAAACACAAATGTTGACAAAAATTCCACGAGCAGGGTTTGAACCTGCACCCTTCTGACATACCGGGTCAGGTGCTCTTCCAAACATTTATAAATAGCTTGCCTACTTCTTAACTGATCTTTAGTATTTGTAAAAATATTATGATCGGATGTTAATGACGGTAGTTGTTGACATTGAATGGGCGCCTTTGGCTTTCAAAGTAAAAAAGTAAATAGTGTTGAATAATTTCGGCGGGCTGGTTAGAACCACGATAGCTCAATTGGAAAAGCACCTGACCCGGTATGTCAGAAGGGTGCAGGTTCAAACCCTGCTCGTGGAATTTTTGTCAACATTTGTGTTTTTGTAATTTGTTAAACATTTATATTTTTCTTTGTCTGAAACGGTGTATAGCCTGAATAAACTGATATTTAGTTTATTAATAAGGCTTATGTTTGATATTATATTCGAAGAAGGAAATTGTAAAATATCGTGAAAATACCAGCCGAAATTACTAGATAAAAGGCCAATGAATAACATAGATTTTTTTTGGATTTAAAATCCTCATACATATCGAATAAAACTCATTTAAAAACACCGTTTTTTTGGAAACGAAAAACTCCTTAACGAAAACACTCTAGTATCAAAGCGTATGGCATTGAAGCATCACCTGGGACACCTCAAATGCGCTGGCGAGATCTTCGATCCGATCCGAATCCTTCGGAGAATCTAGTATGGCACGGGGACACGTACTTAGCGTGATGCCGTTCCCTCTAGAAAGCCTCCTAAGGTGGTTCGTTTCAAACGGCTTGAGGAATCCTTTAAGTTCTCGCCGCCCCCAAAAAGCCCGGTGAAGCTGAAATAGTCGTTTGAGCAATTAGCAATCTTTATAAAAAAAAAGCTGGCGAGATGAAGTATGCATGGCGTAGTATGAAGGAGGTCTACACCGAAATGGTTAAGGAAGGCTGAGAAGAAGTAGAGAAGAAGCCTCCTCCAATCGGAGGTCTCTTTTAATAGTATTTGTTGTTAATAGTTACAAATTGAAAAAATACTAATGCTACATCGCATTTCAATTTGTAGTTTGTTTGCAACAAAATTTGCGTAAAATTATATCTATATATTTCACGTCTCATAAATGAGTTCTCGAGCGCCCAAGGGTTAATACGTGAAGTAAAACCTTTGCACCCTTTTTTTATAAAAATTGCGCGGACGGAGGATTAAGCAATTTTGCACATTTATAATTTATATAGAGAATCCGAATGTTAATATTTTTTTTAAAATTATGCATGAAAATAAATTAAATCAATAAAACAAACATTACACACACTAACATGTATTTGACACACACGCATATTATATATTTGACACACACGCTTATTATACTCTTTTCAAAAATTTCAAAAATGCAAGAGGAGCGGCCGAAATCTGTCAATGCCAATCCAAACTCACATTCTATCTTTTTTAATTTTTCATTGCTTAGCATACAATCCGTGCAGCCTTAATAAAATTACGGTCGAATTTCGACCACTGGGCGACCACTAGTATAAATAATCATGTTATTAGCTAGCTGAGAAGTTTCGTCTGTTACTAAAGTCGTTATCGCTTTCCCTTGACACTAAATCACTCTTGGTTCCTGAAACTGTTTCTATACATAAAAATATGTTAATCCGTTATCACGTTTAACCGTGAATAAATGAAATAAATACACACATACACATACCTTGATATTTATAATGCTAATTATATTTGACCACCCGATAAGTCCAAGGAAATGAATAGGTAATTACATATTGTTTTATTAAACTTACCAGGAAAATAACTTTTCGATTTAATATTTTTCAATCTTCCCTCATAAGTCCACAAAATAACAAAAACCATACTCATAAGTCCGCTTTGAAATTGAGGAAGAAAAATTCTAAGTCCTATGAACCCATATGGGGTCAGGGACGTATGGGTGTAATCTGCTATGACCCCATATGGGGTCAACGTATTAATGTAAACTACATAATTGTTTTAAACCTTAAAATTGAGCAAAATATAAGACGCATACGAAGAGTTCGATTTACCAATAAACCATTTAACTTACATTCAGAATAAGGCTTCGCGGCACAATTTGTCTGGGCACGGACGTTCGGGCGCTCTCCGCAGGAAATGAGCGTATTTGTCTTACCTGGGATGGGCGGGGTACCACTTACAGCGGTAGATTACACATTGCTTTCTTAAGTTAATAACTATTGGTGATCAAGATAAAATTTTACTAAAAAAAATTAACCAGTCTCAGCATGCAAATCGAACCCACGGCCCTTAGATTACCGTCCAACGCTCTAACCGCTGAGCTACCAAGACCGGTGGTCGACATATTTTCTAGTAAAATTTTATCTTGTAACTGCATAAAGCATTGTGAAAAAACAAAATGATAAAAATATTTGTGATCGATTTATTTATTATCTTTACTGTGGACGGATATGCTGTCTCTTAGTTCTTTCTCTTAAATCACATGCACGATAAGGTTCATAAATTTTAATTTTAATTTTGCTTCCATTGTTTTGCTATACAAATATTGAGTATTGAACATTGAAAAGAATACCTATGTGGAGATATCACTACATACAATAAATACTTAAGTAAGTTTACACATGCTTTTCTCCGTGGCAAATTTAAAATAACTCAACATAAACTCACTGAAAAAAAAGAAAAACAAATGCCAGTAGATCCGTATATCAAAGTGTTTCATTTCAAAGCGGTTGATATTTATAAAGTCAAGTGTCACACTGTCCCTGTGTGAGTATTTAAAAAAAACTTCCAATAACATGAAAATTTTATTAACAACCAACGATGTGAAAACGAAGTGTCGAATTTCTTGTGGCAGCTTCAAAACGAATCATAAACAGGCAACTCGCTGCCTAGAAGATCATTCCTTGATTCATGATCGACAATACGGGTTCAGACCGAAACGATCAACGGGTGATCTCCTAGCGTTCATAACACACCTGTGGGGTGAAGCAATGGACAAGCACGGAGAAGCACTGGCTGTTAGCCTGGACATCTCCAAGGCTTTCGATCGAGTTTGGCATCGTTCGCTTCTCTGCAAGCTTTCGGCATACGGCTTGCCACCTCGCCTATGCGATTGGGTCGCCGGGTTCCTGCATGAGCGCAGCATTCGCGTACTCTGCGAAAGCAGTGCCTCACAGTTTCTGCAGGTGAACGCCGGAGTGCCGCAGGGTTCTATATTATCGCCCACGCTGTTCCTTCTGCATATCAATGACATGTTATCCTTGGGTAACATTCATTGCTATGCAGACGACAGTACAGTTCATCGGCGTTATTTGGGTCACCCTGCGGCAAAGCAAGCCGATATAGTGGAGTCAAGACGTAAAATTGTCATTGAGCTGGACGAGGCATTAGACCGCATTTATAAATGGGGCTCTGATAACCTCGTCCAGTTCAATGCCAAAAAGACACAGGTCTGCGCTGTCACTGCCAAAAAGTCCGCATTTCTCCCCCAGCCCTCCTTCCAGAGCAACCTATTACCCATCCAGACTGGTCTCAGTCTCTTAGGTATGGACATACACAGCGACCTCAACCCGAAGAGCTATATTGAGAGCATCATAACCACAGCCTCACGTAAACTCGGAATCTTGAACAAAGTGAAGCGGTTCTTCACGCCTGAGCAACGTTGTCTTTTGTATAAGACTCAAGTGCGCTCCTGCGTGGAATATTGCTCTCATCTTTGGGACGGATCCGCCAAGTACTTGCTCGAAGCTCTTGACAGGTTGCAGAGACGTGCTGTCCGTATTATCGGTAACGATGACGTTACAACCAGTCTGGAGCCGTTACAGCTACGTAGGGACATTGCTTCCCTTAGTGCTTTCTACCGCCTTTACCACGGTGAATGCTCTGAGGAGCTCTTTAACCTCATTCCTCCCTCTCCATTCCTTTCCAGATCGACGGCTGCAGGTCTGAGAAGCCACCCTCATACCGTGCTGACCATCAAGACACGTACCAAAAAGTTTGGACAATCGTTCCTTTGCCGAACTGCCCGTATGTGGAATGCGCTTCCCGCACACGTGTTTCCCTCCTCTTTCTCTCCCGGGTTATTTAAGCGGGGCGTGAAAAAGCATTTATGCAGGCCGCCATAGTGTGAGCGTTCGGCATAGCGTGGTAGCGCTGTGATGAACGCTTTCACTTCTTGGGCTTCACTGGCTGCTTTTCATCAGGCAGGGTGAAGCCATTATGGCGTGTCACAATAAAAAAAAAAAAAAAAAAAACGGGTCAACATTCAATTTCCGTTACTGCAGGTACTAATGACAATCAGACTTGAGTAAAAAAAACTAAAAGATTTTTTTAATTACAAACACACAAGCGTCCCTCGACTACCTATCACCGTAGAAATCGTTTATGTGCTGGGTGCCTAGTGCGAGTGTCACTCACGAATCGATCATTATCTCAGCCAAAAGACGTCCACTGCTGGACAAAGGCCTCCCCCAAGGATCTCCACAACGACTGGTTTTGTTCTGCTCGCATACAGCGGCTTCCCGCGACCTTCACCAGATACTCGGTCCACCTTGCTGGAGGCCTGCCCACACTGCGCTTTCCGGTACGCGGTCGCCACTCAAGGACTATTCCGCCCCAGCGGCCATCAGTCCTGCGAGCAATGTGCCCTGCCCACTGCCACTTGAGCTTAGCAACTCTTCAGGCTATGTCGGTTACCTTTATTCTTCTGCGGGTCTCCTCATTTCTGATTCGATCACGCAGAGAAACCCCGAGCATAGCCCTCTCCATTGGTCTTTGAGTGACCTTGAGCTAAGGCTGATCATGATCGAATCGTAAGTGATTCGATCACATTAACGAAAACAAGAATTTGTATAACAAAATTTTAACTCTTTTCGTATGTCGCCAGGGGGCGCTGTTTTAATCCCATGCTAATTTTCGTTTTCGTAAACGTATTCGAAAGAATACGGATAGTAAAGAAAACTCACTATCTAGGCACCCTGTTGTTACTTATGAGGACTCTACAAGTGAGAACTATTTAAGTCATGTTTTCAGGCAGGCCTTCTTTATTGCTCTGAATTGCCTACCTTTACGTTTAAGCTGTTTTTTTAATTTTAATTTTTACCTATTTTTGCCGCTGGATGCGAGCAGCACAAAACCGGTCGTTGTGGAGATCCTTGGGGGAGGCCTTTGTCCAGCAGTGGACGTCTTTTGGCTGAGATGATGATGATGATGATGTTTAAGCTGTAAGTTTTCCATAATGAATAAATAAATAAATATAATAATGTAACAAATTCCCGCCTACACTGCGACCGCACCACCAGCCCAGAGCTGTATATTCATAAATTCCATTTGCCAACATTTATGAATGTTAATAATTAAGGGCTATAGTGCGACTATCCGCGCGCTATACCGCCGTATTAATGTGTTGACGTAATTATGCAGTGTGTGACCTACATAGCTAATAATTGTGAATGCAGCCAGCGGAATGAAGCAATTATTTGTGTTGGATACCTGATGATTGAGCGATTATATTTTACGTGGGACGCTGAGTGTTTTTCGCACACCGATTTGGTAAATGATGCGTAATTTTGAGTTTGATGTTCATTTGTTTTTATGTTATGTATACACTTTTGACTCTTATTCCATTGTATTAAAAGTTACTCTGTTTACATGTTAATGCTCGTGACTGTATCTAACCAAAACTGTAAAATTTCTTCAATAAATGTTCAATGATAATATTATGCTATGTACATTAAGTTCAAAGTCTTTTGAGGAAATTTGACAGTTTGATGTGCAGGCGAGTGTACATAACATAAGCGTAAACTACAAATTTGTACATTTAAGCACGATTACTTATGTTTTTGATGATACAATTTTCGTGTGTGAGTGTGCTGCTGTGACGGTCACTGCGGCATAAAAAGCAAACTAGTTGTTTCGAAAAGATGATCAAGTGCCCTTAGAATGACTGTACGCCCGTCCTTTGGGTCTGATACCGGTTTTTAGACGATATAATTTTCGTATGTGAGTGTGCTGAAGTGACGGTCACTGCGGCAATAACAAACAAATTATGTCGAAAAGATGATCAACTTCCCTTAGAATGACTCTACGCCGTCCTTTGGGTCTGATACCGGTTTTTAGACGATATTTATAATTTTGGTATGAGAGTGTGCTGCTGTGACGGTCATTGTGGCATAAATAGCTAACAAATTTTGTTGAAAAGGGTTAAACAATATCCATCGAAACTAGAAGTCTGATACCGTTGATGTGACCACCAGAACCTAAACAGTTAAGGATATGATGATCTTCGGTTTTGTGGACTTGGCAATTATGGTTTTCTTAATTCCATTTCTTTATTACAGATCCTCATTACGTCTGGTGGGCTCCGATGCTTCGTACAAACTGAGCCCGTACGAGATGGAGGCCTTGAATGCTGTAAGTTTAACATTAACAATGTTTACTTTCATTTAGATGACTGATGATGATTTGACGACCTCCGTAGCCGAGTGGCTTGCACGCCAGACTTTGGGCAGCGCTAACTCTGAGGTCCCGGGTCCGATTCCCGGTCGGGTCAATGTCAAAAACGAACTTTTCGATATTGTGTCGGGTCTGAGTGGTTGTGGTACCGTCGTTGTTTCTGATTTACATGAAACGAGTGCTTTAGCTACTTACCTTTTGGGATCAGAACAATGTATGTGATGTTATCTCATTTATTTATTTATTTAGTTTTTTTTTCAATATGCTTTGTCAAACTTTATTTGCATACTAAACTAACCTGTATTGGCGATAAAAAAAAAATCTAATCTAATTATCTTAAAATAATTAGATTAGAAATTTTAAATCTAATTATCTTAGTTACCGTTTGAGTGTTGCACATTTGAGGACATTCATCATCATCATTGTTAGCCTTAAAACTTCTCACTGTTGGTCTCAGCCCACATCAGAGATCGAGATAGATCAGTCATAATAGCCCATTACTGGCAAAATGCGGTTTTGATGCGCGGGCACCACGAGTGTGTGGGACGATGACTATATTTCCAACCCAGATATTATATTTATATATTTTTGTGCCTTTTTGTGTTGGGATACGAAACGAAGCATTTGACTAAACAAACAAAAAATAATTATTTAACACTTAAAAGTATCTGTTGAGTGTAAAGTAACACTTATATTGAGTGGCGCAATACATAAAGGGTCCGGCCGTTACGCCCTCATTCCGCGAGGCCCTCGGCCGTGACGCCCACGGTTGTAAAAAAAAACTTTTTTTAACTCAAAATTTGAAGAAGTACTGTTGTGAATAGAAATGTTTTTAATTAAGTATCTTTCAACATGACTTTACGATAATTTATAATATTTTATAACATGTTTCATAAACTAAACAAGCATGTTAATAATAATACCATGATTAATTAAAAAAAAAATGATTACAGTTATTTGGATGAACAAGTGACAAAGTTTAATGATTACTTTGTCGCTCAATGGCTGGAATCAGAAGACATGATAAAAAAGTGGTGTTGTTATAAAGTACGACATAGAACAACAAATTTAGTAGAAGCCTGGAACCAGCGACTCCAGTCCTACTTGGGTAGAAAACCCTCTTTATTGTCGTTCTTGGAAATAATTGATCTCGATATTTCTACTTATGGCACAGCGTTGGAGAGGTACGTTTAATTTTATATCTATTTATATGTTATATTATTGTAATATGCATTCAATTTAATTACATTAAAAAAGATAAACTTTATCACCCATTCACTTTATTTCATAGTTATTTATTTTATTAATGTTTGTGTATAATTTAATTTCATTAATTTATCATATCTATTTATTTTTTTAATATATGTGTAAATATTTATACAGATTACGAATAAAAGAAAAATCGATAAACCAAAGGACCATCAAGAGTCTAGATAATGACAAGCAAATAGTCAGACTGACAGAAGACTATGAAAACAAAAAATTGTCGATTATTTCTTTTTTACAAAAGATGTGCCCATTTGTGGTGCTTAAACAAAAAAATTGACTTTTTAATATTTTCAATTAGTTGATTTTGTTTAGTCATATTTTATTGTTAACTTTTTTAACCAAAAGTATGATCTAGATTTAATTTCTTTAAGTGAATAGGTATTTCTTGTTCTTTTTTATATTCCCTAAGCCTATATTGATTTGTTGATTTTTATAATTTTACATGTTTTATTTTCCTCTATATACAACTTTAACTATATATTTACTATAACTGTATACAAATTTAACTTAACCTGGTAACTCTTAATACTTTATTGTTAAAATATAATATAATACTTTATCTAAATAATTTATTTACATTTTACCTCTGTGCAAATACCTACTAGGTATTTCTTGTTTTTATTTTTATATTCCCAAAGCCTATATTGATTTGTTAAATTTTTATATTTTACATATTTTATTTACCTCTAGGTTTACATAAATCTAACTTTGCCCGGTAGCTGTAGTATTGTAGACTCATGGGTGTCTGAACAATTTTGCATGCCCAAATTATGTAATTACTTGTTGATTTTTCAATTTTATTAGTTTGTAGATTTTTATATTCAAAACGATTCAGATTATTAACATTAACAAAAGATATGAAACAAAAAGAAAAAAATAAATGATTATACAAACAAAATCAACTAACTTTTATTTCACCTAATATTTCTATACAATTCAACTTACTTATTCATATTTAAACAAAAAAAAAAACATAGTTTAACTCAGACTAACATAATTTATTATTTTCTTTTAACAATTTTAATCGCAACAGTACTTTCTCAAAAAATTTGCAAAAAAAAACAAAATCATGAGCGTCGCGGCCGAGGGCGTCGCGGAATGAGGGCGTAACGGCCGGACCCTACATAAAGAAGTGTCAAGAAATACAAAAATTATAAAAAAACCGGCCATGTGCGATCGGATTCGCGCACGAAGGGTTCCGTACCGTTATCTATAAAAAACGGCGAAAAAATCAAGTCTGATGTATGGGAGCCCCCTGAAATATTTATTTTATTCTGTTTTTTAGTAGTGTTGTTATAGCGGCAACAGAAATACATCATCTGTGAAAATTTCAACTGTCTAACTATCACGGTTCAGTAGAGTCGAGTCTTAGTAATAGGTTCCCGTTTTACCCTTACGGTACGGAACCCTAAAAAAGAGTAATAATACCTCAAATCACATTATGTCAATAACACGTGAGAGACGCACAAGGTGGGAATTTGGGAAGGGAAATCTCAGAAATCTCATCATAGGACAACTAAATATAGCATTGAAAGTACGTATTGATGTGATGAGTCTTAACGCAAAGGGAAATGCTTTGATGGGACATTGGGTGGAGTAATAATCAGCGTAATAAATGTTTGCTTTACATCTGGGATTTCATGTCCTCGGAGACAAGGAAATGTTATCAGGATTACTTACTTGATCCAGTCGTTTGTGGAAGAATATAATGAGAAAGGATTACTGAGCTTGGCAACGATATTTATTCTAAATATAACTAAAAAGCCGATTAAAATATATCTACGGTATTTTTTTCTCTTAGCTTAACTCTTAGCTCTGACTGCCTACACAATATTTCAATATATTTATCTAAATTTTACTTTTTATTTTCAAGTGCTAATTGCTGCACTGAAGCTAAATTAAATATTTATAAAATTTTATAAAATACAGTGAAAAAATTAAACGCCTACCTATTACCGTTGGATAGATGGCCCACTGTGCCGCTATTAGCACTCAAAAAATAAAAATAAAAGCAGTGACAAAATTCAGCGCTTACGTCAGCCTTCCCGGTAGCATAGCGGTCAGTGCAGCCGCCCGGATTGCGGAAGACCCAGGTTCGATTCCTTGCGTTTAATTTTTTCACTGTATTTTATAACATTTTATAAATATTTAATTTAGCTTCAGTGCAGCAATTAGCACTTGAAAATAAAAAGTAAAATTTACTATAGCGTTGTGCTATCAAATTTGTGGTATTTCATCTGCAAATATGAGTCTGCATAGCCATCAGTTGCAATTACTGCTGGGGCAAGAGCCTTCCCTATAGATGGATAAGGAGAACGTGCCATAAACCACCACGCGGGCCCAGTGCGGATTGGTGGTTGTTAACGACCTAATGCAGCCGGGACTTACGGCTTTACGTGCCATCCAAAGCACGGAGGAGCTCGAGTTGTTAAATTTTTGGTCACCCATCCGATGACCGGCCTGTCAACCACTGCGCCATCGAGCTCCTACTCGTTGCGTCAAGATTATTATCTTATATATTTAGTATCTCGTTTGTTAGTCGCTTATTTGGCGTTACGCTTGTGATCTCGCGTTTTAGCTAAAGGCTTCTCTCCTCTTTGATGTCGGAGGTTTAAATAGGTATACCTTGTACTTGAAATCTCTGTGGAAGGTATACTTAGGGCGAACGAACTTACTATTATGATGAAGTACAAGAATTTCCTGCAATCTACTATTATCTTATCTAAATATGTCGCTATAACATCAATGTCAGCAAAAGTGTCTTAGTAGTTGGGGATGCCGGTTAAAGTGCGCTTCCTCCATTGGCCTTATCATCATATATCTCATCTCAGGTGTAAAAAAAAAATAGTAATAACAAAAAAAGTAAAAATCATAATAGTAACAATATACGTATTGTAAAACCGACTTTACACTTTCAGGGATATATTTGATGCTTATCAAACGCTTAGTAAAATATATTATAATATAATAATTTAAATAGCTATGTATTGTTGGGTTTTTAGCAGTACTTCATAATTAAGTACCTATTACGTTTTGTTAGAATATTGCAGTTTATGAAACACAATAAGTAGATACGTAGTTCACATTTTCTAGAATTTTATTGTAAGAAAAACAAAGAACATTAGATAGGTACCTATTTACTATTAACATTGCGCATTTCACATAGGTGCCTACATAGAAAGATGCACATAAAAATACAGATTGAAATTGCTTACCTTCTTTATGAAAGTCAGTTAACACCTGTTTATGTTCTTTTAGAATTATTCATGACTGAAATGAAACAACTGTTACGGATCTACTCGCGTTTATTTGGGTCCGGCTGTTATGGTCCCAGTCCGGTTTGCCCCCGGCCGCTATGCACCCACATTGAAAAAGTTATTATTCCGGTATGCACCCGGCCGCGTTGCCCCCATAGTTTCTCTTTCTGTCATGATATTCGAATCAGTACGGTTGAATAGACAATGGTTAAAAAAATAAATGAAAACTAAGATCATAATCATGACTGATGTGTGTAGCTAATGTAGATAACAGTAGATCAGGTAGGTGTACAGGTTCCTACGGCCTGTAGTGATGAGGAATTGCCTACATCTGTCTATACAATGTTATAGGTGGTTTTTTTACATTTTCTTACAAGTAAAAGTCACTTTCTTGTTTGTATAATCATATTAGTCATATCATATTAGTAGTAGTATATCATATTATTCAGTAACAGTAATTACGGAAATATTACGAAAACAAAATATAGGTAAATATCACAATCATATACATATTATATGTCAGTTATAATCTTTACATAATCGACATAAACATACGTTTATAAAAAATGTAAAAAAATATATAGGTAATAGAAAAATCAACAAAAATATCAATATAGATCTTACTAGGTACCTATTGTAGGATTCTGTACAAGCATGCAGACGATTAATCATGCAAAATCTTCGACTATTTGTGTCGTTTTAATTTTTGTTTTATCACAACAAAGGGGCGAATTTTGCCCAAAAACGAGATAATCGAAGTTAATACATTACATTACTTATTTAATGTTTATCCTAACGTTTCGAACGCTTTGCAGGGTCCGTGGGCACAGGGATACTGAGGTGTTGGTTGTCTCATAATATATAAGTAATATTATACATAAGTAATGTGTAAAGTAAACGCGGGTAGATCCGTAAAAGTTGTTTCATTTCAATGTGTAGTGTTCGCGTAAACATTATTCAAGACTTTTAGCTTTTTTAATGATATACCTTTTGTAATTTAAAACATTTACTATCCCGTCATACTATAAACATACTTTATAAGCTGATTTAAGTATCAACAGGTAATTTTCTTAGTTTGGTAACCTTTGTTAGTTTCCGGTAAGTAAAATAGACCACAACATCTTTTATTCCATACAAGTTGTGGGGTCGTTTAAAATGTGTACTTCCAAAGGCTTTCAAGCCCAAGGCTATGTCGCAATAACCTTCTACTGAACTTTAAAGTAAACGAAATCAGACTGGCTTCCTTGTTAGCCTGCAGCCTTGAGGTCAAAGCTTCCATACCTGGAGAAGCTAACCAAGTTAATAAATAAGTAATGAAAAGTCAAACCATTTGTTAGGTAGGTACTGGCGCGGAATACTAAATGGTACTTGGAATCTTAGAGCTTTGCTTAGCTTTGATTTATGTACCGTAGGATATTTGGAAGTAGCTTTGCGAAAGCCTTAGGCATATCGGTAATAGCTGTAGGTATATGAAAAACTGCAAAACAGAATAACACAGACAAACACTTTCTTTTTGAAAAAAGACAAAGTGTTTAAAAAATCCACGAGCGGGATTCAAACCCGCACTCCACAGGCGCACTGCCAACTATGCTATCGTGGCTCAATCCAACTCGCCGAAATTAATCAACACTATCTACTTTTACTTTATAAGCCAAAGGAGCCCTATCCTTTTTTTTCAAATGTAATTTGTTCGCAACAATATTTGCGTAAAATTATATGAAAATAATCATACACACTTTCTTGTGAGAAAAGTAATTAAGGTACTTACTAGCCCTAAAACATAACATCAGCCTTTAGCATAAAAGGGTTAACAGTGTCACTGTCTTGTAACTGCTCGACCATGTCCTTATGTATTTTGCCTTGGGTCCATGTAGGCGCCATACTCCCGTATTGGTTACGTATACAAAGCCTAGTCATGAGGTTCATTTGTTTCCATAATGTTTACATTGTGTTCATGTAAGTAAACTATAATGTTAGGTACTTAAATTATTTTTTTTCTCTTAAGAGCGTTTACGCCGCACACTAGAGCGCCGCCAATGGAAAAAAAAACATAAGTAGTAATTAGAGATAGAAAATCAATTTAGTATTTTTACGTCACATGAACATCTGAAATTGTATGGTTTAGTTAAATACGGCGTTATAGTTAAAAGTGGCCGTTTTTAGCTGTAACGTCTTATTTAACTAAACCATAACATGTCAGATGTTCATTACGTGACGTAAAAATGCTTAATTACTTCATTCAAATAGTTTGTTAAGCATAATTTGATTTTCTATCTCTAATTACTAGATATGTTTTTTTTTGCATTGGCGGCGCCAGTGTGCGGCGTAAACGCTTTTAAATTAAAAGTTAAAAATTGTGTAACGTAAATGTTTGTACTGTGTGCTAACAGATGGTTATATAAATTTTGTCTGACTTCTGCGGGTCAAGCTTGTGTATTATAATTATTATAATGTTATGCTTTTTTTTTTTTTTTTTTTGGAGAGAGACTGCTGGTTGCCGAGGGGCATTTCCAGCTTCACCGGGCTTGTTTTAGGGGCGGCGAGGTACGTAAAGGGTACCTCAAGCCGTGTTGAAACGAAACACCTTCAGAGGATTTCTAGAGAGGTACGGCATCGCACACTTAAAAGTGCGCGTCCCCGTGCCCTTCCAGTCTCCGAAGGGTTCGGATCGGATCGGGTTATGTTATGCATGTAAAAGAAGACTTGGTATTTCGGAAAAGTGTTTTTTGTTTTCACGGACGTGACTCGAACCCGCACCTTCTGACGAACCAGATTTAGCGCCCTACCACTAAAACAACTGAAAATTTTTCAATACTATTTTGACTTTGTAAGCCAAAGGAGCCAGCTATATTCAATATTAACAACTACATAATGACGTGTAGTTTTTTTTCGCAAATTATTACGTACCTAACAAGTGGACCCGGCAGACTTTGTACCGCTTTGACGGTTTCCATCAAGTGATTAAATTCTCTTTGGTTTCCATGACAACAAAACAAACAAATCATTTTTTACTGGAAAATGAAACTGTCGTTTTTAGTATATTTATAGTGTGATTCCCGTGGGAATATCAGGACAAAAACTATCCTATATGTTAATCCAGGTTATAAACTATCTGTATGCCGAATTTCATCCAAATCCATCCATCCGTTGCAGCGTGAAGAAGTAACAAATATACGAACATACACACAAACTTTCGCATTTAAGTATAATATTTGTGTGATTAACAACTACATAATGAAGTGTAGTTTTTTTTCACACATTATTACGTAATTAATCGCCGTGGTGGTCACCGGTGACCGACAAACAATAAATGTTCTATTGTGTCTGGTTTTGCGGCAGTCAACGTGTTAAATAAAAATTAAAAACAGGTATCTTTAAAATATTTGTTAAATAACCAAAAATTAACATTCAGCAATACTTATTTTAAGTAAAATCTTGAAGATTATTCACATATAAAAAAACTACGTCGTCAACATCCAAACTTAATATTTTTACAAATATTGAAAGATTAGTTAAATATTCAATATATATCATCATCATATCGAGGGGTGAAAGGCTAAGTGAGTTAAGCGACATTTTTGCAACTTTACAGTAGAGCGTTTTAAAGTTTTGAAATTCAGAAAAAAAATCGTAGATATTCGGTTTTTTAATCAATTTAGACTTCAAATATACAGTTTTTTTTAAATCAAACGCCTCATCAGATGTTTTAGTTTTTAACCTAATGAAACTAAAGGCTGCAGAAATAAATGTCGCTTAAAGCAACAATACCACTTGGCCCTTTTTTTCTAAGCAAGAAAAAACGACTTAAACGACGTGTCCCCTTGTTTCCGGAGTAAAACTAAATGTCTTAAGATACAATGACTAGTAAATTAGCATACGCCAAAAAGGCTCAAAGGAATAATAAAGTAATTTTCTTGTAAAGCTAAAAGATTGAATTACCTTGCTACAGATGTAAAGATTTAGGCTAATGTGCTGAAAGCCCAATTCTGTCTTTAAGTACCTTTAGTAAAAGTAACTCAAGCAACGATCAAAATCCTAATTTTGTTAATTTAAATCCTCATGATTTAAAATTTTATTTAAGGTTGGTTGTTGAAACCATCACTATAGCCTTTGTACCATGAAAATTTTAGCATGTATCTGATGAGTTATTTGATTTTTATACGTTTAAAATAAAAGAAAGTAAAGTCAATAACGAGATTTTATTTGAGAGATTTTTTTAATTATAATAATCAGTCTCGTAATATGTATGTTTGGTGTAGGCACATGTAATTAATAATCTTACAAAGTAGATATTTGAAATAAGTTTAAATGTTACTTTTTCACAATATTAACTGTAGTTAGTGATCAAAATCAAACTACCTACTTTTTACGATTATTTAATCAAATCTATTATTTTAATTGACAACTACAAAATGTTATCGTAGTTAGTAATCAGTACTTAGACTACATTTTGCCCAAGACTTTAATAATACAACAAACAATGCGGTTATAACAGTCTCAATAAAACATATTATCTCAAAGCTCTGAAAAATTTTCTCAAACGCGGCTCAAGCACAACACACACGTACCGCCTCCTTTACTATTTGGGACCGACTGAAGCGCCCCGCGCGAGCGCATCCCTTTTATTATTGGGTAATTTTAAGGCAATAAAAACATTTTGAATAGGTTTTAAATGACATTTATTTTAATAGTGTATAGAATACCATGTTTGCTGAACGCACATTACTAACTCACTCTAGTTTAGGAAAACTGATTCATGTACAAATGTAATGTATATTTTTTTGATTAAGCGACCGCTTTTTGTAAACAAATATAGGGGGTAATAGATCAAACAACGAATTCACCTAAAAATTGTAAAAAGCTAATTAATTTATGTACCTAGATAAAGATAAAATAAGCGAAAGCCAAATAATTCAAGGGACGAATTTATTTATTTTTGTCACCGGCTAATTGATTCAAACGACATACTTCATATACTTTTGTGGAAAGCTATTTGCTTTAAAAGACAAGGTTAATATATTTTGTCGCAAGCTATTTGCTTTAAGCGACATTGGTTTGTATATTTTGAAGCAAGCTAAATAATTTAACCTACAAGTGCTGTAGTTATAGATATTGGAAGAAAGATTTAACAACCGTATGAGTTTAAATGTGAGAAAGGAAAACTGGTTCAAGTAACAATTGGTAATGTTTTGATATAACTTAAGTCAAACACATTAAGTAAATGGCAAATTCTTGCGTCGGTTCAGCTAGTAGCGGAGCGGAAAAAGCGTCCAAATCTAACATAAGCGACAAAAAATAGGTCAGATTGCCATGAAACTCGGCTCATTCGACGCAGAAAAATTTGCTGATTCCGAATATGTATATAACTCAATATCGCCCATGATGTCGCTTGAATCCATTAGCCTTTCACCCCTCGATATATAATCAATTAAATATAGCTTGCCCAATTCTTAACTGAGCTTTCAATATTTGTAAAAATATTAAGATCGGAATATTAAGTAGGGCTCCTTTGGCTATAAAGTAACAAGAAGATAGTGTTGATTAATTTCGGCGAGTTGGTTTGAGCCACGATTAGTTGGCAGTGCACCTGACCCCTGTGTGGTGTCGGGGATAAAGAATTGCACCACCCCCTCTCTTCCCGCGGGTGTCGTAAAAGCCGACTAAGGGACCATTCCAGAGGATGGGCAGCAGCATCTCTCCGAGGTTACCCTCAACCTACTGCGATCGCCAACCCGCCTGCCAAGCGTGGCGATTACGGCAAATACCCCTCATATGCTTGGGGGAGGCCTTTGTCCAGCAGTGGACGTCTTTTGGCTGAGATGATGCACCTGACCCGGCATGTCATAGGTTGCGGGTTCGAATCCCGCTCGTGGAATTTTTTAACACTGTCTTTTTTCAAATTAGAGTCTTTAACTTCATATTCGACTTTACGCTCAACAAACGTACCTATACTATACTTTAAAAGTCCGCATCACTCCACATCACCCGCACCAGCCAAAGACCAAATCAGACATTCGGAAACTCATTTCCATTGCAAAAACGCACCTTTCCACAACGGGCCCACCGATTCGCACCGATTAGTCGCGACACGCCACAATCAACTGTTATTGCTCGGAATTACTCAAACGTCTAGCTTTCCGAGGCGGGTTATTCTGCCAGAAATCGCGATTATTCATCAAATCCCTCGCCGTTTCCGGGAGGGCGGGCCTGAAAGGACCCTTAATGAGCTAATGGATGCTACGTGCGAGGTCCCACCGCAGAAACGTATTAGGTGTTGACGATCATTACCGACCGCCATTGTAGACTTTATTTAAATTCTACCTATTTGTTTAATGTAGGTACTTTTGGAGGCAACTTTTTTTTTATGTTGAAGAAATTTCTATTTTTGCAAATGCTTAAAACATGTATGTGTGTTAACTACTGTTTAAAGTTTACAATCATTTATTTAGGTGTAATGATGTGTATATGATGAATAAAATAATTATAACACGTGGTTACAGTATCGTTCCTTTGCCGAACTGCCCGTATGTTGAATGCGGTTCCCGCACACGTGTTTCCCTCTTTCTCTCCCGGGTTATTTAAGCGGGGCGTGAAAAAGCATTTATGCAGGCCGCCATAGTGTGAGCGTTCGGCATAGCGTGGTAGCGCTGTGATGAACGCTTTCACTTCTTGGGCTTCACTGGCTGCTTTTCATCAGGCAGGGTGAAGCCATTATGGCGTGTCACAATAAAAAAAAAATATAATGTTTCTGTTAAATTTATGACGAAAACTATTTTTAATGTCAACCCTTTTACAACTCGTAATTGACCTTGTCGTTAGTTCACTTCTACGAGTATGTTAGTTAACAAAATATCGTTAAAAGTGTGTAATAAATCTAAAATTATCACAATGTGGGTACGATAATCTAATGTTCAAAACGATTTTTATTGTTAACCCATCAGGTGAGGTGTAGTCAAATGCCTGCCTATAACCAATAAAAAAAAAAACCCTATTTACAATTCATAATGGATCCCCATTAATTCGCATCTCTAAATTAGGTACATCTATTTAATTTTCCAGCCACCAGTCGTTAAGTGGATAACCGTATTAAAACATTAGCTAAACAAAGAGAGTCATCAAGGCCGTAACGGATAGATAAATTTACAGTGTATTAAGTAGCGCTGATTCAGCAAATGGCGGGAATTAGGGAGAGGGTCGCAGGCGCCAGTCGACGGAGACAGGAGGAGTAAATCTGTGCTAATAAATTATTGCTGCTAAATATGTGGGAGGTGAAGTAATCATGCGATAAGAGGATAAGGGAAAGACATAGCGGGAAGCTTTGTGGAGTGGACCATTACCAGTGACCAATGCAGTAAATCTCTCCTCTCTCACTCTCTCTCTCTCAGACTCTCTCCAAAAAAAGTCCACATTCTTTTTTTTTCTTTTAGTTGATGGCTTCGTGCGATTAGCACATTTAGCCAGTGTCAAAGTAATTTTTCTTACAAGTACATACATACATAAATAAACAATATTTCCTTATATGATGATGATGAATGATATTAGAAATGGAAAGTGAGAAATGATATACCCCCCAACCCCTCGAGTATCTCAGTAAAGATGTAGGGCTTTACTAAGTCCTCGGGCGTACTTCTTGGGAGATATTGAAAAGTGACGTTGCACTGTTTTGTTTCATTTGTCAACACTCATGCACACTTACGAAAACTTAACGGTTAATAATCCACCATTATTTCACATTAATATTCGACTTAACACAAATTTTAGAAAATAAAACAAAACCGCAGACATGACACTTCACTTTCCCGCCAAGAAGTCCTCCACAATCTTTTCTCAGTGTGCCAAATTTTTAAATTTGGATTATGAGAAAATAAACTTGTGAAATTCCTAGGTTCAATTATTTGCTACACCCTAAGAGTATGTGACAGGCCATCATATTTATTTTAACCGTATGTTATTAATTATTATGTAAACCATATACCGCAATGTGCGCAATAAAAAAAAACAATACTATTAGATACATACATGGTCTAGCGATGGTCTAGTGGTAATCTAAGTACCGGTGTAAAATTCGGAGCAAAAGTAACTTGCAATTTGCAAGCAAATGATAGATTACTTCAAAGTCCAACTTCCTACCTAATAACATATTTTTTTCTATAACTTGTAACTCAAAATCAGTAAGCAAAATATTAGCTTTTGCCGTGTGACTCGCGGCTTCTTTTTGTTAAAAAGGTGTCTACTGTAGGGTTTACTGTGATACCTTTGACGTTAAATTTAAAAAAAAAGTTAGTTTTTAATAAAAATAGCAGTTATTTACGAGTATTCTTACCACAGACATTGCTTACATATAAAAATATGGCTAAAGGCAACCGAAATATGTTATATATACCATTTCCCACCTGCCCGCCCTACTTACAAGTAATAAAATTACCATACCACCATTCTTCATTATAATAACACTTGTCCTAAATCCCTTGCACCTTAAACTGTTTGAATAGACGTTTGACTCCCATTTACCTTTAAAAAGTATCAAAGGGGAGTGTAATGCATCTAGCGCGCAATATCAAAATCAAGGGGTGCATAATTTATCATACGGCCGGTATAGCTGACGCTATTTTTATTATATCACACGTGAAGAATGAATTTCAAATGGTATAGGAAGTTTGCGTTAGGGGAATAAATCCTCGCGTTACTACGAGTTGTCTACAAAAGGTTTTAGTTTTAACTACTTTATATAAGAACTAGCAGTCCGTCCCGGCTTCGCACGGGTGGACATTTCTTTTTTAATATAGCCAATGTTACTCAGCGCTAATGTAGCATTCTAATGGTGAAAGATTTTTTTAAATCGGTTCAGTAGTTTTTGAGTTTATTCGTTACAAACATACAAAAATACAAAGCTTTCCTCTTTATAATATTAATATGATTAGTATAGTAGTATGATGATATCGAGAGAGAATGCGTGTTATCCTAATTTTTTATAGTTGTCTTTGTATTAGCTTTTTATATAGTTTTTTTTTAAAGAATTAATTTTATTACAAATAAACACAGAATAAGGTTCGAATAGTTAATCCGTGTTTTGTTCCTGTCATGTAAACGTCATTTCAAACTAGAGTAAAAGAGACAAAACACGGAATGACTATTGTGTTCGGACCTTATTCTTTGTTTATTTGTAATAAGTGTTTAACTGAATAATAATAAATTATTATAGTAGAAATGTTGTCTTGACTTTTCCAACTATAATGGTTACAAAATTCTTTAGTGGATGTGTCTTTAAGAACATTTGATTAAATCGCCATATAATTTCACCACACGACTCTATCTGCATACTCGTAAAAAACTATTGAAATTGAATCGAGTTCCAGTGGTAACAAAAGAAAGTTGTTTTACGAGTAAGTAAGTATTCAAGAAAATGTAAAGAAAACGTCACGAAACGGGGTTCAAGTGGTGCGTTATGAACTTATGAAGCACGGTGATCAGTGGCAGATAAGATAAGTGCTATTGATAACGTGTTATTGATAGATTGTTGACTTTGGAATATTTAATTAGTTTGGGGATAACACAGTTGGTTTATAAAAATATGCTTTTTACAAGCTTTTTGTTATAATCGTAAACCTAATTCCATAACGTGGACTTAAGAGCGTTTACGCCGCACACTAGCGCCACTAATGAAAAAAAAAACATATCTAGTAATTAGAGATAGAAAATCAAATTATGCTCAACAAACTATTTGAATGAAGTAATTTAGCATTTTTACGTCACCTAATGAACACCTCACATGTTATGGTTTAGTTAAATAAGACGTTACGGCCACTTTTAACTATAACGCCATTTTCTATCTCTAATTACTAGATATGTTTTTTTTTTCATTGGCGGCGCTAGTGAGCGGCGTAAACGCTCTTAAGCTATTCTGTGGCTAAGCTAAAGTTTGTAGCATTGTTATAAGATTATTAGATTTTTTTACATTAGACAACATTACATACATTGCTCTGACTCCAAAGAACGTAGCTTAAGCATTCGTGTTATGGAAATCAGGAACAGCGACGGTACCACAACCACCCAGGCCCGAAAAATATAGAAAAAGTTCGTTTTCGGATTCGAACCCGGGACTTCGGAGATGGCAACACCAAACACCGGCGTGCAAGCCAATTGACTACGGAGGGAGGTCGTCAAATTTATGAGTTCAGAGTTTCAGACAATACCTAGTAATTCCTGAGTTCGGTGCTAGTTTAGGAATTACCTGCAGGAATTATCTACCTATGAATTTTAAACATAGACAGAATTATTTTATGCTTCTTCTTGGGGCTTAAATTGTAGGCGATTGTACTGACTGCACTATTCTAAGCAACAAATACAAATGTATTTCGCTAGCCGTACCAATTAGTCGACAATATTTTTTCTTGTCAATCGGCAGATGTTTGGGCGGATGAATTGCTTGTTCACAAACGGAGGGTGGGCCCAGATGTGGTTCTCGTCGCGTCTGCAACTCCGCACCCGCTTTCATTGTGGAACGTCTGTCTGTCTTTAATGGGCACAATTAATTTTGAATATGAACTTCGGTCTGTCATTGTTAGCCGACTGGTGTTACGTGGGCTTGTTTGTTTGTTCTGTTGTAGAGTTACAGTGAAGATATATAGAAGTTTCGTTGGTTACTGTTTGGAAATTGGCTTTATTATATAAATTACCGTAGATAATTTTTTTTTTAATTTGCAGTTTAACAGTGTAACTCATAAAACATAAAATAAGAGACGAACCAAATTCAGGATGATAAGAGTGAAGATTTCTAAAACTAAGTTATATTACTAAGTTAAATAAATTAAGTATGCTATCTAAAATGAGTATGGAGTTAAAAAGGAGGTATATATGACATGTGATAAGATTAATATATAAGTATTTTTTGTAAATGTTTCCATTTTAACAATGGCATTATAAATCATGCTGTAGGTGTCCCTTATTAAATAAATCTATTTGACTACTAGGCATCGATGGTCACACATTCCATTCATCGAAATTCAATTCTAAACCAGTTCCACGAACTGATTCGTTGCAGTGAGCCCACACCGCTGAGAGCCCCTTCACACTAGCGTTTGATAAAATGTAAGCGCAGCGCAGTAGCCACACAACGCATCCGTCACCGTCACGTAAAAAACGACGCTTTTTGTTCGTATGTTGCGCAGTAACCTTATGCGGTAATGATTGTGAACCTGTACCTGACATTAAAGCTGCTTTTCGAGGTACCTAAGCGCGTGGACAAAATCCACCAATGTAATTGCTTCCTTTCCCTTGCAGTGTAAAATAGAGTTATCTTATTCGCCTCTAAAGGCTCGGACTGACCGGGCCGTGGTGGAGGAGAGAAGCGCCCAGGTACATGTCTATGCCTGGTATAGAGCGCGTGTGAACCGGTTCGTCGTACCCTTGTTTTTTTTTTTTTTTTTTTTTTTATTTATTTATCAACAAAAATATAATTACAAATATCGGTTAGTAGTATCTAAAAGCCTATGTTAGGTTTGTCTAGATACTAAGTTCTCAATATAATAATAAGTAATTGAATAATAATAACATGACGGTAAAAGACAAAAATGCAATACATTAGTGAGCTAACGCTCTCAGCGAAAACCATTCCATCGAATCGATGCAGAACTGACAGCGTTGCACAGCGTCACTGCGTGCGCGCGTGTACACAGAAACAACTTACGTGTGCGTGCGCACTCGTACAGGACGCTCCGTTTTAACTGGCGCTTAAAATATTTAACTATGTTACAATGTTGTAACGTAGTGGTTTTTAATTAGTTTTTTTATATTTTTTTCGTTTATTTTATCTTTAATATCAATAGGTAATTTATTAATAAGGTGGGGTATTAAATATTTTGAGGTTCTTTTACCATATTCGTTACAAAATTTTGGAATTAAAAGTGTTTTATTAGTAATGCTTCTAGTTGTTTTTACATGTTTTACTGGAATTTTAATATCTTCGTTAAAAAATTGTTCAAGAAGCAGGACACATTTGACTTTAGTATGTATAGGTAGAACACCACAGTATTTGAAAAGCCCCGTAGCATCTTCGGAATAATCGTTTTTTATTTTCGGGGGAACTAATAATTTAAGAATCCTATGTTGAATATTGTATATCTGATCCAAATATGTTTTATAAGTACGGCCGTAGCTGCTTAGACCATAAGATAGTACACTGTCTACCAACGCATGATACATTTGTAACAGAATATCAAAAGGCACTTTACACTTAATAATAAAAAAAATTGCCATTATAGCCCTAAGTTTACCGCATACTTTATCAATATGTTTAGCCCAATTGAACCTATTGTCTATGACCAGCCCAAGGTATGTATGCTCGGTTACTTGCTCGATTTCGAGGCAGTTGTTAGTACAGTGTGTAGATGTTGAAGCGTGAAGGCAGTCATGACTATGGGCTACAACTTTGACACTCTCATTGTCATGATAACGATTTTGGCTAGAGCGAATGTGAATGAGTTTAGTTTTATTAGCGTTAAGTACCAGTCCGGAATCATGCGACCACTTGCATATTGCATTGAAATCAGCCTGTAAGAGTTTCTGAGCGGATAAGGGATCTTTGTCGGCTACAAATAAACATGCGTCATCGGCAAACTGGTAGACAGTGCAATACCTAATAACATTTTGGAGGTCATTTACATACGTTAAGTAGTGCAAAGGGCCTACTACAGACCCCTGAGCGGTTCCTTCAGTGACTTTGGTCTTATCACTAAACATGTCACCAATTTTAACTTGGTAGTTACGGTCACTAAGATAATTCTTAAACCAACTCAACAAGTTGCCTCTTATTCCATTATTATCTAACCTTTCGATTAGCAAATCGTGACGTAGCGTATCAAACGCCTTTCCGTAATCTATAAAGACTAAGATTACATGTCTTTTTTCGTTTAAACAATTATTAAGGTCATCCGTGAAACGAGACAACAGCAGCGTTGTGCTTTTATTCGGCTGGAAGCCATATTGCTGCGAAGACAGAATGTTGTTAAGTGAATAAAATTTTTGTATTTTGCCACATATAAATTTTTCAGTAACCTTATCTAAAACCGGTAAAATAGTAATTGGACGGTAATTACCGTAGTCTCGTGTGCTACCACTTTTATGGATAGGCCGAACTATACCTGTTTTCAGTGGCTGGGGGTACCGCCCAGTGGCTATACTGGTATTTATAAACTGCGTTATAACGCCCACTAGTCTATCAGATAATCTCATTATGTCAACGGCTACGAGTACAGTGTCTTGGGCCTAAACTAGTGTGCATCTTTAGTGTATTCTGTAAATGTGTAGTGGCATTTAGAGGATCGGGCGGGATTACCGAACGCCTACGCTGGAGCTAGATGAACGCTAGTGCAAAGGGGCTCTAAGCCTTAGCCCCTGCCCCTCGCGCGACAGGCGTGGTTCCGCACCACTTGATTCCCCGATACTCGTTAAAATCCCGTTTCCCGGTATTAATTTTTGCACCCGCATCGTCACGCGATGTCTATATCCGGTATTGACGAGCTGTGACGATTCGATATTTCGATTCACGCGGGAAGGTAGGGCGAAATATCACGTCTGATTTTTATGAATGGATCTTAACTTTTCTATTTTGAAATAAAATTGTTGTTGTTGTTTTTTTGTGGATTGGACTTAGTCCATATCGCCAGTTAAAACAAGCTAAGTATTTAAGGGAATGCAGAAAATTTAGTATACTTACTGTTCTTCAAACTATTCAGTATGAAGATGGCACTAGAGATGATGATAATGATTGTTGTTGGCCTTGGTTAACCGGTCTTTTGCAATGTGGGCGGTGGGTGGCAGAAAATCAAAAGGTTTCTTAAGTCGTGGTGATCTTATATCCTCAGAGAATTTCTAGAAAGGATTGCATCACGCAAGCGTATACCTTTTTAACCCCCGAGGCAAAAACGACGGGGTGTTATAAGTTTGACGTGTCTGTGTGTGTGTGTTTTTTTTCACAACTCCCTCAATATGGGTATTTAGTTATTGTTATTGGTATACTTATGAACCCCTGTGCGGACAGGTTTTTATATATTTATTGTATATAGAATTAAACATTTCGCGTTACCATCAGTAAGTGATGATGGGGCAGAAGCTAGAGGAGAACGTCACTCGGAATTATCATTAGATTTGCGCCTTATCCTTGCCGAGAAAGATAGATATTCAGTTAGCATGTCTTCGTACAGCCCCCACAAGTGGCATAACGCTAATAAAATAGAAATAAAATATAATGATTATTGTATGGGATTGACATAAACGTCATTTCTACACTCAGAATTATTATTATTATTCTGAGTTTCTACGTATCGTTGACTTATGTCAATCCCATACAATTAAATTTCTATTCTATTTGTTATGCCACTTGTCTAGGGGGGCTGGTGTCCTACGCAGACCTTTTATACGTTCAATGCTTTGCGGTCAGCTCATAGCTAGCATGTTACAAAAATGATTTATACACAAACACAACTGCTGAGATATTGCACCCCTATATTGCAACTCTCATCCGTCCTGACACTGAATAATATTTCATTTAAATAAATCTCCGTAAAAGAAGTCGACGCAGATAATAAAAGGTTCCGCTCAGATATGCAGAAGTGTGGCGAGAACAAAAGTTGATAAACAGAATGCAGTTTATTTGCATACTGCGGGATCGCTCGCTTTTCACACGTGCGGTTTACTAGCGAAGTGTTACTATGAGTTCACGATTTAATTTTAGAGTCTCTAAGTTAAAATCTTTGTTTAATCTGGTGGTCACCCAGTAGTCGAAATTAGACCGTAGTTCACAAGATAAACAATGCTAATACAATGTTATGTAACTCAAAATATTATAAGTACTTACATATAGGAAAGTTCAAAAAGGGGCACGAAGTTTTTTCTCCATATTATACAGGGTCTAATAAAATCAATAAGCGAACGTTTAAGGCCGGTATCTATACATCATTCTGAATACAATGACAAAAAATGGGCTCCAGTTTTATTTTGATTTTTCAAAGTTATGTTTTCTAACAAACTAAGCCAATTAAAATAATGCACATCATGAAACATGCTGTATCTTTACTAACACGCACGCAAGCGTTAATAAAAAGATAGTGTACAGATACACGCACACATTTGGCATGTTCGGCTATCTTTGTGTGCGTGTAGTGCTTGCGGTAAGGGTTTGGAAAGGGTGTATTTTTTGGTGAATTAAGATAATGTATTGTTGATTATCTCGGTAACGAGCCTGTAGTTTTAGACCAAATTTGGTGAGCATGCTCAGTGTGATGTATAGATGCTCCCCTTAAACGTTCGCTTATTGATATTGTTAGACCCTATATAGATAAAGACCAAGAGCCTTGTTTTTTATTTTATTATCAAAAAATACTACTGACCTTTCGAGATTGCGTAAATTGGTCTAGTAAATGTAAATTGTCGTATTATCTTTCAAGTCATAATATCCAACTTGGTTATGTTACACACACATACCGCCAATTGACACTGGTTGGTGGTTTATAGCCCATTTTCCCTATGGTGTGTCCATCCATAAGGAAGGCTTGTGCTAACATAAAAATCAACTAGTGATGTGATGATATCACACACGAAGCTTGTTGGCTGGATTAAAAAGACTTTTTTAAATTTACAAAAACACAAATGTTGAAAAAATTTCCACGAGCAGGGTTTGAACCTGCACCCTTCTGACATACCGGGTCAGGTGCTCTTCCAATTGAGCTATCGTGGTTCTAACCAGCCCGCCGAAATTATTCAACACTATTTACTTTTTTACTTTGAAAGCCAAAGGCGCCCATTCAATGTTAACAACTACCGTCATTAACTTCCGATCATAATATTTTTTCAACATTTGTGTTTTTGTAATTTGTTCGCAACAAAATTTGCGTTAAAAATTATATAAACATTTATAAATAGCTTGCCTACTTCTTAACTGATCTTTAGTATTTGTAAAAATATTATGATCGGATGTTAATGACGGTAGTTGTTAACATTGAATGGGCGCCTTTGGCTTTCAAAGTAAAAAAGTAAATAGTGTTGAATAATTTCGGCGGGCTGGTTAGAACAAAATTTGCGTTAAAAATTATATAAACATTTTTTAAATTTACCAATTTTAAATTATATTTTTTCAAATATTTCGTCTACCAGATTTATTCTAGTAAACATTACTGCCAACATAAAATTTTCACATAGAAATAATGTCACCTATTTGTCATGACACATTTTTGCACATCCACCAATGGTACCACGTCGCACAGAGTCATAAATGATACAAATTTTCAGCGCATTTGCATATGCGCGCCGCGACGTGCTTGCAAATCATATGTTGCGGGTTGTTGCTTAGTGTTTGCTCAACATCCGTATAAACATCTGTCTTATCCCTTTTAGAGGAATGCACTTGATGAATCGTGTTGGGCAATTACACTGGCGTGCAAAGAAATTGATCCATGATAACATTTTCATGTCACTTTGAAGCCTTGATGCTCTGCCATGGATTAGTTCGTAATGTCATAGCTCCAAACTGTCTTAACAAATCAGTTCAGTCATCATGATTCCGTGTTGTTTGATAAAACGACAATAGTTGCATTAAATGTCTGAATTCATATGCCAGTTATATGTGTATGTGCATTGAAATGTAAAAAACCTGAAGAATTTTGGTTTCGTACCCAAATAGCTGGCTAGTAGACTTATCAGTCAAGTTCAAATTCAAATTTATTTATGTCCCATCACAATTTAGGTACTTAATGCTAATACTAAGCCCATTTAACAATTATTAATGTATCAGGAGTATGGTTATGGGAATTTGGATCTCATTCGTTCACTATAGACGGCTATCACCACATAATGTCCCGATCAATCTTTGGCAAGGAACCAAGCCTTGATAGGTAGCTCGTTTGTATCAAAATGTTACGATGGGTCGATTTTTTTGCACTTTAAAATAAATCACTTGCCATATAAATGGTGGCTTTATCGATTGTATTATGAAGAGATACTTAAGCTATTTATTTTAATTGCAATTAGTTCATTAACATAAATATATTAATCACCACAATAACCCTTCACACGTCTAAGCTCTTTCAAAAGCAGTCGCAATGACACCAAAAAGCCGTCAGTTTGAGTCCCACCTGAGGCAGTCTCTTATTTAAGGTGTAAATTAATTTTCGTAATAATTCCAAATATATTAATTAAAAAAATATATTAAATACAATCATTGGTATATAATATTAATATTATAACTTTTCATATGCAAAAAACGGATTAAAATCACTCAATTACAATCACAATACACATTGACTTGTATAAATTGTCTGTCGAGTCGAGTTTGGCAGATAACGGGCAGCATAAACACTTGTCCCCAGCATCGAACCCGGAACCCTCGGCCTGTCAAAATATTATTACTATGTTTGCACTAAAATCAACAGGCAGATGTTGATGTATGGTGTGTGATATTGATTAATGAACCGCTCAGTGTGTTAAAGTTCGCAATTAGTTCCTTTGGGGAGTAAGGATACGATACAGGCCTGAGGAATATACAGGTTGTGAAAAAATTTGCCAAGCCGGAAACGATGAACAGCTTGTGACAGTTCTCAGAAAAAAAAAAACTTAATTATACATAAGTATTATAATTATTAAAATATATATTAAGTATACCTTTATATGTATGTAGTTAACTTTTACTTTCACACAATTACTTTCAAAATTATAAATATGTGACGTTTTATCAAGTACTGCGACACTTTTTTTTTCATTTTAACCGCCTTATAAAAAAGAGGTTATCAAATCGATGGTTTTTCTTTATTTTGTTGAAAAATGGCTAGCCCCCGTTTTCTATAAGGCGGGCGGAATATTTAGTAAATTTAAAAAAGACAACATTTTTTGTTCCACTGCAGGATAAGAGCCTTTATTCTGTCTACTTCTTCTTGTTCGCTGCAGTTGGCCAATTATTTATTTTTTATTAAGCAATACAAAATTACTAAAAAAAGGCAGATTTAATCAAAAATGGCATTTTCTACCAGTCGACCTCATCCTATCAAAAACTGATTGAGGCTATAGTTTTACTATGTCGCACCTCGAAACGCGGCGCGCTGTCGCAAATAATAAAAAGCAACATTTCCGTGTCATTATATGATACAAACACCGGGAATCAAACGGGGGATCACACGGCTGTCTCTTTGTGCGTAATGACGCCCGGTGTCGTCGCACACCGCACTTAACGCACTATTTGACGAGCGGAGACACGCTAGATGTGACGTCATTTCACTCCAATTGAATGGAGTTTCGATGAAACTTTATAAACTTCGGTGTTTTTTTTCCGGGGTATCTGCAAAAATTTGTAATTAATGTAATAACTAAATAAAAAATAAAATAAAATAAAACTATCGAGTATAAAAACTTCGGCTTCATAATATACATACTTTATCGTACTTTTATATTGTAAATACAATTTGGTTGTTAACAAATTCATCATCATCATCATCATCATCCGCTCATTTTATGTCCCCACTGCTGGGGCACTACCCGGGCCATAAACCACACGCGGGCCCAGTGCGGATTGGTGGTTGTTAACGACTGCTAATGCAGCCGGGACCCGTTGGTCCCGGCGGCCTTTACGTACCTTCCGAAGCACGGAGAAGCTCAAGATGAAAAATTTTTGGTCACCCATCCGATGACCGGTCTTTGCGAAAGTAGCTTACCCTCAGCACTCGCAGACCGAGTGCTGAGGGTAAGCTACTTCTGCGCCATCGAGCTCCTCGTTAACAAATTACGATCCAAAAAAAAACGTTGTAACTTTTTTCAATAGCGAGACAAGTCTAGAGACAAATGCAAGCACTTTGCTCCTTTTTTCAAAGGGACCGGGTTGTTGCTAAAACCCGGAAGGTGTGTGGGGTTGATCACAGGATAGAATGTGACCGACTCGCTAAACTGCTCGACCTCCGTCAACGGCTGGGTAGTACTCCCCCCGAGTACTACCCAGCTCTTTTTTACTCAGAGTCTTTCACGGCCCGCCGCGGTGGTCCTCAAAGACACTCCTCATCAGAGCGCTAAACCCTTCGGATGTGGAAGGGTAGCCTCTACGCCGTAGAGACTGTCACTGTCGACTGTCACTGTCGGGAGTGAGGAAGGTACAAACAGCAGTCTGCTAATTCGGGTCTAACGCACTGCAGGCCTAAATGCCGCCAGTTTTAAAAAAATAATTCAAATAGCTTTTTTCCTAAATGCCAAAGATTATGTCAAAGGGTTGATGCCAGCTCCAGCAACTCTATAGCCGCAACAGTCACATAGACAAATCCACCCTCCGCATTGTAGCTTTGATCTCCGACGCTGTGTTTTGGTTTCACCAATGGAGGGTGGCGTCGATGCCGGCTCCAATTTGAGCTGCACAGATTAATTTTTGTGCATACCAGACAGGTGGTGATCATTAGCAGACCGGGTTGTAGCTTTTGGCTTTGAAATACACCGCAATGGAAATTAGGGAATATAAAGTCCCGTATAAGTTCCCGTTGATGCCCGCGACATTGTCTACATAGGATAATTATTTCGAGATGTTTATGTATAATTAGTCAGTTAGTTAATATTATGATCGGATGTTAATGACTGTAGTTGTTGACATTGAATGGGCGCCTTTGGCTTTCAAAGTAAAAAAAAAAGTAAATAGTGTTGAATAATTTCGGCGGGCTGGTTAGAACCACAATAGCTCAATTGGGAGAGCACCTGACCTGATCAGGATTTGAACCTGCACCCTTCTGACATACCGATGTCAGAAGGGTGCAGGTTCAAATCCTGCTCGTGGATTTTTTTCAACATTTGTGTTTTTGTGATTTGTTTCGTAACAAAATTTGCGTTTTTTTCATCAAAATTGGTTCAGAGGTTTAGGTGTGCTTACGTAGCAGACAGGCAGACAGACAGGGTTACTTTCGTACTTATAATATAAGTTAGGATAATTAACCTTAATATATACCTTTATACTTTATATAATAATAATTAACATTATAAATCGGAAAACATAATCACAACTATAGAAAAAGATCGGTAGGTTGTGTTTTGTTATCTCTTTGCTTTGTAGGTTATATCTGTGTATCGTTAACTTAACGTACAGGATTTTTAATTTCATTGTCATAATTTCAGATTTAATTCAAACAATTCAAAAGTAGGCAAGCTATTTATAAAATGTTTTTGCTCTGTTTATATAATTTTTAACGCAAATTTTGTTGCGAACAAATTACAAAAACACAAATGTTGAAAAAAAATCCACTCAATGCTCAATGCTCAATTGGGATGCACCTGACCGTATGTCAGAAGGGTGCAGGTTCAAACAACAAATGTTGAGAGATGCATCGATTTTTTATTTGCATTAGGATAAGGTACACTGTAGGTCATAACAATAAATACATTTATGGCTTTAAACAGGAAAATAAACAGAGAATACCTTCGAATAGTTATTCCGTGTTTTACCTTTTTTAATCTAATTTTAAATGAAGTTTACATGACGGGAACAAAACACGAAATCACTATTCGCAGCTTATTATATTATCATTAACAATATCGTGTAAATATTGTTAATAGGCTTCCTTGGTTTGACTCGAAACATTAATATATGAAACGTTTGTAGTGAAAAAGAGAAACTTATTTGATTGATTCATTAAGTAATGGGTGGTTGATACCGTTTAATAAATCATTTCCTTATTCAACCCTAATTATTATTTATTGCAGTCGTACAGTTTAGAGAAAGTCAAAACCTTAGAAATAAATAGTTTTCTAAAGTTTACGTGAACACTACACATTGAAATGAAACAACTTTTACGGATCTACTCGCGTTTATTTTACACATTACTTATTTAATGTTTATCCTGACGTTTCGAACCCTTTGCAGGGTCCGTGGTCACAGGGAGACTAAAATAAACGCGAGTAGATCCGTAAAAGTTGTTTCATTTCAATATATAGTTTATTTAGCTAATTTGTCTCAGAATTTTAGTCGCCCTTCTACAACTGTTTTTACAATTGAACATAAATCGGTATGACTACTTACCTCTTAAAGAAGCGCTTTTATAGCTCCGTTGATTCTATCTATAAGTTTATAATTTCGCTACTTTTATAAGTAATAGGCCCCTAAGTACACTTGTCTCGCTACCTGAACAACATCGTCGCACAAACTAGCACACAGCGCAAGAACCGCTGAAGTAGCTCTCCAGATTCATATACCCTATAATGAAACCTCAGTAATCATAATGGAGGAAGATCCGAAGGGGGGCAAGCGATGCATAAAAAACTGTGGGAAATGTACGTAGCGGAGCATTCGGCTAAAAAATAAGGAGATTGTAGAATGTAAGCTTCATATACAAACCACCGGTTTAGTTAGAGGTCTCGGGTTCGATTCCCAGCGGGCGGTACATGTTTGTGTACTCGGTTTGGTTTGTGGAAGGGCTTGTTTGTCCGCCTGGCTAGCTACCACCATCTTATCTAAATATGTCGCCGTAGCATCAATGTTTGCAGCGTTGTTGTGTTCCGGCAGCTAGAGATAAGATAGCCAGTGCCTCACTATACTCTAATTATTAATTCACTGGAGTAATCTGACGTTTACGGTGTTACCAGTTTCTGATGAACAGAAAATAGTGTTATGACAAGGAGATTGACATCAATTACTCACTCATTGATTCTCATTACGTCCATCACATTACTCAATTCATTTTTCTCGTTACAAAAAGACATTCATATACCTACCTATATTACAATTAATTAAGTACCTTTTTATAATAAACGTTCCTACTGAGTTTGTGTGAGTGATCTGAATGACAATGAAGGAAACGCATCACTAGTACAATAAATATGGCAACATAATTTTACAATGTGACATTAGCATCTGTCAGTTTATTCCAGTGAATTAATAATTAGACTTTAGTTAAGGATTCCGGGTGAAGTGCGCTTCATTCAATTGGCCTTATGATCACCTAACATCAGGTGAGATCATACACTGTGCTTACACATTCAATATTTTAAAAAACCCATAGACTTCTTGCACGGACACGGATCTCGGGACAGCTCGGAACAGTCCGAGCGCAGAGATTCCATAATATGTTCGTGAGAGGTTGTCTTTGTGTGCGTTGCTCATGTGCGTTTGTATTAGGTCCTTAGGTCCTAACCTATGAAATTGCCGGTTTGTATGAAGATCTATACCTACATATTATATAATAAAGCTAAAGAGGGTCAAAAGTCTGTCATGGAAGATATTCGAAAAAAAGGTGGCTGGGGATACATGGAATCGATAACAGAACACGTTCCAACAGTTTTCAGAATTTTTGTCTGTTTATCTGTTTGTCTGTTTATTTGACCGCGCATCACGTGAAAATGGCTGAACGGATTTGGATGAAACTTTGCACATAGACAGACCATGACCCGGGCTAAGATATAGGATACTTTTTATGCCGGTAACAGGTTCCTGTGGGGTAGTGTAGTCTTCGCAAACGAAGTCGCGGGCGACAACTAGTTTTTTATAAAATTATATTTTTCATACCAACGTTTTATTAATTTTCTTAGCATCTATTTATGTTGACACTATAAACATTGTAGGGCAGTGTGTTTGTGGGGCAAAGAAAAACGAATCCCTTTAAAGCTACAACTAAACGAAAGGTCAATTCCGCTAATAAAAAAAAGAAGTCAATTAAAAAAATTGGGCCTTAGAGACACAAAATTAAAATTATTTAATCATTGTTATACTGAAGCCTAAGTAACATTGTCTTAATTAAATGTGTTATATAAGCAACCGGTATTGAGTTTTAGAAGTTGCATAGATATCCTTATCTATGGACCCAATATAAATAAATAAATTTTCTTACCCTCACACCAATTATCTAGCCCAAAAGAAGCTTCGTTATGAAACTCGTTATATGGTTACTAGACAACGGATAAACATACTTAAAATACTTAAATACATACTTATTATACATAGAAAACACAGACCCGAGACAATATAGAAAAACAATAATTTCTAAATTGCCCCGACCGGGGATCGAACCCGGGACCTCGGAGATGGCGACACCATGAAAACCCGTGTTCAAACCACTGGAACAAGGAGGTCGTCAAAAAGATTTCCTTCTGTAGTCTCTCGTTTTTGTGATTCGCCACCGGCGGAACGTAGTACCTACAGATGATTTTTAAAAATATTATATCATCCGCTTGTCTAAGCCGTAACATGTTTATGTTGAAATTCCACTAGAGGCAGGACTAGGTTGGTGACTTGAAAATGTCTTTTCTTTAAAAATATATTTTTTGAATACCCAGTCATAGTGAAAATGTGAAAATGAAAATGAAAATGTTTTATTGCAACAAACACCAATTTACAAATTAATATTGCCCTGGCTTCTGTAAAAAAGTAAACTTGTGGAACAGAAGCCACATAGTACGCTATAGTCTTTAGAGGTCGTGTAGCAATGCGCTCAGTCCATATCCGCAGGTCCTTGTTTCAATTTCCTGGTCAGGTTAAGTTTGAGGTACGACCACTTAACTGTCCTGTGGGTACGATACGACTCGGGTTTGTGATCACCAAACAGCATTATGCTATAGCTTAGTGATAAAGCCTACTCTTTATTTATTTATTTATTATTTGGACAGTCAACAAAAACATATACTAGCGAAAACAATGATACTGTTACAAACATAAGCCTTATCTAAGTATAGTTATCAATTAAAGACAGCCACGGCATGCGTTGTGAACTAATTAAATCATTAATAAAACTAATCTAATTAATCTAAAATCTAATAAAATATTACAGTGTAACTATAGATACTAAATATACTAAAGGGAGTTCACGTGACGACCAATAACTTTGACATTTTTCTTGTATTTACGTGCATTGAGGTGAAAAATGTCCAAATCTTCCAAATCATTAGGGCGAGAAAGGGCGTTGTATTGCTTTTGGATACTGTTTAACATGGCGATATGTAGCGTTGACTTGTTATTAATTTTTTTTTATTTATTTATTTACATTAAAAAATACAATATTTTTGCATCATAGCAGACCAAAAACCACTGAGGTTTGTTCGGAATGCTCGAACTTTACATTAAATTAAAAATTATATTCCTATGACGACATCAGTACTACATTAAATAAATGAATAGGCTGCAACAAGCAAATGCCTTGCAACGAGCATCTGCTCCAGCCTGTGTGCAAAAAACATCTGTGTGTTAGTGTTACTTAATTTCAATGATGGATGCCTTTGCGTAGCATTGGGACAATTTATTTGGGCAATAATTTTTTTACTTTACTTTTACAGTCATAGTGATTATGACATTCATTATCAGTTAAATAAAACACGAGAAAAAAGGTCTTGTCAGAAACTCACCGATCGTCCAGCAGACTTATTGTAATAGCTCTGCAGGACACCTTAAAACTGTTTAAATCAAATCTCTTACCAAAGACAACTTTTCAATCAATCAAAACAGCTGCAAATCGAGATCCGTACAACTCCAAGCAGGAGCGCACAATAGATTTGTCGATAAAAAGTGTATCGACAAAGGCCCATTAAAACTAAACGATATCGATACACATCCGTGTGCGTAGTAACGCAGACATAATAACGGGCCGCATTACCAGATTCGCCCCCGAGATGGGCGCAAGCGTTTTTTTATTTGATTTCGCACCCAATTTGCGCGTTCGCTCACCAGAAGCGCTCCGACCGCGCACTCCCGAGTTTCACGCATAAATGTACGATTCATCATCTTTTATAGTCTCTATGTCTTTAACGATAAGACTCAATTTTGGAAAGTAGCATACCATATAATCAGTTATCGTTTCTAGGGTTTTCGCCGATTCTTTTTCTTTTCGTAGGGATGTAACTGTTATGTGCGAATTGCTTTCGAGTATCATTATAATGGGAGATGTGCTTTGATGTAGTTTAGTGAAATTGTGGGCTTTGTCCCTTGTTTAATGTTAGTGTTTTAGTTTGGATTGTAGTGGAGTGATTATGATTTTTGTGGTGTGGATAATTGTTTTGCTACATCGCACTTTTTATGTAAACGTTTTAATTAAAATAATTGCAAATATTTATTTATAACATGGTGTTACATTATTACTAGTTGAACGTTTTTACAACACATAACTATAAACCTTAAAAAAAATATATAATTTATTAATTAAAATATATTATTAAAAGGAGTCCCTTTAGGCAAGGTTCCGAAAATACTGGCAGCGTTCCCCCTTTGAATAGCTAGACTAATTCTTTGTCCGAGGTAGCTGCCAGCTCTTCGGTCTTCTGTGATGTCGACTAACCTTTTTGCTATTTCCTTAAAAAGCCTTAAAGCGCTAGGACCCCACGGACCAAGGGTCTCGACACCGAATGGGACAAAATCATATTCGGAGCCTAGACCCCTGTATTTGCATGCTTTAGCTTTTTCAGCCGCTTCAATTAACTTTGTAAATCTATTTTTGGTTTGCTTGAGCTTAGAGCTTGTTGTAAGTCACTTGGCTAGTTTATCTACGTCTGTTGAATTAATATCAAAGTTGAATATTTATAAAAATACAGTGAAACAATTAAATGCCTACCTGACCCAGCCAGGAATCGAACCTGGATCTTCCGCAATCCGGGCGGCTGCACTGACCATTATGCTACCAGGAAGGCTAACGTAAGCACTGAATTTTTTCACTGCTTTGATTTTTGATTGATTTATAAATATATAATTCAGCTTATGTGTAACAATAAGCACTTTTTTTAAAATTTTTTTGGTAATTTGTGAATATGGACCATATGGTCTGAAATAAAAGTATTTTATTTTATTTTTATTTTATTTAAAAATAAAAAGTAAAAATCAAAGTTAAATTTTGCCACTTCTGTGGTCCTATCTCAGATCTAGAAGTTCCGGGGAAAACAAAGTAGGTAATAGTACTAACGAGGCCCAGGTTCTACGCCGCCGCTCTGTTGGTACTATTGAAAAATAATCTCTAAAAGTGACGTTATAAGCACATTTTCCACTGAAAAATTGTATGTTGTAGGTAGGCTAAGTAATCATTAATATATAATCATCATCATCATCTATAATCTTTATTACCTAGCTTCATCACATGAAAAATTTCAGAGACAGAGGACTTTTTCGGGTTACAAAAGCCCCGTTGATTGGGCTATAATGATAATTGACGTCTATGAGTGCGCCTGTAAGTGTGTGTTGATTTCTTCATATTCGCATTACCTAAGTATATATAAAGTAACTCGGGAGCCCTTGACATCTCGTAATGTGGTTGTAAGAAAAAATAATAATTAGTTATTACCTCAAGAGTTATTGTCGACACGTTTCGGCTACCCGTTAAATTCCCGTTAATGCGGTGAAAGTATTCACTCAAAATAAGGCGACTGCAGAAGGCAAGCTATGTAGCTTGTCTATGTCAATGTCTATGTATGTCTATGTGTATGAAGGTTGTCTATGACACGTACATATACAACCTCTCACGGCCACGGAATCTAGCAACAGCTCCGCTCCGACAGTTCCGAGATCCTTTTACCGATTGATATGGTAAGTCACAACACTCATGTCTCGTGAAACAATGGCACTCGTTGCTGTTGTGTTTCGTCCGGTGAGTGAGAGTACCGGAGGCCCATCTCTTACCTCTCCCCCCTCCCAATTCCTACTCCCTCCTCAAGATCCAACTCCTTCCTCAAGGCCGGCAACGCATCTGCGATTACTTTGGTTTTGTGTGTTTGTTTGGTGTCTATGGGCGGCGGTGATTACTTTCCATCAGATGACCTGCATACTCGTTTGCCTCCTTTTATTATAAAAAAAAACTCATTCAATCAATGGTTAGTGTTCAACTGTTTAGGCTTAAGGCCTAACATTGTTCGAGAACGATTGGGATATATAAGGTTAGCGGCGTGGTGCACGCATGCTCTTTTAATTCATCACCGCTGAGTCTCAACTAAAGAGAGTGCATATTCCTTCTAAATACCAGGCAGCGACGACTACCTGCACGCACCCTGCCTACCTACATTCCGAAGGCAGTACTTATCCTGCGGCGGATCCACCTTAACCTAGACTAAAAATCGCGCGACATCAGTGAGCACTAAAGTGACCGACGAACGGGTTAACTCTGAACGTAATAAATTTGGTTACACCAGGTTAACATCTTTTATATCTTTTCTCTTACTGGAACTGGTGGTGGCTAACACCTCAGTGTGGCACCGTGTCCGTGCAAGGGGTCTACGTGTTGCTCAAGCGGTATGTATTGAGCTTACTTTCTGGATCCTCCTTACTTTGTGATATGAGTGAGTCGCGTAATAAGTTGATTGATTGGGACAGATAACACTGCAATGGCGGTTATATTGCGAGCGCTGATTAAACTCGAATATGAATAAAAATTCCAAATATGATTAAGTTGTTATTGGGAATGTTGCACGCGCATAAAAGTTGATATTCAGAGTGCAGTCTCTGTTTTTGGTAATAATTATGCTTCCATGTGAAGTTTGTAGTTTGTCTTAAGATGCGACAACGAGAGACAGATGAGGTGCGAAAGAGAGGACATTTAATATGACAGTTACTCGATTAAGAATAATCATCAGTGATCTTTCAAACCTTCTTTTATTTTTAAGATTAATAATACTATTTTGTGATTATCGTTGTTGATTGCAAAATTAATAAGCTTCTTTATTTCTAGCTATGAAAGACACATTTTGTAATTGTTTGATTGATTTCAATAAATAAAAATAAAATAAAAATTTATAAGTAAACCTTTTTAAGCCCACTACTGTCAGTTGACATCTTAAAATCAATTTTACAAAATTTAAATGTCAACTAACCCAGATGATATTATACAGAACTATGACGAAAAACTGGAGTCATCGATGTCATGATCACATGTCTAAAAAAACATACTAATCTTAGCTCGTTTTGTGTAAAATCTAGTTTCAAATTTATTACTAACAATTGTAATTACTGTTACACATACATTTGTGCAGTAAATTTGAATATAAAACGCCTCGGTGACCTAGTGGCAGGGTGCTCGGCCCGATATCCGAAAGTTCCGGGTTCAATTCCCAGGTCGGGCAAAGTGTGTTTCGAAGCATAGATAGCCCGGATTTGTTGTCACCAACCCGCATTTGTGCAGGTAGGATCAATAAGGCCATCTATTGATCCTACCTGCACGACTACATCTTTAAGACATCAAGTCATCAAGACTATTGTCTTGATGACTTGATTTCAATGATGGAGGTCTTTGGCAGTCATTGGCTATTTACTGACTAATTAAAATTTGAATTATGAGTAGACCAACACCTCAGCTGTAACCACGAACTCTATATAGGGTACAAAACGTCAGGAAAATTTAACATGTGACATTAAAGGCGAGCTCTCTAGTGTTTCATTTCAATATACGAACATACTTTTGTGTATATTACCTATTGATCAATGTGCCTTAGGTACATCGTATGTCAATGTGTACATTTAATTCCACAGGATGAAGCAATAACGGTTACAAATAAACCATGCCTCCCTATAGTAATATCTTTCTTATTTACGGATAAAAACTGTAATAGGGTTGGCGTAGCCTTTTTTTGTCGTCCCATAGGCTTCGCATCAAAAGCTTGTTGCCATGGATTAATAGGAAATTGGGAACGTGTCTGGGCACCCAGTCGGAGGTGGTAATTAATCTCCACTTGTTTGTCGGATTGGCGAGCGTGTACGCTGGCCAAATTAACTTAGCATTAAGGACAGAGGAAATGTTTTGCTTCTATATTGGGGATTCCCCTGCAACAGGATAATGTAAAGCGTTGCGTAGATGGAGACACTATCACAGATAATAAAATGAAACGTCATTTTTAAAAGACGTAAATATAATTTGAAAAAAGTCAATTTGTTTAAAAAACTCCACGAGCGAGGTTCGAACCCGCACCCTATGACATGCCGGGTCAGGTGCTTTACCAACTACGCTATCGTGGCTCAATACAGCTTGCCGAAATTAATCAACACCATCTAATCTTACTCTGTAAACAAAAGGAGCCCTATTCAATGGCGGCAACTACGTCATTAACATCCAATCTTAATATAAGAACTAGGAAAGCTATATTTATTATTATAGTTATAATTATAAGTAGATATACGTGTCAAAGAAATGAAAGTAAAGTCTTAATAAAAAAAACTTAAAACATGCTTGCAAGAAAGAAATAACAGTAACAGTGAATATTATACATAAAGAACATACCTAAATGTTGTCTATATACATGATGTTATATTGAATATTGTATGTCCGAAACGGATAAAACTACTAAATTGACTTAATGTAGGTACTCAAGTTTACACAATAAGGACCATAATACATCAAAAACCTACCATAACTGCTACTTACTATTTTTATTATCTGTTATATGTACGAACTAATAAAAAAGAGATTCTTTTATACTCAAACAAATAGAGTTACGTTTCACTTTTGTTTTCCATTCCATACAGTTAATTACTTAACTTTCCGTCATCGTGTTGTTTATAGCTCCATAAAAGCAGTAATTCAGACGTGAAAATGCATTGTTTATGATTGTTTTCACATGTCCCCTGGCCGGTGGACAGTGACGGAGCGGGGCGCGCAGCCCGCGTGGCAGGTGCGGGCGATTATAACGGCAGCCAGGGGAAAAATGTGCCGCGATCGGACGTCACACTTGAACAAACTCTGTGGACATTCCTGATATTTTACAAATCTTTTAGCATACGAACGAAGAAAGATTAGAAATGTAAGGAAAATAGAAAACGATTTGAGGAATATATATACAAGCACTCTTCTGGACCCACTGCGCTTTTAGTAACTCAAACCAGATGCTTCTAAGACTGTGATGTGTGTAGGTGCAAGTGATAATAAAACAAAATATTCTTGACATTTTACAATCATTTATTAATTTAAGCGTGTGAAAAAAGAATAGATAAACTTTAAAAAAATCAACAGTTAGGACTCGGAGCTGTTGCTGTTGCATATGGTAATTTATGCTAGATATACCTTTAGCAAGTGGATGGAGAAGCGATGAAATGTCCGCGTGCCAGGTGCGGGCGATGACAAAAGCCAGGGGAAAATGTGCCAATGTGCACAACATATTTGAAATATTTGCGATGTTAAATAAAAGGTTAGTAATAGTTAATAATTAGCTTTTATTAGTAAGTGCCTATATCCTTCTAGCCTTTTATTACAAAATCAATCCCGAAACCGTCCCGCTGCGTATCCTCAGCGTCCTTTCATTTCCAAATAAAAAAAAAAATGTTTTTATTACGCGTCGTTCGCTGACACGCGCGGGCTTTTTATTCGCGTCAATCCACCGCATCGGTCGCGTGTCCGAACATTAAATGAATACGTTCAGAAGGTTCGCTTCCCAAATTTTATAATAGGTACCTAGTACTCAACTCAGTTACAAAATAAGTAGGACCAGAAAGTAAGCTCAATACATACCGCGTTCGAGTTACTCACGCATAGACCCCTTGCACGGAAACGGATCTCAAAGTCGGGGTGCCTATTTTTTTTTAAATTTGTTAAGATAAACGAACAGTGACAAATTACAAATATTTATGAGATAAACTTTAATTTGACATCAACACCGTTTACCACATCTTACATTACGAATTTACAGATATATTCCGTAAGCTTCGATCATTCCGTAAGTATTTATATTTGTATTAATATTAGTGTGAGTTTCATTCGCCAAAAGAACGCGGGGAGGCTCGGCCATAAAGGATCACGCTTGCCCAATGCGGTTTGATAGCTTTTATGAAATGTATACTTTATGTATAGGTACTACATTAGCTGGCCGTTAACAAATAGTGTAGGAGACCGCGTTTGTTACAGTTTTAAAAAAAATTTTAACTTCATAACCGAATTTTTTAGCAATTACTAATAAACTCGCTGCGCTCCATCGAGCGGCTTAGCACAGATTATGTAACAACTGCGAATTGATTTTGGGTAAAAAACAAAATGATTACTGTAAATATCCTCGTGATTAAAAAGCAAATATAAAAATATTTTACCATGAAAACAGACCATCTGTCTCCCTTCATCGTGTGACAGGAAGCTTGTCAAAACGCATCGTTTGCCGATGTCCCGGCAATGATGATAAATAAATTAATTGGCGCACTCGCGCGCCGCGACCTGCGTAATAATGATGGACGATTATGCGGCCGCCGGCCGGCGAGAATCTGAAAAATAAAACCACATAATATGTTAATACTCATGTACTTAAATACTGTATGTCAGGTTGATCAAAGTAAATAGGAAATACATAATAAAAAGTCAGAAATAGAGCCTTCGTAAGTAAGTATGTAAAGAATAAAATGAGTTTTATATGTGTGAATAATAAGTAAAATGTAAAATAGGAATCCTGATAATATTAGAAATATAAAATTGTAATCTTTTATATTTTTGGATTGCATTAAAATTTATACACAGATAGAGGCTTATCCTGTATAATTCTGGGGAAAATATCTTGTTATCTGGGAGTGGGAGTGGGAAAATGAATTTCACGCAGGAGTATTATTAGTCCATGACACAGGCAAAGCTTCGTGCGGAAGCTAGTTTAAAATTATTGCTTGTACGATTTAGTGTTTTGTAAAAAAATACGTACCTAATTCACAAAAAAATTCGAACGAAACTAAAAAGCAAGAACTACTACCGGCAACATTACCGTTTAGATAATTAATTAAACTTGTAATAAATGCATATTGACTTTACTTACATACTATGACTGACAAACCTAAAATTTGTACAAGACCCACGTTCAATAACTATAATAAATATCCCGTTACAGTTGAAACTAATCGTACATTACCCACATTTTCATCAAATGGCGTTCATTAATAAAGCTATGGTCAACTGGGAAGACAATTACGCCGCCCCAGGTGTCTCCATATCACAAACATCATGGCGGATTACCTACCTAGGGGAGATCAATGGAATATTAATTGCTTTTAAAGAGGACTCGGATTATACGAATAATTGGTCTGCCGAATCCTCTGCATTGTGTATTCACGGCCCTTTATGCATTTATGCGGTTTGACGTGATTATGGTGATTTTAATGTTGCCCTTTTGATTACCTCTTGAATATTATCAATCAGCGTTAAAACTGCCATAGCTGGGCTCAGTATGAGCAGAAAACTACTTACTATTATTATTTTTGCTTCATTTATATAACACATACTATTCTAGTATGTTTTAATAGTTTCACCTCTGATCTTAATATTAGCTCTCTCTATCAGACTGGTTGTCTGAAAAAGACCGCCAAATTGTATCTTTGTAAGTTATTTATTTGTGTTCATGTTTATGTTTCATAGTGTTGCAATAAAAGTATTATCTGTCTATCTATTTATCTATCAAAACTTGCTCTATGATCCTGATTTATAATATAGTTATTATGTATTTTATTCAATGTTTATTGTGAAACATTTTGCTTTCGTGGTAAAATAATACCCTGAATTAGAATAGTATAACTATTCCTGCTATGATAGGGAATTTTCCAATATTTTTGACGTTGTAAGGGAGAAAAGAGCTGAACACTTGCTGAGTTTCTTGCCGGTTCTTCTCAGTACAAGATCTCCCGGCCAGAGTACGAACCGATGGCATAGTGACATTCACAAGAGTGAAAATGCTAAACCCTCCGCGTTAGGACTAGATTAAAAAAGAAATGATTGAAGAAATAAACGCTAGATCTCTCTATAAAATTATAAAAGAAATAAAGTTTGACCGGCTGAGGTGTAGGTTGTCTCATAATGGATTGGTAGCTTGAATACCGTTTATAAATACGTCCACTGCTGGACAAATACCTCCCCAAGGATCTCCACAACGACCGGTCTTGTGCAGCTCGTATCCAGCGGCTACCCCCTAAGATATGATTATTATTAGGTACTTCAGTGTGATGTTGAGGGTAGGTATGTTGGGATCCTTGACAGGTGGTAATCAACGTTAGGATATAAACCAAAATAACATGTAGGTAAATATATAAAAAAAAAATATGACACTATCACATACATTGTTCTGATCCCAAAAGGTAAGTAGCTAAAGCACTTGTTTTATGGAAATCAGAAACAACAACGGTACCACAACCACCCAGACCCGACACAATATCGAAAAGTTCGTTTTCGACATTGACCTGACCGGAAATAGAACCCAGGACCTCAGAGTTAGCGCCGCCCTAAAGCCGCAAGCCACTCGGCTACGGAGGTCGTCATAAAATCGATCTAAAATCGAGTAGATTCGTAAAAAGTGTTTCTTTCAATACAACGTTCTAATCTAATAAATCTATGCGCCTCACACGTGCCGTATCAGGTTCCATATTAACCGTCGCTGCTTTTATAGCAGCAAAACTTTAGTATTTCAATTCCCCTTTATCCCGCTGACGTATCTCCGATCAGCCGTTACCATCGCAGTAAATCACTGATCTTCGCGGACAATGGGCACAATATTGTTCGTGGCAGGGCGCCCGCGAGAGTGCAGTGTCCACACCCTCGTCTTGCACCGAGTTTAGGGGTCTGTTGACACCCCTACTAAGCTTCACAGTCCGTTGGAAACAAGCTGCTTTTGACCAGGGTAACCGATTTCAATATAATTGGTTATGAACAAGTAGCTTTTGACCAGGGTAAATGAGTTTATGGGTTATGAACAAGTAGCTGTTGACCGCCCGTGCCAGGGTAACCGGGTTTATCTGTGACAAGGAACTTATGGTATTCAAGATTGACCGAACATGGTTCTTTTTAAAAATAAAGTCCATTAAGATTGTCCCGGTTGTTACTACAGACCTTAGCTTGTGTAGGGCATGTGGAGAGGAAACGGAGCCAATGCAGCACCTACTGTGTGACTGCGACTCTCTGGCTAGGAAAAGAATGGGACTCCTGGGGTCGGCCTATCCGAAACCGGAGGATTTCAGGCTCTTCGCTCTTAAGGACGTTGCCAAACTCATGGCATCTATCTTTACAGAGGAAGAAGAGTGAAAGGATGGGGTGTACAATAGATCCCGATGGGTAGATAAGAAGATACTACAGACTTTTACACACTAGCCCTGATCATAGAAGCGTCGGCAGCTTAAAGGGTTGAATGCGAGAAATTGTATTTCAATTTCCATTGATCCGCTGATGAACCCACACTTAACACCGAACAGGCGTAATTAGCTTTCCGGATGAGTTCTCAGAGCTATTTTTTAAAATAGCGCATTCATAAATTTATTATAAGAAACAGTGTGGAAAGCTATGTCACAATCTTCTTATATGACAGGGAAAGCCCAGATAACGGGCCTCAAGTCTGCTAGTTCAATAACGTGTCAATAGGATAATGGTGGCCAAGGTGTCTAGTGTGAGTTTGGTTTACTATCCGTATTCATTCGATTACGTTTCCGAAAACAAAAATTTGTATGGCATTGAAGCAGCGCCTCCTGGCGGCATACGAGAAGAGTTAACATTGTGCCATACTAATTATCGTTTTCGTTAACGTGATCGAATGGCGAATGAAACTCGCACGGCACCCCTGATGTTGACATTAGGAGTGTGGGTGAAATAGTCAAAATCAGTATACCCACACAAAACTGTAGTCGTTTTAAAATAGCTGAATCAAGACCAAGGGATAAGATAGATAGATAGATAGATAAGATACTTTTATTTCATCATGAACAAAAGAAAAAAAAAATACTAAGTTACAATTTGGTGGTCTCATCGCTTTCAAGCGATATCTTCCAGACAACCAGTCGGATGGTGAGAGCTAATAAACTTTAAGATCAGAGGTGAAACTATGAAAACATACTAGAATAATATGTATTATATAAAAAGAAGCAAAATAATAATAATAATGGTAATGATAATAATGATAAACATATATACATAATAATATAAGTACCTTATATATAAATAAACCTACTTAAACATAATAGTAGTCTCAGGTAGGGAAGTAACGGATATGGCAGTTTTGCAGCAGGACAGGGTTATTCGGAAAGGTAGAATTTTATTTTATTTTTTGATTTAGAAAAAGTAGAATAAGATTAGACAATTAAAATAACAATGTCTTCCCAAATTAATTAGTAAAACGGTGTCTTAACTTCTTTATACCCATCATTTTGACAGAGTGAAACCGTTGCCCGTTTAAATAATTTTATAACTGTGGAACGCGAAAGTTTAAAGTGTACAAATGTCTTCTCGTACGATAACTTAATTTCTATTCGAGTTTCAATAGTAACGTCATCGTCAGTCGAAAGCGGAGTTCTGTTGGCCTCGTAACGACGACGCAGTAACACAATCGATTCGAGACCCCAACTGCGAAATATCATTTGTTACCATTAGAATTACTTGACGAAATTTGATTTGCAACACCTCCTACCTACGCTACGTAAGCAGAGAGTTCAAAATTATTTATACAATTAGCTTGCATATAAAGTTGTAAAATCATTGTATAGTGCTCATCATTAAATATTTATAAAATACAGTGAAAAAATTAAATGCCTACCCGACCCAGGCAGGAACCGAACCTGGGTCTTCCGCAATCCGGGTGGATGCACGGATTATATAAATATTATGTATTTTAAAAATATTTAATTTAGCTTCAGTGCAGCAATTAGCACTTAAAAATAAAAAGTAAAATGCCCATCATGTTAAATAGTAAATTATTTAACACTTTCCACTCGCTTTCTTGCAATTTGTGGGAGTGGTTTCGTGAAATGGGACGGAAGTGTCCAATAGTGCAACAGGAAGTCGGTGAAGCGCGCAAGCGCGCGCTATTTTGTTAATTTAGTAATCGATATAATGAACATGACATATTATTATTATATGTGACATATTGTGTCATTTGACTAGCAAAGGTCATTTTGATATGTCAAATGTCTTATAATGAGTTAATATATAATTATATTTACTGCATTCTCTATTTATGATTTGTAAAAAAATGACGTATTAACAATGGTTAATTCTATATTCTATTTTTTATTGTAATATTGATTTCAACCCTTTCGTGTGTAATAGACTTTATCTCATTATTTTATAGTTATAAAAGTAAATACCTGACCATTTTTTTCAGAATATAATGTTAAAATGGCTTATTACTAAGGTGAGATGTCAAATGTTACACATCATATGCGACTACTGAAAGGCTCGCTCGTTTTTTTGTTTATATTTAAGTTCTCATGAACTTTCATGTGCATACAGGCGTATGTACAAGTGCAAGCGCACATCAGACTACCTACCACAAACTTTTAAATTTCCTCCATAGACGTTAAACTTTTGGTATAAATTTGGTAGGCAACGTGTTTGTAATTATAAGTAATGTATCATTAGTGTAATGGCACCGTTTGATAAGTTTTTTTTCTTTTCTTTATTTAGTTTGGAGCTTTGGTCGAACAAATTGATATGGCATACACACACACACACACACACACAACCCGCTATACACTACTTTAAAGTTTATACTGACACCCCCTACCAACCTTCCGGTTACAAAGTAGGTGTCAGAATAACCTTACGCAAGCACAAGGGACCATCTACGTCAGGTCATAACGCCAGATCAGAACACGCCGGTACGCATCCTTCATCCAGTACTTTTAAGACTAGTATCTCAAGCTAGTCGCCCCGTGGACACGAATAGTCCACTACCTAATATCCAGATAGGTCACCGGAGCTGTAAGCTCGCTCACTTCTCGTTGCACTAAGAGCACAACTCGCAGTGTACCACTGCTTGGGCCGTCAGCTCTAAAGCCAACTACCAAATGTCCTCTTTGGTGGCGGAGTTGTAAGCACACTCACTTCTCGGTACCCATCCAGGCACCTGATCAATTCCAAATTCCTACGCGGCTGATTAAACCGGAGGCCTTTGCATCTAGCGGGCACCTCTACTAGTTCTCCGGACTAGTACCGGAGATGTTGGAGTAACTACTCAGTGAAAACTACCGAGCACCACACCAACTAAGGGTAACTCACGTACCCCGCAGATCTTTTCGCTTCAGGCCCCCACCGGACCGCTACTAAGACCCGCTCGCTATGCACGAAATGGAAGCCTGGCCAGACTAACCAGGCAGACGAACATTCCCACTTCTATAGCTAACCACATGCCACCACGAGTCCAACCCATGTCCGGGGCCTGCCGGAGACGCCCGCGAAGGCATAACCGGCAGGGGGCCTAGGATCCGGAACTCCCGTGGTACCCTTGAAAAGACAGCCGGACCCGTAGTTCCAGCTGCCATACCCTACCTATCAGGGTCAGTAGATAGGAACATATAGTATATGGCATATAGGGTTGAATATTTATTGAAGACATTTGTTAGTTTTGGATTGGTTGAAGAGCAGGCGTCTGTCCACGAGCTTTCTTTCACTACGCCATCGATTGGTAAGTACAGCAGCAGCATTACATACCATAGTCTCACGTCCTTTCCCAAAAAGTGGGCGACATAGCTTTAAAATCACAAATTTTAAGTATACTCGCCGTAAGTGACACCACATTGGTGTCTAAGTAGGGCTCCTAGGTGCAATAGTTAACATTTTTATTAGTAGCAGAATAAGAAGAATACATAAACATTGGCTTTTTTCGGAAAGAGTTTGCTGTTTGGCTTCAGATGGCCATTATACCGTCACCGGACTTATATTAAAACCTTTATTGTACATTTAAATTACAGTTTAACAGGTTCACTGTCCCGCAGACCACATATGGTCTGTAACAATTTATTTAACCATTGTTATAAGTTTTGGAAAGTCAACCTGCTAAATTACATTATAAAAAACATATACAAGGATAAGCTTATCTCTAAAAGAGATCTCTTCCAGCCAACCCATGCTGTAGTTGGAAAAGAAAGTCTGCGGGACCAATTGTCTACCATAAACAAATACCTTACTTATAAATAAATAAATAAATAGGTACTTAAACTAACTATAATGCATATACGTACATACCTATACACATATACATACATATAAATATATAATTATATAATATATACTTATACTTGTAGTTACATCACTATTTACTTACACTTAGAAATTTTCTGTGGAATTATAAAAAGAAAACTCAACCAAAAATATATATACACTATATTATTATATACAATAGTAAGTTTATTGCATTCAAAAACAAACGAACAATATCTAAACCTTATCACAATAAACCATAAAACCACTCACGTTCGCAGCCTATAAAACTGTATGATTTACAACAATAATCTTGACCCCAATATCCGAGATTCCCATACACTGTTCTCTTAAAAATAACTATAGAATAGATAAACAAGGGTACAGTTTTTAATATATCTAAACTAATCTGTTTATCAAACTAAACCGTTTCAGGGGTGGCAGTAGTGAGATGTCGACACATAATTTTTCAATTTGCCAGTTAAAATGCGTTTAGGCGATTGATTAATAAATCTCCCGGCGATGGGGGAGTGTTATCGAGTTAGCGTGGCTTCGCGCAACCCTCATTTCTGAGAATGCATGATCTCAGACGGTTGTATAGACACTAACTTAGTAGGTTGGAGAGTGTATATTCAACGTGCCTGTGCATGTAACATACATCCAGACAGCTTTTAGAAATGCTTTGTCAACAATCAACTTAATTTTCATTTACGACATCAGAGAAGCGTAATTGATGGTAAACAAAGCTGAAGAAGGAACCCCGCAACCTAAACTATTAAAGAACTGACTATCCTATCTCTCAACTGGCGGAATACAACAACGCTATTGACATGACATTTTAGCCATTTCGACAGATTTAGATAATCTAGTAGTAGAATATGAAGAAAACATAGCAAACGAGCGGAATTAAAACATGCTGTTGCGGAAACCCACAACAGACACTAAAATTATTGCTTAGAATTACACATTAAAATTACACATTAAAATTACATTAAAATTAACAAAGTCCACTCACAGTTCCATGCTGCTCCCGCCGTCCTGAACGGGATCCATATGATCCGATGGGGCCCGAATCCGGCTCCGGGTCTTCTGGGGTTCCTAAACACACCCAAACTACCCCAAAGTGCACTTCCCACGAAAAATACCTTTATTCCCGTAGCGGTGTGGCCGGCATCCCGGCTAATTGTTTTCCCGAAACAATTAGTTTACGACGCACACACAATTTGCACTATCCACTTAAGTAGAATAATACGGCTCCAAATGCCCTTATTACTACATAAAACTATTTAATTATCATCACACTGTTGCAAATAAACAGACACTAAAATTATTGCTTAGAATTACACATTAAAATTACACATTAAAATTACATTAAAATTAACAAAGTCCACTCACAGTTCCATGCTGCTCCCGCCGTCCTGAACGGGATCCATATGATCCGATGGGGCCCGAATCCGGCTCCGGGTCTTCTGGGGTTCCTAAACACACCCAAACTACCCCAAAGTGCACTTCCCACGAAAAATACCTTTATTCCCGTAGCGGTGTGGCCGGCATCCCGGCTAATTGTTTTCCCGAAACAATTAGTTTACGACGCACACACAATTTGCACTATCCACTTAAGTAGAATAATACGGCTCCAAATGCCCTTATTACTACATAAAACTATTTAATTATCATCACACGATAACCTATGATCCAGCCATATTTGCTTTCCAGAGACAAGAGTATAAAAAAAGAACAACTAGTGATGGGGCCATTATGCCACCAAACAAAATTGAATCTCGATAATCGATTCGTCCATAATATAAATCAAAGTTTTATTTCTAACAAAAATAAATGCCTGTTTATTTGCAACATCCCGCCACCCAAAGCGGACGTACCGCTTTCTAGCCTGAAATCTTAAACTAGTCAACCGGTAATCGAGCTAAGGTCGCGACCGCGCGATTTAGCACCGATCCATCAACCAACACTTGCGCCACACGCGGAGTCCCGTCCGCGCCCCAGATTAACTTTAAAATGCGACCTCGTCTCCAAAATAACGATGGCAAATTAGCCTCTTTTAATAAAACCAGATCCCCCTCCGAAGGGGGCGACGTCCGGTCTGTCCACTTTACACGCTGCTGCAATAAATGCAGATACTCCAGTGACCAACGACGCCACAAGTCCTGACTCATTTGTTGTATCATTTGAAAACGAGACATCCGGTGTCTGCGTTCATCCTTCCAGGGATACTCAGGCAGGGCAGTGAGTGGCTGACCGACCAAAAAATGACCAGGGGTCAGGACTTCCATGTCATTTGCGTCAGAGGAGAGTGGACAAAGCGGACGCGAGTTGAGAACCGCCTCAACCTTACAAAACACAGTTGTAAGTTCCTCATACGTGAGGGTAGTTTCCCCGACTACCCGGCGCAAGTGGGTTTTTGCCGATTTTACCGCGGCTTCAAATATCCCGCCCCAGTGGGGACAGGCTGGCACACTAAATCGCCATGTGATTCCCCGCTGTGCGAGAGCTTGACTTATGCTATTACAATTTTTATCCAGAAAATCGTTCACATCCTTTAAGTAGTTGGCAGTGCCCCTGTAGTTGGTACCGTTGTCGGACCGAATGAGAGAAGGTAAACCCCGTCGCGAAACAAAACGATCCAGCGTGGCGACAAAGGCTTCCGTAGACAGAGCCGAAACCACTTCCAGGTGGACGGCCTTAGTGGCCAGGCAGACAAAAACGCACAGGTATGCTTTCGTGACCCTAGTGTTACGATAGGCTGTGGTTTTCACCAGAAACGGTCCAGCAAAATCCGTACCGACCCCGTCGAACGGCCTAGTAGTCTGACAAACCCGGTCAGAAGGGAGATCCCCCATCTGTGGCTGCATAGTGGAGGCCTTCACCCGATAACAAGCCACACACTTAAATAACACGCTGCGAACCACTCTCCGAGAGGACAAAATCCAGAACTCCCTCTGTAATATCGCCAGTAACGCATTACACCCCGCGTGAGCGTTTTTCAGGTGTCTATCCGAGACCACCAGTTCTACCAAAGGTCCTCCTTTGGGGAGTAGCAGAGGATGACGGCTACCGAAGGGCAGGTCGGCATTTTTGAGGCGACCTCCAACGCGTAACAGTCCATCCGCATCCAGAAATGGGTTGAGCCGAGAGATCGCTCCCTTGAGCTTTGCGCGACCGACGCGCAAACTCTTCAGTTCGTCCTCGAACCGGTCAGCTTGAACCAGCCGTATCAGGGCCAACAGTGAACTCCTGCGTTCCTCAGCACCCGCCACGGGTGATAACTGCCTCTTGTCTGGATGGCGGCAGTTATGTAGAAATCTCCGGATCCAGCAAGTTACTCCTAGCAATTTGTCCAGTTTGCTGTATCGAGCCGTCAACCAATTCGGATCTGGCCTTGACTCGTTTGTTGTCACCAAAACTTTTACTCCAGGGAGCATCCCTAGAGAGCCATCGATCATGGTGACCGGCCATGATGACTCACCCTCCTTTAACCACTCTGGACCCCACCAGAGGGCATGCTGCACCAATTCCGGCGCGGTGCAGCCCCGAGAGGCACAATCGGCAGGATTCCAGGGGCCGGGAACGTGCCTCCAACAAATTTCGATGCCCGAGTTCTGTACCTGAGATACCCGATTGGCCACAAACGTTTCCAATACGTGGGGTGCCCCGCGTAGCCATGCCAGAGCTACCTGACTGTCAGACCAGGCGTAGACATTCCGGATGTCCACCGTAGACGTCAGTTCCTTGTGCACGTGGCACAACAGTTTGGCCAATAGATGCGCCCCGCAAAGTTCCAGCTTCGGGATTGTCAGCCTAGTTTTGAGGGGAGCCACCTTGCTTTTAGCCAGAAGCAAGGAGACGGCGACTCGACCCTTCGAGTCCACCGTTCGCAGATACACCACTGCGGCATACCCTCGTTCTGACGCATCGCAGAAGCCATGTAGGCTTGCCCTGTATTTGCCCCGCGGCAAGATCCGCCGCGGCAACGCCACCTGATTGATCGCCTCGATCGTAGAGATCAGAGCGAGCCAAGTGTCGAGTGAGAGCCCTACCAGTGGCTCATCCCACGAGACTCCGAGTGTCCACAGTGTTTGCAATAAACACTTCGCCATAAAAATGCACGGGCTGATCCATCCATTTGGATCAAACATCCGAGCGATGGTGGAAAGGACCGTCCTTTTCGACCAAACTCTTGTAGTTTCCAGTTCTACCCGGAATGTGAAAATATCGTGAACCGGCTGATATTTAATTCCCAAAACGGCGATAGAGTTCGGGTCTCCTGCGTCCTCGAATAGCTGAGGATTCTGTTGGTGATCTTCCGGAATCCCAACCAGAAGCTGTGGCTCGTTGGATAACCATTTTCTCAACTCATAACCACCAGCCGCGAGGAGTCCGATAAGTTCCTTCCTGATGATGAGCGCCTCCTCCAGAGAGGCTGCCCCTGTGCAGATATCATCTACGAACACGTCACGTGTCAGTACAGCGGCTGCCCGGGGAAAGCGAGCCCGTTCCTGCTCCGCCAGTTCCAGCAGTGACCGGATGGCAATGAAGGTACTCGACTTCAGGCCGTACGTGTTGGTGTTGAGCTCGTAGACGGTGATGGGATCCTCCGAACGTTCCCTCCAGAGTATTAACTGAAACCTCCTGTCCGCAGGATGTATTACTGTTTGGCGGAACATCATCCGGATGTCCGCACCGATCACCACCTGGTGTCTTCGGAAATTTAAAATGATGTCGACAATGTCCCGATGTAACTTCGGACCAGAATGGAGACATTGGTTCAATGAAACTCCAGTCGACGACGGTGCCGATCCGTCAAAAACAGTCCGTAGTTTTCCAGATGATGCCTTCAACACCGCGTGGTGAGGCAAGAAAAAATGATCTGTCGTTGTCCAGTCGACAGTCGCCCGCGACATATGCCCCAAGGCCTCGTATTCTCGCATGAACTCGATATACTTTTCCCGAAGTACCGGATCGCGAGACATACGACGCTCCATGGACAAGAGTCGTTTCTCTGCCAACGCCCTCGATTTTCCCAAGAGAGGGGGACAGTCGATAAAGGGCAGTCGAGTTTCGATCCTACCCGACGCCATCCGGCGTGTGTGATCCTTATAAAAGGTTTCGCACTCCACATGCTCCGGATCCAGACGGGAGACCATGGGAGGCTCTTCCAGTTCCCAGAATTTTTGCATCGTCCTAGCGATGGAGGTAGTAGCGACGACAGGTGAGACATCCCGCGTCTCCTGGTCGAAAACCGGTCCCATTAAAACGTGTCCAAATATGGTAGGTATAGCTACTAACGAAGAGCGGCCCAGACTCCGCTGAGGCCCTAAAAGGATCCAGCCCAGTACATCCGCTCCCAATATGAGGTCCACCGGAGCCGGCTCCTCGAAATGAGGGTCTGCCAGCATGAGACCTGATGTGTCAGGCATTGCGTCCCGCGGAATGTCTGTCGGTGGATGCCAACCCAGCAGATTGTCGAGTACGATCGCGGCCGCCGCAATCCGTATCGAAGCGGAATGCACAGGAGAGAAGGAAATGTGGGTCTGACCGGACAGACCCCCCACTTCTGTATCTCCGACTCCCCGAATCGGAACTGAGGGAGGCGCGCACTCCAGACGTAGGCGCCTCGCTACCCTCGTAGTAATTAAGCAGCCCTGTGCCCCAGTGTCTAGGAGGGCTCGTATCCGGACGAAGTCCCCCCTAGGTCCCCAAACGCGTACCTGCGCGATGGGCAAAAGAACCGTCCTCGGTTCCGACGTAGCCCGACCACAGGCTAGTCACGCGTCAAAGCCAGCAGCCGACCCTGTCGAACCGTGATGACTCGGCCAGTAAGTCGGACGCGTGCAGGCCACCATCCGGGGTGGTGCGTATCCAGGTGCCCTACCATACCGGTGATAGGGTGGGTGGTATTCCAACCTCGGGTACTCGTGCAGTACCGGTGAGAACTGTTGACGGTTCTCACGTCGTTGTTGTTCCGGTAACGGCGGCGGAGGATACGCGTACGAGTATCCGGGTGTTGGGTCCGGAGGTGGGGCTCCCTGTACCCAGTGGCCCTTAGAGGCACCAACTCCTGGTGTTGGTCGCGCCGGGTGCCGGGTTGTAGCCAGAACCCGGCTCCGCTCCGGCGGTCCCCAACTCACCTGAGCCGGGGTGTACGAGGGGTTGTAGTGTGGCGGCCGTGGCGGACTCCGTCTTTCCGGAGGCGGAGTTGACCCCGGCCCCAAACCGCCACCCGTGGGAGATCCCCTCTCCCGAACCGGTGCTGAGCCCTCAGCACTACGGGTGCACAGTAAGCGATGGTGCGGTCCGCCGCACACATCGCAAGGCCTCGCCTGGGGACACTCATTGTACCTATGTCCTCCCAGGCAGGCATAACACAATCCTCGTGTCCGAACGAGGTTTCGGCGCTCTTTCGTGGGCAGCCCGAGAATTGCTGGACATAGCTGCTCCAAGTGCTGCTGTCCGCAAATCCGGCATCCAGAGCCGGGGTTGATGGCGGCCACAGCCACCAGCCTGCCGCGACCCTTCCCTGGGTTGCGTGGCGGCTGGGCGCCGTAGACTCCGGAAGTGCGGGCCGGCGCTCGTGTGCTTGTCGGAGCCTCCTGGGAGGCTAGCTGGTTTTCTAGCAGGCCAGCCTCCTCTTCCAGGAACTCCAGAAGTTCCCCTATCGAGGGCAGAACGCTGCCGAGATCCTTGTGGACCAGTCGATTCCGCTCGAACTTGTCCCTCATCTCCTGCGACAACTTGGCCAGAACGATGTGCAGAAGCAGGAAGGACCACTGGTCGACGGGCAGTCCGAGCGTCCTTAACCCGTTTAAGGACACGGTGAGCGGGGTGATCAGCTGCACCCTCAGCTGAGCCCTATGGTTGACCCTCGGCAATCCCAGTAGATGGGTCACGTGCGCGTCCGCCTGAAGACGCGGCTTTTCGTACCGCTTCTCCAGCAGCTGCATGGCGGTGTCGTAGCTCGCATCCTGCAGCTCCAGATGCTGTACGAGCTGTCTGGGTTCTCCGTCTAGGAAGGAACGGAGATATGCCAGCTTTTCGGCCTTGGTGAAATCCTTCCGAGTATCCACCAAGGCCAAAAACATGTTCCGGAATCCAGCCCAGTCCCGCATACATCCGGTGAAATGCGGGACCTCCAGGGCACCCAATCTTCCCATGGCGCTGGGTCCAGGGGTGTGGAGCGAAGCGGGGCGCGCAACAGGCTTCCCCTCCCGCAGTCGCTCGATGTCCTTCACCCGCTGAAGGACCTCGTCGTAGATGTCTTGGATGTGCTCCAGATCCTTGACATATTGGGCGTGGAGGGCCAGCTCCTTCTCCCCGACCGGGTCGGTTGACAATAGAGCGGTTACCGACCGCTCGGCCAACAAGAAACGAGCCTGCATTTCTTTCGAACGCGTCTCCAAGGCGTCCTCCCGGTTAGGCCGATCTACTAATGCAAGCAGCCCGGTGAACCACCGGAGCTGCTGAGCCAACTCCTGCCGTGACGCTGTCATTATAAATAATTTAAACTAAATAAACCTAAACACAAAATTAAAACGAGTCAATGAAAACACGGAATCGATTATCCGAATCGACTCGATGCTTTCAATTGAACGAAATTAAATTAAATTAACGTTCTGAGAAATGTCCCAGCCCAAATGAATGAACGAACAAACAACGGTACTACCAACCTTACAATTTAACCGCACCTGTCCCGGAAGTGCGATTTTACACGAAATGAGCTTAACCTATTACAAACTAAAAAAAATACACAAAATTACACCGATTAACCTAGAGGTCCGGTATAAACTACGCTCTGCTACCAAAATGTTGCGGAAACCCACAACAGACACTAAAATTATTGCTTAGAATTACACATTAAAATTACACATTAAAATTACATTAAAATTAACAAAGTCCACTCACAGTTCCATGCTGCTCCCGCCGTCCTGAACGGGATCCATATGATCCGATGGGGCCCGAATCCGGCTCCGGGTCTTCTGGGGTTCCTAAACACACCCAAACTACCCCAAAGTGCACTTCCCACGAAAAATACCTTTATTCCCGTAGCGGTGTGGCCGGCATCCCGGCTAATTGTTTTCCCGAAACAATTAGTTTACGACGCACACACAATTTGCACTATCCACTTAAGTAGAATAATACGGCTCCAAATGCCCTTATTACTACATAAAACTATTTAATTATCATCACACGATAACCTATGATCCAGCCATATTTGCTTTCCAGAGACAAGAGTATAAAAAAAGAACAACTAGTGATGGGGCCATTATGCCACCAAACAAAATTGAATCTCGATAATCGATTCGTCCATAATATAAATCAAAGTTTTATTTCTAACAAAAATAAATGCCTGTTTATTTGCAACACATGCCCTACCAACGACCAAATAGAGAACATAAATATGCACCTGTGATGCTGGTGGTCTTACCGTTAGACCACTGACCTAACAACATTCATTTCAAGTATTTCTAGACGTTTCCAACAATGAAACAAACTCCAACGCGTCCCATAGAGCCGCATCTGTCATTTTCCCTCTCCTGATCCCCTAGTTTATTCTTCATCGTCGCTGTTTAATCTGAGACAGTGTTTAATTAATCGGAGTTTGTCTTGTTGATTACTTCAACGCCAATTATAAGTTGGGGCATGTGTTCCTGACGTTGATTTGTGAAATGACAGCTGGATTTCAGCATCCGAATTCTTTAGCGACGTTTTACGGTGGGCGGATGAGTGTGCGTCTGTGTTGGTTAGTGGAAATAGGAAAGGTAATGCACAAGCCCTAGAGGAACCGACTAATTCTCTGGACTTTATGGATAGAGAATTTTATTTGTGAGACAGTTAACGCAGCAGTTTCAAAGTTTTAAATATAAATCAATGGAAAATATTGGTTTTACATTTCACATTTTTGACACGTTTACAGGAATACACTGTTTTTGAGCGTTTGTAGTCGCACTTATTTATACGTAAAAAAATTCTCTTGATACTGTAAATGTACTATTAATGATTACATTATTTGTACATCAAGCGTCTTAGTAAAGTTACAAAATTCAAGCTCATATTTGCATCATTACATCTTTAACGATAAAAACAAAAACATACGAGCTCCCATATTCTATTGATTATAATATGCACAAAAGAGCTTCTGATTATTGTAAGTGAACACAAAATTTTCTTTTAATAATACCTACCAGACAACATGAAACAAGTCGAAAACATTAACTAAATCCTCTCATCTACTTAGTAGGTACAGCTTAATATTTTTGTGGGAGCCAAAGAAATTACAGAGTAAATATGAGAGAGCAGAGGGCGCCCGGAGCCTCAGCAAGAGGAACTTGTTGATAACTTATATTATTTGGTAATATATGACGGTGAACCGCCTTAGACTGATGGGCATAATTGCTAAACATCGAAATAGGTTTCTGCAATGTATGAATTATATCTGTTTATACATATGTCTGATTTTCGCTGCAGCATATAATATGTATGCGTTACCTATATAAAAAACTAATAACAAGATAAATCATTAATATTACAACCCAGACACTCAGGAAGTAATAAACACGACAGACATCACAAACGTCCAATTACAATTTTAATACACAGCAATTTTGTTGAAAACAATATTGAATTCATGTAGGCTGACAACTCCAGTCACCTTTGCCTTTGTGTAAGAGCGAGACGGGATAAATGTGTGAAAGAGAGATTGACGGATGGAGAAATATAGACGGGAAATGGGCTACGACGATAACGGAGTTGCTGTACTGTGCGCTTTATAATTTTTAACAAAAAAAAAACGACTTCAAAAAATAGGAAACTTAAAAAAGTAAAAACAGCTCTAAAAGCAAGAAATAATATTGAAATCATATTATTAATTACCTAGATACGCATGTCAGTCTAAAAAATGTCTATTGAAGTCGGGTGGTTGGTGGTCGACTGGGGAACAATTTTGTTTCATTTAAACTATAGTTGTTCCATTATCTCCACATTTTTATTGTAAAAGCCCCACCCGACTTCAGTAGAAATTTTTGAAACTGACACGCGTATCTAATTAATAATATAATTTCAATATTATTTCTTGCTTTTTAGAGCAGTTTTTACTTTTTTAAGTTTCCTGTTTTTTAAAGTCGGTTTTTTTTTGTTAAAAATTATTTTATTTTACGATTTTTAGTGATGGGTAGACGTATACCTAACAAGGATGCTTCTCGAATGAGGAAACGACGGCCTAGTAGGTAGTGGTATTCCTATGTAAACTTCAATCTTAATTAGGTATTATTTTTGTACGAACTAAACATTTTGGCATATTGTTTTCATACGGTTGTATGAAGTAAGCCCAATAAAAGGTAACTGCTGTAAATCGTTGAGGAATTTCTTTTCCTTGACTGTCTATGGTCTCCATCATCAGACCTGCAATAGAATAGAATAGAATAGATAGAATAGATTTATTTATTTCAGGCAACAAAACAGTGTAAATGATAGTAAAATACAAAGAGGCCCATAGAATATAAACCTTACAGACTAACATACATACAAATAATATACTTAAAAACTATGCTACACGTAAAGACGGCGACGTGCGACGCAGCGTGGTGTCCGGTAGCCGGCCTCGGAACCGCCGGAATATGACACCTTTCGGCCAATAGTCCTCTTTCATGAAGGTCGACAGATGATCGGTCGGTACTCTCACCACAAATGAATTAAAATCACATTGAGGCGGGACTCTAACCGCTCGACCCTCAGAGTGGCGTTGGACTTCACTCGCATGTACTCTACGAGCTCTTCCGCCTTCGTAGAGTAATGAAGTCGGGACACGTACAGCAGCGTTGTCGGTATCGCTGGACGCAGCAGGTGTCTTGCAATGGCACTTATAACCCATATGGGTGCAAGGTTCTTATTAATAGAAATGAATTAAGACCAAACACAAGGTAGCTACTGTAAAACGTCGAGGAGTTCCCTTGACTGTCCTTCGTCTTCATCATCGGACCCCTAATGACAGTCACAACCCATCTAGGTGTAAAGTTCTCATCAATACAAATTAATCAAGCCCAAACACCATGTAATTGCTGTAAATCGTTGAGGAGTTCCCCCCTCGACTGTCTTTCGGCTCCATCATCTTCATTAAATAGTAGTGCTTTAAAATACTTAATGAAAACATTACCAAACGCACTTGTCGCCACTACGATTTTCGAAGGTTCCCCTCGATTTCTCTGGGATGCCATCATCAGATCCAGGTTTCCTTATCATGGTATCACCCTTAAGATATCTCCTTTCCAACAAAAAAATAATCATCAAAATCGGTTCATAAATGACGAAGTTATCCGCGAACACCGCGAACACACATAAAAAAAAATATTGGAAATATTTCACGTTGCATTCAACATTGCTCAAATTGAATACTGGGATCGTAGAGCTTGTTTTTTTTCTTTTCAGTTTTTTTCTTTCAGCGCTGGTGCCTGTGAGACAGGCTGAATGACGCTTAGCTCAGGCACCAATCTCTCACAATATCAATCTGAACAAACAAGCTTTTTCTAATCTTATAGTGTAATGCCCCGCGGTTTCACCCGCATTAATTGATTACCATAAAAAAGGTTATAGTGAAGCTAGACTTAAGCTGTCGCGGACTTTTTTTAGAACTTTTAAAGGGAAACAATTTCGTTATACATGATTTTTACGTAACTGTCACCGTTTACGCAGCGCACGCAAGGAAAGCTCTCAAAAAATATTTTCCCGTTTTTACAACATTTTTCATTGCTGCTCCACTCCTATTAGTCATAGCGTGATGTAATATAGCATATAGACTTCCTCAATAAATGGACTATTCAACACAAAAATATTTTTTCTATTCGAACCAGTAGTTCCTGAGATTAGCGCGTTCAACCAAACAAACCAACAAACAAACCAACTCTTCAGCTTAAAAAGACAAAGTGTTGAAAAAATTCTACGAGTAGGATTGGAACCCGCACCCTACGACATGCCAATCCATGGGTTCGAAACCCGCTCGTGGATGTTTTTATCACTTTGTTTTTTTAAATTGTAATTTGATGGCAACAAAATTTGCCTATAATTAAATATAACTTTACATAGTGTAAGTTAAGATTGTAAAGAAAAATAAAATTAATTACTTATTTGGTTTTTTAGTGGTTAATCCTCAAGCCTCAAGCTTTTAGTGGCTATACGAGGGAAGAGGAGGCGAGTCCCACATAACCAGGAGTCAACCCTATCCTTTGTGTATGCGCAAAGCATTTAACCTATGGGTTCGAACCGTCAGGATAAACATTAAATCAAATTAATGTGTAAAATAAACGCGAGTAGATCCGCAAAAGTGTTTCATTTCAATGTGTAGTGTTCGCGTAAAATTTAGAAAACAACATTTAACTTAGATTAAAAAAATACATATGTAGGTAGTGATCAATAAAAAACACTAACCTATGTAATTAATCATCATCATCAGCTCATTTTTATGTCCCCACTGCTGGGGCACGAGCCTTCCCTATGGATGGATAAGAACGAGCCCTAAGCCACCACGCGGGCCCAGTGCAGGTTGGTGGTTGTTAACGACTGCTAATGCAGCCGGGACCAACGGCTTTACGTGCCTTCCGAAGGACGGAGGAGCTCGAGATAATAAATTTTTGGTTACCCATCCGATGACCGGCCATTGCGAAAGTTGCTTAACCTCAGCACTCGCAGACCGGGCGCGTTAACCACTGTGCCATCGAGTTCCTCAAAAAAATATTGTTCTACAAAAAAGAAGCGCTTTAGCTTCATATTAATACCCGAAAACAGAAACATTTTCGCAAGCAGCACTGCAGCGCACCGTAAAATCCTTTTTCCAAAATAGAGTTAGTGTGTTGTCACCTTAAATAAAGCGAGGCCCGCCTGAAATAACCTGTTTCTCTATATTTTATAATATTTTTAAATCCGGATTAAGCCGACCGCTTCTCAGACGGGCTCTTTATAAAATTTCCGCGACTTAAAGTGCTTCAGTGACCACAGTTTATACAGTGTTTTGTTTATTTTTTATACATAAAATGGAGGACGAGGAGCTCTCTGCTCAATGGCGCAGTTGTTAACGCGTTTGGTCTGCGATTGCTGATGTGAAGCAACTTTCCCAAAGGCTGGTTATGGGATGGGTGACCAAAAATGCTTGCGTGATGCCATACCCTCCAAAAACCCTCGTAAGGATGTTCGAAGACCATGGTTTGAGGAACCTTTAGTATCATGCCGCCCCTAAAAGTCCGTTCACACTAGCTCGCTGTTCTGCTCAGTAGATTCACGAAGCTTCAGATTCTGAATCGGAGCGATAAGTTGTGCTACGTATTTATTATTATTATTATTATTATTATTATGTAACAAAACTAAATTAGTTTTACTAATATACTTCGTTTTAACAATGAATAGAAATTGTCTCAAAATAAAATGTTTTTGTTTAATTCATTTATTTAAAACTAACCCAGCAGCCTCGTTAAAAGAAAGGTAGTTCACCCAACGTTAATGCAGTGTCACACCAGCGGCGTTTCTGTCGCGTCAGACAGCGGCGGTCAGACAATGACGCGGCGCGCGCGGCCCCGCCATCAATCAAAACACGAGAACAAGTGAGGAGGGATCCCGCAGGTCGATATCTTTGTTGCACCATAAAGTAAGAAGAATGCAAAAGGTAAACTTCATGCAAAAGCGCTCGAGCGAAGCACACGTCGACAACCTATCACGGACACGGAATCTCGCTACAGCTGCGCTCAGACTGTCCCGAGCTGTCCCGAGCTGTCCCTATGTACTGACCCTATAGATAGGGTATGGCAGTTGGAACTACAGGTCCGGCTGTTCTTTCAAGGGTACCACGGGAGTTCCAGATCCTAGGCCCCCTGCCGGTTATGCCTTCGCGGGCGTCTCCGCAGGTCCCGGACATTAGTTGGACTCGTGGTGGCTATGTGGCTAGCTGTAGAAGTGGGAATGTTCGTCTGCCTGGTTGAGGTCTGGCCAGACAAAATGGAAGCCCATTTCGTGCACAGCGAGCGGGTCTGAGTAGGTCCGGAGGGGGCCTGAAGCGAAAGGATCTGCGAGGCACGTGAGTTGTCCATAGTTGGTTGTTCTGCTCGGTGGTTTTCATTGAGTATGCTTCCAACATCTCCGGCACTAGTCTGGAGAACTAGTATAGAGGCGCCCGCTAGGTTCAGTCTCCGGTTGAATCAGCCGCGTAGGATGGGTACTGAAAGTCAAAGAGGACATTTGATAGTCGACTTTAGAGTTGACGACCCAAGCAATGAATTTACGAGTTGTGCTCTTAGTGCAACGAGAAGTGAGCGAGCTTACAGCTCCGGTAACCTATCTGGATATTAGGCAGTGGACTATACGTGTCCACGGGCAACTAGCTCGAGACACTAGTCTTAAAAGTACCGGATGAAGGATGCGTACCGGCGTGTTCTGATCTGGCGTTGTGACCTGACGTAGATGGTCCCTTGTGCTTGCGTAAGGATGTCTGACACCTAACTTTATAATCGTAAGGTTGGTGGGGGGTGTAAACTTTAAAGTCGTGTGTAGCGGGGTGTTCCGAGCTGTTTCGAGATCCGTATTCTTGCAAGGAGTTACTTGAGCGTGGTATGTATTAAGCTTACTTTCTGGGTCCACCTTATTTGGTGGTTACACGTTGGATCCAGAGATGAGTAGCGATTATCAGCTGTTAATTTTGTTTCGCATTAGGATAATTATAATACATAATGGAATTATTGTAACGTTTACGTGATCACGTCTAATTGAACATTTAATAATAGGTACTTTTTTACAGATCTACTCGGTCTCTAGAGGGCTTATTAATAAACAAAGTGTAAACTTAAAGTGGTTACTCCGTGTTTTGTCTCTTTTACTCTAATATGAAATGAAGTTTACATGACGGGAACAAAACACGGAGTAACTACTCCAAGCTTACACTTTGTTTATTAGTACGGGGGTACGCGTTTACGACGTTTCGAACCATTTGCAAAGGCCTTAATCCTACTAATATTATAAATGCGAAAGTTAGTGTGTATGTATATTCGTATATTTGTTGCTTCTTCACGCTGCAACGGATGGATGGGTTTAAATGAAATTCGGTATACAGATAGTTTATAACCTGGAATAACACATAGGATACTTTTTATCCAGATATTCCCACGAGAACGGGAACCACGCGGGTGAAACCGCGAGCGGCCGCTAGTTAGATAATAAATGTTTTACTGTTCTTTGTTTTTGATTTTTTTCAGTAAACGGTTCCAACTCTTTCAAAATATCGTGTACTAAATAACGGATAGGTACATGAGTATTGTGTGTTCCTCAGTAGTTAAGGATTGTGGTTGCAATTCACTACCAAATTCGGCCTTCAGATGAGATGAATGCTGTTATTCGGGTAATGTGATTATTAGGTACCTGCCCATCTAACCGTTAGATAATAGAATGATTCCAGTATTTGGTTTAAACCCGTAATAACCGACTGTACTTTGTATGAGTGACCAAGTTGACGACGAAAAAAGTAGTTTTTTTTTAAATGTTACCAACTCGGCCGAATTGACGAACAAGTCTTTACTAAACACCGTGGTTTCCGTTTAAACAAAAGATCACTATCTCTTTTGGTAACACTCGAACGCCGTCCCGAAGCTCGTAAAATTGCAGTCGGAATCGACTGATATCGGTCAAAGACTAGTTGCTATTACATAGGTACAAAACTATCGTAAGATTATCCATATTACAAATAAATGGGTGTCTATGAAGTCCCCAAATTTTCATATATCTAAATGTATGATCAGTTTTACTCATGAAGTGTATGTTTTGTTAGCTGTCCTTTTCAAAATAAATAAATAAATAAATGAATAAATGCAAAAATAAAATAAATAGAATTGCATAGCTTATAGGTGGTAGTGCGTGTTCTAAGGCCGCCAGGTTGGTCAATACAATGTCGGTCTAGTTTATTTATTTATTTCAAAAGGCACAACTAAGGTCTTTTTTTTCCCTTGTGTATTGAAAGTTAAGAAAACATAAGCCATTTCTTCGGTAGTTGAGGATTAAGACGTGTAATAGTATTGCCACTTTCGACCTTACCGTTACTTACCTCCATGTAGAATTTATAAAAGTTTATCAAGTTATTCAAATTAATTTAAGAATAAGTACTTTTGAATCGTCCAAACACTTTCCTACTACCCCTTCGGGACGTCTATTTTTTAGCTGTGGAGAAAAATGGGCGCAAGAAACTCTTTGTCCCCAGAATGATCTATAAACTTTTTGGAGTCGAAATTTAGGTAATGGCAAGCAAAAAAAGTAATTGAAATAATTTGGAGTGTTAATTCCGCTAAATCATATCAAGTACACCAACACCGATACCAGGGTATCAAGGTGCATGTTCGCCTGCATCCATTGTTTTTTTCTGCATGTGCATTTTTTTTTGCGGGCGTGAGGGCGGTGCATGCGTATTGTATTCAAGCTGGATAAACGAATGATTTAGCGGAATCACAATCCATATTATTTCAATTACATATTTTGCACCATGGAATTTCGTAAGGTAACGCCTGATTCCATTATAGAAATGGCAAGCATTTCCACATTATTGAATAAAAATAACACACTTAAACTCTATTAGATTAGGTAGAAACCTAAACATGTCGCGTCTGCGTCCACCCCACATAGCATGACCAGTGGAGCATTAATTTAATCATCCGCTTTTCATTACGTCATAAAACTTAGCTCGTAAAAGAACACTTTTCACCCGATATGGATTTTTCATATTCGGTTTTTTCATCTACGTGCTTCGTAATAAAAGAAATCACTTAAAAAAAGTGCATTACGACGGCGACAGTGGAGGGTAACTTTCTTCGGTTTTGATACATACCGTGTTTGAATTCGGTAAACACATTGTGAATCTTGTTGATATATTTTGTTTAGGTAAAACCTGATCATGGAAATAAAATCATTTTTATTGGACGAATTCAATGTCATTGAAACTTTAAAGATAGTTTGTGATACTTTAATCTAAATTATAAATGCCGTGGCAGCCTATAAGTAAGATGACACTTAGCTTAAGTCCTTTTTGTCCAAAAACATCTTTAATTTAATTTAGTGTTAATTTTGTTGGTTGTCCTATTAAATAAAATATAATAAATAAATAAATAATTAAAATAAAACAACTTTTACGGATCTACTCGCGTTTATTGTACACATTACTTATTTAATGTTTATCCTGACGTTTCGAACCCTTTGCAGGGTCCGTGGTCACAAGGAAACTGTAAAGCGAGTAGATCCATAAAAGCTGTTTCATTTCAATGTGTAGTGTTCGCGTAAACTTAAGAAAACAATATAAATAATTAATATGCTTACGCAAAATAAATTTTAAAATGTTAAATATTCTATGTGTACAATTGTGTGTTTAGCTAACTAAATATAGGTCACATACTATTCCGTTTACACTGCAGAAATTATTATAATTATTTTTTACTTTTACATAATTACTTACTTGTGATTTCACATATAATTTTACGCTAATATTGTTGCAAACAAATTACAATTTGAAAAAAGACAAAGTGTTGAAAAAAAATCCACGAGCGGGATTCGAACCCGCACCCCATGACATGCCGGGTCAAATGCACTGCCAACAAGCCACGATAGCATAGTCGTCTAAATCGTCATTTACAAACACTTCCTTATATTTCAGTCAAAATTACCCTAAAAACCATCTGTTAGCTGAACAACAGATCTGTAGCTGATGCTGAAGTTTACACCCGTATTTCACCCCACCTAGAGCAGAAACAAGACACGAACCAAAGGCTATGCAAGCTGCAGGGGGCGAGTTTGACTAAAGATTAATACCGCCTTCTCTCTGTCGACTATAAATGGGGATAGCCCTTGGAGCGTCGTCGGCGGCCGTCGCGCCTCGTTGCATTTTGATTTCGGATTATTTATGTAAACAATTAGGTATGGCGGTGATGCACAGTTTGAACAACTTAACGTTTCCTTGTCCCTTTCTACTCACCTTGAGCTAAGTGCAGGTCATTCGTGATCCCGAGCCATCCTCGTGGTAGAGAAAAGATGGAACTGAGTTATAAGTGGATATACCTCCCTCCTCTCGTCGAGCATTAGTAGCTGGACAAGGGAAGAGGAGAAGAGTCCCACATAACCCGCGGTCGCCCCGGTGTTGGCGAAAAGCATTTTATCTATTAAAAAAGAGAAAGGTCCAGTAGACATTCTCTTAGGGTACCAGACGTTCGGAACTTGGTCCCCCGCCGGTTGTGCCTTAGCAGATGCCTCTGGCGGGCTCTGGACATGGATTGACTCGTAGGAGCGTGTGGCTAGTTAGACAACAACATCACATACATAGATCTGATTGCAAGGTAAGTAGTTACAGCACTCTTTATGGAAATCAGGAACAACGACGGTGCCACAACCACCCAGACCTGACACAATATCGTAAAGTTCGTTTTCGCCATTGACCTGACCTTGAATCGAACCCGGGACCTTATAGTTAGCGCCGCCCAAAGTCCGGCGTGCATGCCACTCGGCTACGGAGGTAGTTAAGTTACAGGGAAGGTGATGAACACGAGAGTTATTCGTCAACTCGCACACTTTAAACTCGCACAGATGTGCGAGATGGCACCTTTTGATTTTACCTATTATTTGTGTCGTCAACTCGCACATACGTACAAACAAAGTACACAGTCGAATGAACACGAATGTTACTTTGTCCGGTAGTGTGTCAACTCAGCTACAATATCTGTCTGAATGCCTTACAACTCCGATACCAAAGAGGACATTTGGTAGTCAATCTTTGAGTGGACGACCCGAGCAGTGGAAACTAGGGATTGTGCATTTCGTACAACGAGAAGTGAGCTCGCTTTACAGCTTCGGTTACCCTATATGGAAACTAGGAATTGCACTTAACGTGTCAATGGGGCGATTGTCTTGAAACACTAGTCTTATGGGTATCCTGCCGTTTCGCAAAACACTTTTCGTCAAATTTCACTTCCCAAAAACTAATTGCAAAGTTTCATTTCCCAAATGAATCTTTAGCAAATTTCCGTTTCCGCATTTAATTTACTTGGTCAAATAATCATTTCGCAACATTTTATTTGGTCAAGTTTTGTTTAGTCAAAAATACATTAAGCAAACGTTTTATTTTGTCAAATAAATTCCAAAAGTATGTTTGTTCAAATTGTTACTTCACACACGCAACCTAAAACGTAAGTTTGACATATGGTAATTTATTTATAACTTAGGAATACAGGGCTTAAGGCTTGAACTTACCTGAAACAAAAAGCGTATCTCATTAGTAATTGATCTTAAATAAACTCAGTTGTTATAGGTTAAGTAGGCTAGATTAGAACTAGGTAGAAAAGTAGGTTAGGTTAGGTTAGGTTAGAACTGTGACTTAACAGAGCGCGAGCCGAGCGAGCGAAGCGAGCGCGCTGCGGCATCGGCCGACGATGCGCCGGAAATGAACTCGATAATAATAATATTTAATAACTCGAACACTATTACCTTAGCAAATTACCTGAAAGTTCTTACCTGTAAATTATTTGTCCAAGATGATTTAAGACCAAATAATAATTAGTAAAATGAAATATTGCCATGTAATTTTTTGCCAAACAAAAATTGGCCAAAAATGTTTTTGGTAACTGTAAATTTGCGAAAAGTTATTTTGACAAATGTTTTTTTGCCAAATGAAAATTTGGGAAATAAAATTTGGTAAGTGATACGTTGAGAACCGTTTTTTGGCCAAACTTAGTAGGCAATCCAGTCTTATGAGTACCTAATGGAGAATGCGCTTCAGCAGGTATGACCAGAGTGCCTAGTATGAGTTTTGTTTTCTATCCGTATTCATTCAATTGCGTTTTCAAAAAGGAAAATTAGTTTGTCATTGAAGCAGCGACTCCTGGCGACATACGAGCAGAGTTAAAATTTTGCCATACAAGTTCTCGTTTTCGTTAACGTGTTCGAATGTCAAAAATAACTCACACTGTCTATGACCTCTGACCTGGATAGTCCCCTGCGCGAGATTCACTTGATAACACGTCGACTTGAGGGACGTCTGGCACTTCCCATAGAAACAAAACAGGTCGTAGTCGAAGAAGGATTGTAGATATGTCTACATAATTCCAAATTCAAATTAAGAAAATGTGTGATTTTCATTTATTTTTCTTAATGTAAAGATGAGTGATTCTAATGAAGCAATTCGTTACATTTTAAAATTTTACTGTACGCATTAATATAAATAAACCATTTTCGGTCACTGTTGTTACATAATAATTTACTACATTAAGTATTATATGCCTGAGTAGGTGTGTTTCAGAATCATAATTTTATTATTGCTGTATTCGCGGTAATATTTCTCGTTGCTCCCAAAATTTAATTGACTCTCAAAATACAGGATTAATCTTTTCTAAGCTGGGTTAATCCTTCGATTTGGAAGAAGGCAGACAGAGGACAACCAATGTTATACCTTTTTAAAATCATGCCGTCCAATTTATTATTAAGCCTTTCTATAATAATAAGATTAATCTTGTTTTTATAGTGAAAGGCTTATTTAAAAAAAATATTTACATTTCCTTAGGAAACGTTTTTTAACAATAGAGAGTTGATGGTGGTAATCTTTTGTTTCTGATCACCTACTGTCATATAATTTTTAAGCTTAAAACCTCACATTTACCGTCATTAGATCCGCACGAAGTGTTACATTTTAATTATTTCATTGGGCTGATCACATTAATGTTGAGTGGTTCTCAAACCACCGGCGCTGGAGTGGGTGGGGTGCTCATCTCATTACACATACCTCGGTTAATGAGCCACTTGCTATTAGTTAATGCGAGTCTAGTGAAGCTGGTGTATAGATGCCTACCGAGTGTGCATGCCTACGTCACTTACTCAGGTTACATGAGGCAAGCGACGATGACGTCGCTTCCCACCTATATGAAAGTGTGTTTATTTAAAGTAATGTTAACAGTACCTATATTATTGCTTATTTCAGTATCCCTATCAAAGGAACGGGTTGCACGGTTGAATTGAAAGCGGGAATCCTTTTAATTACAATGTCTAGGCATTCACTGTTAGGCAATCTGCTTTTTAGTAAATTAGCGTTTTAGTTTCCTAATAAAGCAGTAGTGCGTCATCTTTCATTTTAGGCAATCTGCTTCTTAGTAAATTAGCGTTTTAGGTATTATAGCAGCAGTGGCATCTTGCATTTTAGGCACTGTGCTCATAATATAAATTAATTACTATACACACATTGCGTTGATTATACTTGTACCCTGAAGGCCATTAAAAAACTCAGGAGATCCACAGTAAATATTTATTTAGGTAAAATTTATAATTAAGCAGAAAAACCTAAAAAGAGAAAAATAATAAATCAGTATACAAAAACTTTACCCTAAAACGTTCCTTACAAATATATATAGGAATCAAATTACCTGTTTATAGATACAGGTTTTTCACATATCACATTTCAAACAATAATAATTGCACAATCGATGTTACTATAAAACAATGTTATTATACTGAAGAATTTTGAGAGACTGATCCTATCAAAAATACAATAAAATTCCATGACAATGACATGCCATTCAAAGTATTCTTTTTCAGAACCGTGCAAATAAATTTGACAGATAGTTTTTAAAACTACCAAGGAGGCTATAAGATGCATAGCTTAAAAAATATAACGTTGAGTAAATTGCAACGACAACGTTACATACTACTGGCTTATAGCCACTACTGCCGCTTTTGCACAGGCTATAAAGGTTATTGCTATAACCTGGGTCTGCTTAGCTTCTGTAGCAGATGGCTTTCATGCCGTCCTCCGCAAGAAAATAGCATCGCTGTTAGAGAGGATACTGGGTAGCACCAAAAGTATCTTAAATACCGTTTTGGAGAGATATTACCCTCCTATAATTAAGCAGTTTGTTCACCTGCTCATTAAACAGAGCGTTTGATCTGTTTTGATCGGTGGGTGAGTAAATTGCAAGAAAATATTGTATTCTACTAACATATTTACAAGTAATACCTACTAACCCATGGATCTGTGTTATCTAAATAAATACAATTATTAATATTATATTTTTGTTGTAATAATATGATAAGTTATAAAAAATTAATAATAAATGTATTTTTTGGAGAAAGTTTGTTGATTGCCCAGACGGCATTTTTAGCGATACCTGACTTTTTGGGGTCGGCAAGAAACTTAAAGGGTTCCTCAAGCCGTGTGAAATGGTATCACACAATAGGGCGTGTCCTCATTCCCTACTAGATTCTCCAAGGGAATCGAAAAGGATCGGTAAAAGAAAAAAAAATATACATAATACTTACTTAAAACCAGTGGCACAGAAATAGCCCCGATTCTGCATAATATACGAGGTACCGGATTACTTCAGAAAAGCGATATTTGTTATTTGGTTTGATTCATCAAATCTAAAAGAGGTTGAAATCCACAGAGCTATTATTTATTCTTGACCAGTTGGCTTTCGCTGTTCAAAAATAGTCTATGATTCAACTTTGAAAATTGAAATTCAGAAACAGTGACGATCTTCTTGGCCATCTTGATAACAGTTTAAAATAAGAACAATCTTCTTTTATACTCTATACTAGAGGGTAATCTCTGAAACGCAGTAGTTTTAGAGATTACCCTCCTCGAACAAAGTCACAAACTTTACCTCTTTATTAATAATATAGATTATAAAAGAAGTCATTGTTCTTATTTTAAATTGTTATCAAGATGGCCAAGAAGACCGTCACTGTTTCTGAATTTCGATTTTCAAAGTTAGTTAGACTATTGAAAGTGTCAACATTGCAAAAGAGACCAACTAAGAAAGAGCCGAGTTAAAAATGAGACGAGTTGGGAAAGTGTCAAGTTTAAGAAAGAGACCAACTAAGAAAGAGCCGAGTTAAAAAAGAGACAAGTTAGGAAAGTGTCGAGTTTAAGAAAATGCCGAAGTCGTCCTGAGCGTTTTTAAACAGCGAAAGCCAACTGGTCAAGAATAAATAATATCTTTTTCGATCCTCTTCGATTGATTGGATTGGAATTGGGTCAGTACCCAATTCCAAAATTCTTTCACTAATAGAATGATATATTCTTTGCGGGTAATATTGGCTATATTTTATTTTGATAAAAATATTAGATTTAGAATGAATACCTAAACGTCGCGGGCAAGGCGCTAGTCTTCTTCACATAGTATAAAACAAAGTCGCTCCCGCTGTTTGTACGCTTAGATCTTTAAAACTACGCATCGGATTTTACCGCGTACCGCGGTACGAAGTCCGCCGGGTCAGCTAGTCTATATCTATATCTATTCTACAATCAATAAAGAGGTAACGTTTGTAACTTTGTTTGTTTGTATGTCGGGGCTAATCTCTGGAACTTCTGGTCCAATTCCAAAAAATCTTTCTCTAATAGCATGCTATATACCTTATGAATAACATCACACTATCCTTCTAATATTATTAATGCGGAAATTTGTGTGTATGTATGTTCGGATTTGGATGAAATTCGGCATACAGATAGTTTATAACCTAGAGTAACACATAGGATACTTTTTATCCCGATATTCTCACGGGAACGGGAACCACGCGGGTGAAACCGCGAGCGGCCGCTAGTAATATGGTAATATTATAAATGCGAAAGTTTGTGTATGTTCGTATATTTGTTGCTTCTTCACGCTGCAACGGATGGATGGATTTGGATGAAATTCGGCATACAAATAGTTTATAACCTGGATTAACACATAGGATACTTTATATCCTGATATTTCTACAGAAATCACACTATAAATATACTAAAAACGACAATTTAATTTTTAATACAAAATGATTTGTTTGTTTTGTTGTCATGGAAACCAAAGAGAATTTAATCACTTGATGGAAACTGTCAAAGCGGTACGAAGTCCGCCGGGTCCACTAGTAGGCTATATTTTATTTTGGTAAAAAAAGTTTTTTTTTTAATATCTCAAAGTCGCAAGTAAAGTACTAGTATACTATATAGATATTGGTTCTACATACACACCTGCAGTAAATATGTTCTTGTATGATATTTATTATGTGCAGAAGTCCAGTGATTACCCTAAGCAATCATGTTAAAGCCATTTGCATTAGTTTTTCTATTCCGCCGCAGACAAGCGGGTGTCGCCACCGGATATGCAATACCGGGAACGCCTGGCAATCTGTAAACAAATCTCGCTCTTGGTTTTAAATGCTATTTTTCAACGTGGCTTACGTTAGATAGCAATTTTTGGCTGCTAAAGGTAACATTGCGATAATATTTTTATTTATTTATTTCGGACCCATTATTGATCCATACAAATTTGTTAGTATAATATTAACGCTAGGGTGCTAGTAGAATTTATAATGTTTATAAGATTTTACATGCATAGACATCCTGTATTTAGGGATAGGACTGTTCATCCTTCCTGCAATCATCTTCACGAGAGTGTTGGAGCTGCCCAGCACTCGCTCCCAGAGAAAAACCATTAGCTTGCGCAACATATATTATTATGGTGCAATCTTGCTTTTGCTGTACCTGTGGCGGTAGCCAAATGTATGGGATTGACATAAGATTGACCACGTTGTTTTAGCGCGGCTTATGTCAATCCCATACATTTTATTATTTTCACCGCACGGGTAACCATATTAAATATTACCGTTTGAAACAAAACTTTTTCAGTCAGCCCGTGACCACGGTGCAACTTGGTCAAACGAAACATTTGGATACAAGGGCCTTTACTAAGTTTGAAAATGGAACGCGAAAGATTGACAGACTATTTATATCGCAAGATTAAGCGCTTGATCTTCATGACTATCGATAAGTCCAATACACCGATGTACTGTACTGGCTTAATGTCGGACGTAGGTACTGGGTGCCTAGTATGAGTTTTGTTTTCGTTTTGATTCGATTACGTTTACGAAAACGAAAATTAGTACAAACTAGAAGAGTTAGCATTTTGCCATACAAATTCTCGTTTTCGTTAACGTAATCGAATGGCCAAAGAAAATCGCACTAGCACCCCGCTTAGTGCTTATGTTCTTGTTGGCAACGGACGATGGTGGTAGAAAGGCAGGCTGTTTTATTCATCTACTTCCTGACCCGACAGACGTTGTCCTGTCTGAACCATATAGAGAAAAGGTATGAGTTTCATTCTCGTAGGAATATCGGGATAAAAATTCAGGCTATAAACTATCTGTATCCCGAATTTCATCTTAGCGTGAAGAAGTGAAGAAGTAACAAATATACACACATACACACAAACTTTCGCATTTTATAATATAAGTTTGATACCTTTTCACGGAAAACCTTTAGGTTGTTATTTTTACTACTTTTACCTCTATTATTCGGTATGTTTTTTATAATTTAGGAAACTTTTTTTGGTTTGGTTTAACAAAATAATATGCTTTTAAATTTTTTTTAAAGTATATTATTTTTACGGGGATCTTGAGATCTGTAACTGTAACAAAGCTTGTGCTAATTTCTGATCTTGTTGGCAATAGACTTATATGCTGGTGGTAACTAGCCTCATCATGTACCCTTTCACAGAAAACCTTAATGTCACAATAGAAACATTTTTATTTGCCGGCGCAAACTCACCACGTCCCCTTGAGAAAAATGTACGCACACATACGCATGCACTCACAAGTTTACGATCTCAGTTTTGAAATACAACGCTTGTTCGGAATCAATCAATTTGAACGTGACGCACCCTTCCCTCTATCCGGCCCTGATTGACTTTCGACGAGGCTTTGCACGCAAAATATACCAAACGTGATTTTTTTTACCCGGCATTTTTCAAAAGGAGTCTGGATATCTCGGTTTTTCTTTTTTTTTGCCAACATTATGATGGACGACGTTAAAGGAGTTTTCATTGCTTTCCTATTTCGTTTTTGGAATTGTTTGTTTTTGGTAGCCATGTTTTGTTTTCAATTGAATTATTAACAGCCTTTTTCTTGAGTTTCGACCCTAAATAATAGGAAGAGACCTCATTTTAATCTCAATCTAACTTAGAGATAATGACACCGTGAGTGAATGACGTTAGCACGACTGGTTCCAGTCCGTTCTTTTTAATATCAGATTAGAAATTTATTAGAAAAGAAAAGAATAAAAATATAAAATACAAAAGAATATAAATCATATTTAGTTATGAATTACAAGTGTTTAGGATTGCTATAAGTGGACGATATAATAATTTGAGGCCTATGTCCAGCAGTGGACTAGTTATAGGCTGATTATGATACTGATGATATTAATATTTAAAAAAACGAAGAATATTAAAAAAAAAGAAAAATGTAAGCTCTAGTCTAGTGTATTCAGATAATCAAAATTACTTTTTAATTCGTGGCATTTCGTCTCGTCCGAGCGGCCCGTTCAGCTGTTTCCTTATGCCATAACGCATTAATGTTTTAGCTAATTGCTTCAACAATCTGCGCCGCCCCCGCCGCCGCCCGCCCCCGGGGTCACGCGAGCGATGCATTAGCAACGAACAAGTGCACTCACTTGTGCCTAATTGATGGCCTCCTTGCATTTCAGCCCTGCGAGATATTATTACCTTTTTAAATCACCATCGCTAATACACCCGTTCTTTTATGCCCTAACTTAGCAAACTAAAATATCCATTAAGTAAATTAGTGGGTAGTTATTCGAGTATATCCATCCATAATAGCCGCAAGCAAAGGTCGGAATAAGTGTCAAAAAAAATTCAAAATTCAAAATCATTTATTCAAATAGCTCTTATGAACGTCATTTTATGCCATCGGTTCGTAAGTCTACTCTGGGCGGGAGATCTTGTACTGAGAAGAACCGGCAAGAAACTCAGCAAGTGTCCAGCTCTTTTCTCCCTTACAGCGTCATTAATATTGGAAAATGCCCTATCATAAAAGGACACTTTCCATCACAAATAAAAACACAAAATGTAATGTGTGTTTCGGTTTTTTTGACGGTTCCTTAATTATTACGTATATTCAAGGTCTCTTTTACTTACGACATTACAGAATAGCGGGAAAGCCGTGGACGCGTATGGCTTAAAACAGAATTAAGTGGCAGATACGAAAGGAGGTTTATACTCAGCAGTGGTTATCTCCGGGCTGAAGGCCTTGGTTGCCGCGTGACACAGCACTTAACCTTATGTTTGAGGTCCTTCGTTTAAGACGACGCATTGGTAATTTACGTGGCGGGGATCTTGATTTTTCTCAACAATTACAAAACTTATGAAAGTGATATATGATGACATGATTTTTCATTTAATTGACTTCATTTTGTTAGTTGCAGAAACACGATTTTTCAACTTTTATAACAGAAAAAAAAATATCAAAGTTACCTCTTTTAAAACATAGATTCACATTTTACAGGCTAACCAGACCGATTTAAGCATCAAAATTTTCTTAGTAGATTAGTCTTAACACACACTTTAAAATTGTAGTTCATTTTTATAAAATAATTTGTAGTTTTAATTTGAAGGAAAAAAAAACAGTTTTTCTTATGGTACGGGGCGCAAACGCTCGTATCAAAACGTATGAGATTTATTGTTTAGCGATGCGTCGCCTAAAATATATTTCTGATTTTTTAGATGCATTAGGTAATTGGTTTTAGTATTACCTACTGATACATACTGTACACTTGGCAAGTGTGGTGATAACGCCGACATCTATCAATTCCGATCCGATCCGAACCCTTCGGAGAATCTAGTAGGGCACGGGGACGCGCACTTTAAGTGTGCGATGCCGTTCCCTCTAGAAAACCTCCGAAGGTGATTCGTTTCAACACGGCTTGAGGTACCCTTTACGTACCTCGCCGCCCCCAAAAAGAGCCCGGTGACGCTGAAAATGCCGTTTGAGGCAATCAGCAATCTCTCTCAAAAAAAATTATCAATTGTAGAGATGACTTGATTTCCATGATGAAGGCCTTTCTCAACAGTATATTTAAGATATTATTATCGTCGACATGATCCACATAAAAACAAAAACTAAATTCATTCATGAAGATAGGAAATAATAATTTATACAATGAAATGATGTAGTGCATGAACAGCTCGCTTGTCTGCTTCTCTTATCCGAAGTTGCTCACGGCAAACTTCCTGAAGCATACAAAATGTGTACCGGGATCCGAACTTGGGACACCTGCATGCCAATTATGTAAGACCCGAAGCGTCTTTGTGTTGTGCTCACCAAATATTTACGCAGCTTCCCCAAGAGATGCAGTATTTACTGTGAATGGGGGAGATCTTTGTCTTGTTCTGTATAGTTATATTGTGTGTAACTTCCGTTAGTAGAATTAGAATGTTGGAAATATTAGGAGGAGCTTGATGGCGCAATTCTTAACGCGCCCGGTTTGCGATTGCTGAGGTAAAGCAACTCTCGCAAAGGCCGGTAATTGGATGGGTGACCAAAAAATTTATCATCTCATATGTAGCAAAGTCGCTAGATCCGACTGCATTAGCAGTCGTTACCAACCACCAATCCGCATTGGGCCCGTTTGATGGTTTAAGGCCCGTTCTCCATAACCATCCATGGAAGGTTCGTGCCCCAGCAGTGGGGACATAAAATGAGCTGATGAAGATGATAGTGATGATGAAATTGGAAATAAGATGTTATTGCTAAATATAATATACTTTTCAGTTTTATTTTAATTTAGAACGAACTTTTAACAAAAATCCTATAACATAAAAGTCATCAGTTTTCATCTGATATTGACAATTTTGTCATAGTGATTATTCACATATAATTTTACGCAAATATTGTTGCGAACAAATTACAATTTGAAAAAAGACAAAGTGTCAAAGATCAGTTAAGAATTAGGCAAGCTATATTTAAAAAAAAAGATATTTTTAATTCTTTACTGATCTTTCAATATTTGTAAAAATATTAAGATCGGATGTTGATGACATTGAAGTTGCCGGCATTGAATGGCTCCTTTGGTGTATAAAGTAAAAGTAGATAGTGTGGATTAATTTCGGCGAGTTGGATTGAGCCACGATAGCATAGTTGGTAGTGCACCTGACCTGGCATGTCATGGGGTGCGGGTTCGAATCCCGCTCGTGGATTATTTTTTTCAACACATTGTCTTCTTTTTTCAAATTTTTCAAAGCTTTAATGATAAAATCAGACTGCCGACAGTCTGACAGTAAGTTAGACACCGTTGAGAAGTTATTGAATTGGCAGAATTAAGGCCCTTTTAATACGTTTGCAGTCCACTAATAAAAACAGTAGAACTCTAATTAGGTACGTGTGGTTTAGGGGACTGTCAACGTGTTAAGCTAAGTTAATTATTTAAGCAATAAAACTATGACTTTAAAGTTAATCGTCGGGAATTCCTTATCAACAACAGCTTTCATAAACTTTCACTTTAACCCAAAATCCAACTAATATTATAAACGCGAAAGTTTGTAAGTATGGATGGATGTTTGTTACTCTTTCACGTAAAAACTACGAAATAGATTTGGATGAAATTTGGCATACAGATAGTTTATAACCTGAATTAACACATAGGATAGTTTTTATCCCGATATTCTTACGGAAACGGGAACCAAGCGGGTGAAACCGCGAGCGGCCGCTAGTATGGACTAAATATACTACTGTCTGTATCTGCCTACCCAACACCTTCAAAAATTTAATTTAATCCACGTTAAGCAATAACCTAAGAAAGGGTTTCCATTTCCCGTCATTCTCATACCACAGGGTTACTTTATAGTTTTTTCTACGCAAAATCCGTTCAGTATTTCATTTGTTATTGATTAAAAGGTCTCAGTCCCAGATCGAGAGGATTGTCCGGCGAAGTATTACAGCTATTGGAGCCAACAGCAAATACACTCTTGTACGCGGGTTTGCGTCCAGCCGTTTCAATTAAGCTCGGTTACAACTCCACCATTGAACATTGAACTACATTTGGGATGGTATAACAGCGCAATTGCAAAACTAAAGCGTTGGGGGTAGTTCGGTAGCGGTAAGTTCAGCTCTGTTTTGCGAAAGCGGTTATTTGCCGTTATATCTTTCTAATGTATACTTACTTAACAATTAAGTCTAAGATGAATTATACTACGCGTCTCGTTCTCGATGATAGATAACCTGTAGTACTGTTAAGTATGTATTAACTCCACAACGTTTAGAGATTTAAATTTGAAAAAAGTTTCCGCGCGCGCGCGCCGCTCCAAGGCCTGCACCTCCCGCGCGCCTCTATCGGCCGTCATATTGTTTTGTTGTGCAAAAACTTCTGACGTTAGAGATTTTTCTAAACAAATAATATTGTTTTAAAATTGTTATAATCGTGTTGTAATTGTATTTTCAACCATGCCAAAAAAGAGATCACGTTCGCGATCTAGAGAAAGAGATCGGGAGGATCGAAAAACCAATAAAAAATTGAAGTCAATGCAGGAACAAATTGATAACCTAACAAAATGTATGACGGAATTCATACAAAGCCAAAAAAAGGATATGATTACTACAGGTAAACGAAATATATGTGAATTTCTTCCTTTTATTGAAATTTACTAATATGAACGTTCTATATGAACATCATATTATGTTGGGCAGCTCCACACGAGCGCGCTCAGTTCTATACGAACACGAGCTTGTAATGTTTTCTCTTTCCATTCGAAATACAAGCGTAGTTTCATTAAATGATAGTTGTTGCCACAATTGAGCGAAGTTCAACAAGAACCAGCTTTTCCATGTACAAAGAGTACAATTACTACATGTTTCTATATATACTTATACCTTTTACTCTTCACTTACTTACAGAGAATGTGGAGGCTAATAAAGAAAATATATCAGAGATATCTAATAAAGACTCTGACAAATCTCCTAATAATTGTAATTTTCAAACATACGATATGGATACTACCGAAGTATATGGTCAAGATTCAATTCAAGCTCAACAAGACTGGAATCAGGAATTCCTTGAAATGATGGGAGAAGAATTACCTTCTACTTCCTCAACAACTAACATTGATGATACAATCCAAAAACAGTGGACTCACTGGATGACTAAGGGCTTGACAGAAGAGACTCGAAGGGATCTACTCAAAAAATACTCTAGAGAAGGATCTTTTCGCGCTGAAGCACCTAAGGTCAACTTGGAAGTAGTGAGTCATTTGACAGAAATAACAAAAAAAAGGGATCAACACTTCATCGATACACAGAACTGCGTGGGTACAAGTCTGATATCACTAGGGGCAGCAATTTCATTGTTGATCGAAAATCCTGAGGATGGAGTAGACCATATGCAGCTCATGAAATATCTATGGGACTCCGGAAAAATGTTAACAGACATATTTCATCAACACTCTGTTGCCAGAAAGTCTTTTATCACTCCAAATCTTGACAAAGACATTAAATCTACCCTTGAAGCGACTGATTCGGATGAATGGCTTTATGGCGAAAAACTAAATGACCAAGTAAAGGATGCTAAGAATATTAAGAAGGCTTCTGCTTCACTAAAGGCACCAGAAAAGCCACCAGCTAAGAAAACCACCAACCAGGTAAACTGGAGAGGCCCGTCTGCGAAAACCAGACAGACGGGCTATTTTCCTCGGAGACAATTCACCAATGTGAAGTTCAAACCAAAGCCATTCCAAACGAGATATTCACAGAATCCAGGACGCCCAGCAACTCAAAAACAATACCGTCCTGCACCAAGGAAATGAGTAAGGTAAATTACTATTATACTGCAGGTAGATTAAAACATTTTGTAGAAATGTGGAAAAATATAACAAATGATGACCACATTATAAGTTACATAAAAGGGTATGATATAACTTTCCAAAGCAAACCATTTCAAATTCACGAGCCAAGTCCTCCAAACTGTCCCCCGGATGAATTTAAGAAAATTGAAAAAGAAATTTCTACACTCCTATCCAAGGGAGCTATTGAAAGATGTACAGAATGCGAGGGGCAATTTGTGTCATCCTACTTCCTTGTTGCAAAATCAGATATGTCTTATAGGTTTATTATTAATTTACAAAAATTAAATGAGTTCATACAAACATCTCATTTCAAGATGGAAGACCTTAGAGCAGCTAGGGATCTAATTTCTTTCAATGCATATATGGCAACATTGGACTTAAAAGATGCTTGTTTTTTAATTCCAATGGGTCAAAATAGTAGGAAATATTTAAGGTTTAGATTTAACAATATTTTATATCAATTTACATGTCTTCCATTTGGGTTATCCACCAGTCCTTATATTTTTACTAAGATCATGAAACCTGTAATGAATAATATACGCTTAAATGGCTGGTTATCCATGATATATTTAGACGATTTATTATGCATAAATAATACATATGAGTCCTGTAATAATAATGTAAAGGATATTATTGTATTATTAGAAAAGTTAGGATTTATTATAAATTATAAGAAAAGCCAAACAAATCCATGTAAAAGATGCAAATACCTTGGTTTCTTTTTGGACTCAGAAAAATATTCAATAGATTTACCAGATAATAAGAAAAACCAAATTATAAATTTAATAAAACATTTTGAGGTAGGTAAAAAGTACAAAATCCGCCTTATCGCGCAACTACTAGGTGTTTTAGTTGCAGCATCACATGCAGTTGAATATAGTAAAGTATATTGTAAAAGACTAGAGAGAGCTAAATGGTTAGCGTTAACTGTGAATAATGATAATTTTGAAGGTTACATGAAGATTACAAATTATGTATCAGAAGATCTTGCTTGGTGGAATATTAACGTATTGACTGGTTCTAACCCCATACGGACTAAGAAATACAAAATAATAATATCTTCAGATGCATCTAGATCTGGTTGGGGTGCGGAATGCAATTCAATAACCACCCGTGGATTCTGGAACCAAGGTGATAAAAAATTTCACATTAATTACCTTGAACTCTTAGCTGCTTTTTTCGGATTAAAATGCTTTGCGTCTAATCTCTGCAACTGCGAAATTCTGATGCGCATAGACAATACTACCGCTATTGCTTACATTAATAAGGCCGGAGGTGTCAAATATCCCCACATAAGTGAACTAGCCCGTGAAATATGGCAGTGGTGTGAGACTAGAAAGATATGGATAGTAGCTTCATACATCGCGTCTAAAGAAAATATTAACGCAGACACTGCTTCTCGCGATACCAATTTAGACACCGAATGGGAGCTGGCGGACAAATATTTTAAGCAAATTGTGAATAAATTTGGTCCTTGTAGTATTGATTTGTTTGCATCTAGAATTAACACCAAGCACCAAACTTTTTGCTCACGTTACCCTGATCCAGAAGCGTCAGTAGTAGATGCTTTTACAATTTCATGGGAAAAAGAGCATTTTTACGCTTTTCCACCTTTTGCAATAATATTGCCAGTACTAAGAAAAATAGTTAACGATAAAGCAACAGGGATAGTAGTTGTACCAAATTGGCCCACGCAAGCATGGTATCCGATGTTTACATCACTTTTATGTGAAGCTCCCTTAATACTAAAGCCTTCAAATAACTTACTACTTTCTCCTTGCAGGAGAAGAATGCACCCCCTGTCCCACAAACTTTCTCTTGTGGTAGGGAAATTATCAGGGAAGCATACCTAAAAAGAGGAGTTCCGGAGATGTCTGTTGATTTTATTATTGACTCCATATCACAATCCACCCTTAAGCAATATGAGGGATGTCTCAAGAAATGGGTACATTTTGCCACAAGAAATAAATATGACATATTTGATCCTACCAGTGCTAATGTAATAGAGTTTTTGACAATGAGATTTAATGAGAATGTAAGTTATGGTACTTTAAACTCTTCAAGATCAGCAATCTCACTCATAGCAAAGGGCGATATATCTAACGATGTCATTATATCTAGATTCTTCAAAGGTATTTTCAGAAGACGTCCTTCTGCACCTAAATACTCGGATACCTGGAATATAGAGCAGGTTTTAGAATATATTGAGAATCAAGATAACATAGAAAACCAAAACTTAAAAATTATATCAGAGATTGCTACAACACTATTAGTTCTGGTTACAGCCCATAGATTGCAAACAATAGCCTTAATTAATATAGACGACATAATTAGGAGTTCATCGGGGCTCCAAATTAAAATTTCCGATAGGATAAAGACATCAAAACTGGGAAAGAATCAACCTCTACTTATAATTCCTTTCTTCAGAGAACGCCCAAAAGTTTGTGTAGCAACCATAATTCTTCACTATTTAAAGATAACAGAACCATTTAGATCAGATAACAAGAAACTATTCCTATCCTCAGTAAAACCTCACAAACCAGTTAGTCCTCAGACAATTGGTCATTGGATCAAGTCTTTACTTAGTAAAGCAGGTATTGATACCAACAAGTTTAGTGCATACAGCACAAAACACGCCTCTGTGTCCACAGCATATAGAAAAGGGTTAGATATTGACACAATTAGGAGAACAGCAGGCTGGACAGAAGGGTCAGAAACATTTGCTCGTTTCTATAACAGACCTCTTACAGAACCAAATGATAGGTACGCTATTAGTATTTTGACTAAAGATATTTAAGGATTATTTAATTATAAGCACATATCTTTGTAATTGTTAGAAAATTTGAGTGTTATGATGATTATGAATAATCAATATACTGTGTTAAAAAAAAAAAAAAAAATGTATTATTTATCATTCAGATTAAATAAATACAAATTATACTGTTTAAACAAAGCTCTATCACAGACTCTAAAAATCTACAGGTTATCTATCATCGAGAACGAGACGCGTAGTATAATTATTCGATCAAACGACCCCGCCGAAGGCGGGCGAAGTTCGATCAAAATTATACGAAGCGTCTCGTTCGAAGATGATCACTTCCCACCCATAAAAAGGGAAGTTACATCTCAATTTAATATCGTAACAAGTGAATCCCATCCCTGTAATCATCTTACGCAAAACTATGATATCGCTTAGTTTATCCTAACTACTCTGAAATATATGACGGCCGATAGAGGCGCGCGGGAGGTGCAGGCCTTGGAGCGGCGCGCGCGCGCGGGAACTTTTTTCAAATTTAAATCTCTAAACGTTGTGGAGTTAATACATACTTAACAGTACTACAGGTTATCTATCATCTTCGAACGAGACGCTTCGTATAATTTTGATCGAACTTCGCCCGCCTTCGGCGGGCTCGTTTGATCGAATAATTTCTTCGTCACTTATTGATTTGGACTTCACAATACATACATGGAATGCCCATCTTGTATTTACGGATGTAAATAAAGGTACAAGCTCACCAACTGAAACGGCCTCGATTCTGCTATTTTAAAACGTCCGCAATGATTTCGTAAAAGCCCGAAATGTCAAAACCGAAACCAAAATGAACTACCGGTACACCGTTGGTGTTTGGCTCGAGTTCTTTCCAAAATAACACGTGTTGTGAGACTCAATTTTTTACTCAATATACAGTACCAATCTTAGTTTATAATAATGAAACTACTTGATACTGGCTTAATGCTAAACGTGAAGCCATATAATAATAATAATAATAAAGAAAGAAGAGTCTCGACCAACACCTTAAGAAACTCTCGCTCAATGGTTGGATCAAGGGTCAGATACAGAAGGCGGTACTCTTGGACACGGCGCGGATAGTCCGAAGGTTCCTGTCCCTGCAGCCCTAACCACCGGCAGCTTGAGCCCTGCCCCGTTGCCGGCGGTACCCTAGGCTAGGTTTTTTATAATATTTTTATGTTTTGTATGTGCTTTTGTATTTTACTTTTATATTAATATTATAACAAACCTAGGCTAAGAAAAAAAAGAAATAAAGAGATAATAATAATACTGTGACGTTATTAAATTCGTAAGCAGACTTAAAGCTACCAAGAACTGGGCTGAATGACAAGTACAATATTCTGATTTCTTATTATCCGTAGTTTTGTTAATATGTTGGTAAATGTGTGTGGTAAGTGTACTAAAACTGTAGTTGTTCTGCTGCAGTATCTCGAAATTATCAATCTAAGCTAGTACTACGGCGATAGCTGGTACGTTTGCACAACTTAGGTCATATTGGTGTGGATGCTCCCCGTCCACTTAATAGTCCTTTCACACTAGCGTTTACCGGAGTAGGCGTTCGACAAACGTTTGCGCCGCACAGACGCTACGACAGACAACGCGATGCACGCACGCCGAATGATCGCCTGTAGTACGTTACGCCTTTAATTAAAGAGTTTGCTAATGACCTCAGACGGCCTTCTCAGCGTCACCGGACTGTTTTGGAGGCAGCGAGAAACTTCAAGGGTTCAAGCAGTGTAATCGAAACACCGTTTAAGGGTTTCTAGAGGGAATAGTATCACGTAAGCGTGTCCATGTTCCTAACTAAAATCTCGCTCTCGTCGGGAGAGGAACAACCCGAGGGGCGCCTTTAAAGGCTAGGACATACTGGGCCCGTGTTGGTCGTGTGGTCTCCCGCCGTATCGACTCCTGCCGTATCGACTTCCCTCGGTTTCGACTATGAATTGGCTTAGAGTACAGTTAATGAAGCAAATGTTTTAGTTTGAAAATAATCAATATTTAAGTACTTATTACAATAATTAACGTAAATAAATACAGTTTGATCAGTCTTCAAAATTTCGTTTTATTATTACTAATAAAGTAGGTACGTAATCATAAATCACAGTTTAATTACACATCCCTTGCTCTTCTACCTCCCCTTCCCTTCTAGTCCCGACTTCAGAAACACACCAGTTCAGTGGGGACATATGTGTATTTTACCAGTAAACTTAGCATTTTTATTCAAATATGTATACAATCAGCACTCTTTTTTATCGGTGACTGGACCTACGTGATTGAAATTTATCGAGTTCATAAATTCATGGGTGCCGAATTGGGAAGGTGCCGAATGAAACTAACCCATAATGAGCTGGTGATGCTGTTGATGATGATGATACGTTAAACGCCTACGCTAAAACGCCAATGTGAACGGCCTCTAAGATAATATTGGTGTGCATGCTACCAGACCAGTCCACTTAAGCGGACGTTCCATATGATATTTTCCCGCGCGACTTCTACAGCTATTGCTGCACAAATATTCCGCTCCTGTGTTCAGCGGGGATTATTTCGAGCGATGTCAAATGTACTTTCAGCTTATTGTAAGCTGTTTGCAGTGGCTACCACTTTGAGCTTAACTTGTTCACCGCGAGTTTCTTAGAAATCCGTTTGTAGCTTGCACTGAACTAAAGTGTAGGTAATAGCCAGATTTTATCAGAAATTTGGATTTTGTGTTGTCTACGAAAACACTAACTCTAGGTATTACATGTCATAAATTTATTAACTGATGTTTTAAAATAATATACTGAGGCGAGGAGCTCGATGTAGGCTTACTAGACGTCCTGAATGGGTAGTAGGTAAAAATATTTTTGGACGATTCTAAAGCACTTTTCTGAAGTTTATTTGAATAAAAATATTTGACTTTGATGGCGGTGTAGTTAACGCGCCTGGTCTACGATTAATAAGGCTAAGCAACTTTTGTAAATACTGGTCATCGGATGGGTGGTGATAAATGTATCATCTCGAGCTGCTGTTATAGCCCGTTCTCTCTATCTATCCAAAGGGAAAGCTCGGGTCCCAGCAGTGGGGAGATGCATTGAGCTGGTAATGATGAGGATGATACTGATGAGGATATTATTATACTTAAAACTATAACTTATACATAGGTTAAGCAGCTTTTGCATAGCGGGTTGAGGGATAGGTGGGCAAATTCAATATCTCATCCATGCTTCGATAAGCCGTTGGACCGGGTTTTATATAAATAAGAATAAGAATAAGAACAAGAAATTATTTATCACACAGACATTACAGAAAGATATAGGTACAAGGAATAAGAAAACAAATGTCCCAATCTTCTTTTATGTGCTAATAGTATATGTGGTAAATTTTGATTCCTGTATATGTAGTGGAACATTTAATGGTTGATGGTGATATACGTATTACGTATACATAATGAGAATCCGACGCACCATGGACAAGACATACTTAGTTTTAAAACATTTTATCAGCCTATCTAACTCTACAAACCAACACTTACACTATTCATTTGTTATTGTCCTCCCTGTATTACCATTCCATTCACAACGAAACAAATTATCCAAAAACGGTACATCAACAACCTCTTTGTTAGACCAAACAGGACAGTGTAATCTAAATCGTAGAGAAAAATACCTGCAGGCCACCACCGCTATCAAAGTGGGGTCCGCCGGTGCACACAGATGTCGTAGATAGAGGCTTTGCGCGCATTGAGCGGCCAGTTAGCATTCAGAAAGACGCCGCGGGCGGAGGCGCGATAACATCGTCGGCTGTGTGCTGTGTGACGGGCTTAACTCACTGCCCGGCCGCTCGGCGAACGGACGAGTCGTGTAGACTGAAGACACAGTAGTAGCACAGAGTAGATATTATGTAAATAGTTGAGGATGCCAGGTGAAGTGCGCTTCCAACTTTCGCCTTATCATCACTCAACATTAGGTGAGGTGATACCCAAGTGTGCTAATAATCTGTTGATAAAATGTGACTGAAATCAAAGGGAGGGGGAATAAGTAACTAACAATTTTAACACTAGCCGTCTTGATGTTTTAGAATTCAAAGCGTTTTATTTTTGGTCGTAGTAACATAGTGTAGTTTAGTAAAGTTTTGAAAACAATTATTTCTTCCCCTTTTAATTTTAATAGATTTAAGATAGGTAATAGTTCACCTTTAATGGTATTAAAATGAAAAGAGACAATTAAGTCAAATAAAAAAAAATTGCCTGATGAATTAGAAGATCTGAACCCAACGGTGCAGTGGGACGATTATTATGCTTATGATAAATGTAGCGAATTATCTATTATATTAACTCTACCCGGCCCCACAAACAGCGGCCACCCCATGTTGCGTCTTATTAAATTTATTGACATTCTAAATTCGGAATGGATTAAAAATTCCCTACAAAAACAATAAAGTTTTCCAAAGTTGTCCAACCAGACCGACCGTGTGTCAGACTCATATCTCTATTCAACTGACATCCTCATAGCCAGAGGTAAATCGGCAGTAAGAGTGTTACATTCATTGCGACCCCGTCAAGGAGTTAATGGTAATCTATCCCGACTTGACAGCCAGTGAATGATGTGGAAGGAGGTCATATGTTCCATTGTTGCTGGTATATTGCTTAAATGAGAAAGACTGTTTAAATTTTCATGACAAAGGCTTCTACTTGGATCGAAAACGCCTTACTAACATCTAAATATGTACAATGTATACAAATTTCAATTTCGTGGGGAATCGAACTCGGAAGCAGTGGTCAAACCACTAGACCACAGAGGTAGTCAAGATTAAGAGATCTGTTGCCAAAGGAATGTTCAGGTGGTTTTCTGTGGAAAACAAGCGTGATCTGATAATACGTTATGTATGTTTTTTTAGTTATTATGTAATAAGAGAGAGGGAGTTCTTGGAACGACAGATTTTATTTCTATAGCTACTAATCATACTAAAATTATAAAGAGGAAAGCTTTGTATTTTTGCATGTATGTTTGTAACGAATAAACTCAAAAACTACGGGACCGATTTAAAAAAATCTTTCACCATTAGAATGCTACATTGGCGCTGAGTAACATAGGCTATATTTAAAAAAAATGTCTACCCGTGCGGAGCCGGGACGGGCCGCTAGTAATATTATAAAGAGGAAAGTTTTGTATTTTTGTATGTATGTTTGTAACGAATAAACTCAAAAACTAAGTACTAGACCGATTTTAAAAATTTCTCACCATTAGAATGCTACATTAGCATTGAGCTACATAGCTACATTAGCAAAAATGTCCACTGTGCGCACTGAAGCAGGGACGGGCTGCTAGAATTTAATAATTTACAAATACATTAAAAGCGTAACAAAAAATGTTTTAGTTATTAACAAAAGATCCCTAACGAATGTAACACGTCTCATTTTATGAATATTAGTATAATTTTCTTTTCACAGAAATATATTTTAGATGTTTTTATATAAATTACCTACGCTAGCAATAGCTCTCTGATTTTATAATTTGCCAGCATCATTGGAGTTATATATCTTATTTATACTTAAACGATATATAATATGAATTATTATTATTACTAGTGGGCTCCCAGTAGTAATAATAATAATTCGAAATTCGACCGTAATTTTATTAAGGCTGCACGGATTGTATCCTAAACAATGAAAAATTAAAATGAAACAACTTTTACGGATCTACTCGCGTTTATTTACTTATTTAATGTTTATCCTGACGTTTCCCTGAGACCTGTGTGCGTGTGTGAGTCTCCCTGTGACCACAGACCCTGCAAAGGGTTCAAAACGTCAGGATAAACATTAAATAAGTAATGTGTAAAATAAACGCGAGTAGATCCGTAAAAGTTGTTTCATTTCAATGTGTAGTGTTCGCGTAAACTTTAGAAAACAATAAATGAAAAATTAAAAAGATAGAATGTGAGTTTTGATTGACATTGACAGATTGCGGCCGCTTCTCTTCCATTTTTGAATTTTTTTAAAAGAGTATATGCGTGTGTTCAAATGCATATGCGTTTGTGTCAAATAGATGGTAGTGTGTGTAATATTTGTTTTATTGATTTAACGTATTTTTTTATGCATAATTTACAAAAAAACATTCTGTACTCCTTCTCTATAGTATAAACTATAAGTGTGCGTTTCATACTCCTCCGTCCGCGCAATTTTCGTAAAGAGGGGTAAGGTTTTTGCTTCACGTAATAATATATAGATTTTATACTTCAGTGTGAAGATGGCACTTAATGATAATGATGATGATATATTATAATTATATATAGATAATAGACGCAACATTTAAATTACAACCGGCCTATGAATGAACAGGTATCTATCGGATAATGTACCACCAAAGTTATCATATCAAACGCGACACCAATCGCAAGCCAACAATAAGAATTTACAAACTGTTCGTTCGCTGAAACTTTGTTCCAATAACATAATATAGTTACGAATCCAGCGGCATCGGCACTCCAACAAAAGTCAACACGTGTACAAAGGCCCATTATCCCCCGCTCGCCGCATCGAGCGATATCAGTGCGAAACGAGCGGAACGAGTGAAAAACAATTGCAAATAGCGTTACTCTTTTACACCTTTGTAACGTACCGACCGATGAAGCGATTGTTTTGACTGACGCGGGAGATATTCAAAGGATCAGAACGGGAACAGGGTATACGGAATAATAATTGGATATCGCAGTTGTGTTCTTGTTTGTTTGCAAAATTTAAACTGCTTCTTTGTGATTAGGGTAATAATATCAAATATGATTGTTTTGTTTATATAATTTTTAACGCAAATTTTGTTGACAAGTTACAAAAACACAAATGTTGAAAAAATTTCCACGAGCAGGATTTGAACCTGCACCCTTCTGACATACCGGGTCAGGTGCTCTCCCAATTGAGCTATCGTGGTTCTAACCAGCCCGCCGAAATTATTTAACACTATTTACTTTTTATAATATCATTTACGCAAATTTTGTAATTTAGTTGCGAAAAATTACAATTTGAAAAAATGTTTAAAAAAAGTTAGAGAAGGTACTTACAAAGTAAAAGTAGACACTAGATAGTGTTGATTCATTTCGGCGAGTTGGACATAGCCACGATTGCATAGTTGGTAGTGCAGCTGACCAAGCCAGTCTTGTGGTGCGGGTTCGAATCCCGCTCTTGAAATGATATTTCCCTTTTTTTATATATTTACAGTCTGCAAACGAGCAGGCGGGCCGCCTGATGGTGAGCGGTCACCGCCGCCCATGGACATCAGCAACATCAGGGATGTTGCTTTTGTGTTGCCGACCTGAAAAACCTCTTTACACCCCTTTTAAAAGAGCCCTTGTCGTAGCTTAATGGGAAAACCTCGGATGGCAGCTCATTCCACAGTTTGATGGTACGTGGAATGAAGCTCCTCTGGAAGCGAACCGTTCGAGCGAACAGCGGCTCCAGGAAGTGTGCGTGTGCCCTGTTCCGATGGCGAGCGGTGCCATAGTAGAAGGAGGAAGTGGGAAGGAGGTAGGCGGGATTGAAATATGAGCTTTAGGTGGTGAAAGCACTCGTTGCTGTGTTATTGGACCCATCAGTGGTGGTGAAAAGACTTAAAGGGACCACCTTTGAATGTGGAAGGTGCGGCGAAGGCTTCTCCACCACAACCCGTTCAGAACGCAAATGGAGAATTCAAAAAATAATAAAAACGACGGGTTGCACTCCGGGAGTGCCGGCAGAAGTGAAAACTTGAATATTAACGTTGTGCATTTTTGATATTTTGGAATGGTTAGGTAATAATTTTGCACGAATTGCTTCAATTATCAGTATAAAAGTACTATCATTTATGTGGTAGAATACAATATTTATTTATTGCGCTATCGTACACAAACTTGACAATTTATTCGCGCAAGTGCCCTGCGCCGCCTAAACGAAACAGCAGGCATACATTTTCGCCGCGCCGTAGAAAGAGAGGGGGATACTTCCTCTCTTACGCCGCGTCGGCTGTCTACTCTCCATCCATCCGTCTTGCGAATTTTCGATCAGGTCACGTGTCCTGACGCGAATTTAACATTTTTTACCTATTACAAAAAAAGTGTACAACGCCGCTAAAGAAGTTTTCACTTCAAAAAAATCTGCCAACATTAGCAAAAGTCTTTTGACGTGGTAACTTACAATTGTACTAGGAATTGATTCACCTTAATAGTCTAACAAGACTATGTGGAACCACAATTTCTCACAACAAAACCGTTTGGTTACCGACGCTATTGAAATTGGTATCTAGGCCAGCTTATTTGCTTTCACGAGTCGTCGGACATTTCATTAGTGTAGCATATTCTGTAACGATCTTAGTTTTAATTATACGAACACAGTGCATCGATCTGTCGGCAAACTCTGATCTTCTCACTTAAAGTTTAGCTCTCTCCATCTGACTGGTTGTTTTTTTTAACATTCTGTACAACATAATTTTGATAGTAAGCTAGAAGAAAAAGATTTTTATCACCAGTTTTTTTTTTATGGTAAAAGGAGGCAAACGAGCAGGCGGGTCACCTGATGGAAAGTAATCACCGCCGCTCATAGACACCCGCAAAACCAAAGTTATCGCAGATGCGTTGCCAACCTTGGAAAGGAGTTGGATCTTGAGGAGGGAGTAGGAATTGGGAAGGGGGAGGGGTGAGAGATGGGCCTCCGGTACTTTCACTCACCGGACGAAACACAACAGCAACGCCGTTGTTTCACGCCGATATTCTGTGAGAGGGTGGTGTTACGCCGGGCGAGCCGGCCCATTTCGTGCTGCAGCGCAACGTGGCTCTACCACTCAGACAGTGTTACTCATTTAGCACCATCCAGGGGTCACGTGTAGGTTCTCAAGGGTAAACCTACGGACGCGAGTAACTTTAACCCCCAAAAAGTCTGTCTGGAAGAAATTACTTTAAAGCGATAAGACCGCCAAATTGTAACTTTGTAAGCTATTTATATTTTTTTGTTGATTCATAGTGTTGCAATAAAAGTTATTATCTATCTATCTATCAAACTTCGTGTTTCAGCTGTCGATCGGAGGATTTCTATCAGTTATATACTCGTAGTATACTAGCGGCCGCTCGCAGTTTCACCGGCGTGGTTCTCGTTCCCGTGGGAATATCGGGATAAAAAGTATTCTATGTGTTAATCCAGGTTATAAACTATCTGTATTCCGAATTTCATCAAAATCCATTCAGTAGTTTTTCGAGAAAGAGTAACAAACATCCATCCATACTTACAAACTTTCGCGTTTATAATGTTAAGTAATAGAGTTGCTACTACTCCTTTTACTTATTATTAATTTATTTTAGATTGATTTGCGATTTATAGTTTTACAGCTCTATATAGTTCACATGAATAATCAAAACAAAACAACAAAAAAGTAATACGTTTATATGATAAATCTAATAGTCAATGGGGACTTCTTGGCGGGAAAGTGAAGCGCCATGTTTGCGGTTTTGTCTTATTTTCCAAAATTTGTGTTATGTCGAATATTAATGTGAAATAATGGTGGATTATTAACCGTTAAGTGTTCGTGAGCGTGCATAAGTATTGGCAAATGAAACAAAACAGTGCAACGTTACTTTTCAAATTCTCTCAAGAAGCTCGCGTGAGGACTTAGTAAAGCCCCACATTTTTACTGAGATACTCGAGGGGTTGGGGGGTATATCATTTCTCACTTCCCATTTCTAATATCATTCATCATCATTTAAGGAAATATTGTTTATTTATGTATTACTTAAAATTACTTTGATACTGGCTGAATGTGCAAATCGCACGAAGCCATCAACTAAAAAAAAAAAATAGTCATTGGGCATGGTAATTTATATTATGCGGTTGCATTCGGAAATGCGATAACTACCGAGAGACATTAAGGGCCTTACAAAATAAACAAAGAATAAGGTCGGAATAGTTATTCCGTGTTTTGTTCCTGTCATGTAAACGTCATTTCAAATTGGAGTAAAAGAGACAAAACACGGAATAACAATTCGGAGCTTATTATTTGTTTATTTACCGCTTATACCATGGCGAGTGCTCTGAAGAGCTCTTTGACCTCATCCCACCTTCTCCCTTTCTTCATAGGAGTACACGTGCTGCTCTTCGGAGTCACCGATTCACTGTCTCAAATATCCCATCGCGCACAAAGAAATTTGGTGACTCGTTTCTTTGTCGCACCTCCAAAAGATGGAATAGTCTACCAGCACACGTTTTCCCTCCTTCCTATGATATGGGGTCCTTCAAGAGAGGCGTGAAGGAGCATCTTGTGGGCCGGCAGAGTGAAGTTGACTGATGCTACGTTTGTTTCCACGCTGCACCAGTTGTCTTCGCGTCTGGACTTCATTTCCACTTAACATCCAGGTGGGATGGAGTCATTTGCCGAGCTAAGTATAAAAAAAAAATAAGGCACAAAGAAAATAGAAGCACTATACAAGCTTGTTTCCAGTTCGGACTAAGGTCACATGTCGACTTTGAAGTTGTAGCTGCAAAATTTGTTCTTGTGTGCTCATCGGGTTTCTAAAGATGCTGAATGGAGCTTGTTGCTGATATTCTAGTTTGCACACGTTTCAGGAATCACACAGAAGCTATGGAATGGACCAGTTCTGTGAAATATTCACTTTGACAAAAGTTTGCTTTGCGTTTGGCATCAGAGGTTCTCTGTCGTACTCTAAAACTCTCGCCACCTATATTATGATTAAAGTCGACTAAGTAATTTAAGGTGTAAATATACGAGTATAGGGTATATATATTATTGTAGTATGGTTTTATAGGTAAATAAAGTTAATTTAAATAACTGCTATTTCTCACTGTATGCCTTGGCAACCTGTAGCACTTCTATTATTATCACACGGTTTTTTTTTGTAACTATTTGTTTTTAGGTGGTATTGTGTGGTATAGTTTTACTTTTTAGTGAATGTGACACTTCAATAAAATTATCACAACATGAACATCAAACCTATTATTTACTAGATTTTTCAACACGTATATTAATTGCTAATTATATTGTATAAAAATGTTTTGTTACATCTAATGTAATTAAATATAAAGTATAGTTTGGCAGCTCCAATGCCATAATAAGCTCACTCGCTGGTAGACCAGACAGTCTCTTGCAAAAGCACTGGGTATCCGCCTTGTAAACCCTAGGGCAAAGGATATTTTTAAGATCAATTAGAAATAGATAATGTTATGTTGTATGTTGTATGGTGTTCGTATACTGATATCCAAATTTTAGTATGAAGATGGCACTAAATGATGATGAAATTACAATGTTTTATATATTCTTTTTTCTATTTGTTTTGTAATACTAACATAGCCTTAAGATCATTGTTACTAACACTATGGACTGTTGTTGTCTGAAATAAATGTTTAATAATTATTCTCTTTATTAAATACTTATGTATTTTAAGAATTTTTTTTACAATATTTTATATAAAAACATATTTACAATATAAAATATTATAAAAAACTTAACCTAGGTTGCCGCCGGCAGCGGGGATAGACCCAAGCTATCGGTAGTTGAGGCTGCAGAGTGAGTTACCTCCTTACAATACGTGCCGTGTCAAGGAGTATTGCCTTTTGCATCTGACCCTTGACCCAACCTTTCAGCGAGAGCCTCTCTAGGTGTTGATAGAGGCTTTTCGCTAAAAGACCGTTTGTTGAAACGACTATCGGTACAATAATGGTTGAATCCACATCCCACATAGCGGTAACCTCGTGAGCCAAGTCAAGGTACTTACTGAGCTTGTCCTCCTTATTATTATTATTATTATTATAGTAGTAGCTAAATACCTCTCGCCTATGGCGGTTAAGTCCGGCAATAGCACAATCGGCCGGAGTCAGGGCACGAGGGAGAAAAATCGGCGGACAATGCGCGCGGTATCAAGTACCACCGCTTTTTGCATTTTCGCTGGAAGTGAACCGCCGCCGCCGAATCCCAGCCTTTTCAGATGTTTACTCAACGTGGCTGGGATTAGCCCGTTCGCTGATATGACAATCGGGATGATTTCAGTGGACGTCACCTCCCACATTTCAGTCACCTCGTGTAGTAGGTCCAAGTACTTCCTTTGTTTCTCAATCTCGGCCTTCACGAGGTTCTCGTCATGAGGGATAGTGATGTCCACCAAAAACACCTTCGATTGCGCCCGGTCCATCAGCACTATATCGGGCTTATTGGCAAGAACAGTCCTGTCAGTTATGATTGGCCGGTCCCAGTAGAGCCGGATACTGTCATTCTCTAATACTGGCTCCGGTGAGTATTTATAGTAGGGCAGGCTGCGATCGACGAGACCGTACTTCAGAGCGAGCTCTTGGTGGAGGATTTTGGCTGCTTGATTATGCCTGTGCAGATACTCGGTGTTTGCAAGAGCCGAACAACCCGAAACCACATGGCGGAGTGATTCTCCAGGACGGCGACAGGCCCGACAAATGTCCACTGTACCGTCCTTTATGATGTACTTTCGGTAGTTGTTCGTCCTGATAACCTGGTCTTGTATCGCACAGATAAATCCTTCCGTTTCCCCAAAGAGGTCTCCGAAGCGAAGCCAATATACAGAGGCTTTTCGGTCTACGTGAGGCTCGTGTAAAGCCTTGAAAAACCGTCCGTGTAGCTCTTTTCCCTTCCATACGGTCTCCCGATCGGATACACTCAATACTGCTCGTGACTGCCATGACTCGTTGCCTAGATCAAGAGGAGTGAGTCCTTTATCACACGCTATGACATCTCGGTGCATCTTCACATCAGTCTTCATCATAAAATAGGCTCTAAGGCTGGATATCTCGCGGTCGTGCATAGTTTTAGCGCTTAAAAGGCCTCTACCACCACGTTTCCTCGAGATATACATCCTCATGACCGATGACCTAGGGTGATGCATTCTATGGAGTGTCATAGTAGTGCGGACTTTTCGATCCAGGGCGTTTAATTCGGTCTGCGTCCACCTAAGTATGCCAAAGGTGTATAGAAGAACCGGCATAACCCAGCCGTTATAGGCTTTGACCTTATTGACGCCAGACAAAGAACTGTTAAGTACCTTTGTGAGGCGTTCAAAAAAGGCTTTGCCAACGGACTGTTTTACGTCCGGTTCTCTCACACCTATACTCTGTGCCATACCAAGATACCGGTATGTATCAGTTTCGGAGAATGATTTTAGTTGGACGGCCCCAAGGTCGACCTCCTGTGATCGCATACTCTTTCCCCTAGTAACATGGATAACTGCACACTTATCAACCCCCAATTCCATTCCGATGGAACACCTAAAATCGACAACGATATTCAGTAGGTCCCTCAGTTTATGAGCCGTCGGGGCCAACAGCTTTAGGTCTTCCATGTAGAAGAGGTGCGATACCCGGCCACTCCCCCTCCGAAACTGAAATCCTGTCCCTGTATTCTCCAGCAATCTGCTAAGAGGGTTCAGGGCCAGGCAAAACCAAAGCGGACTTAGACAATCACCCTGGTATATTCCCCTCCTGATACTAATTCGGTCTTCTACAGCCGTCATTCTCTCGCCCTGGAGACTTAGAATTGTACTCCATTGCTCCATACACTGCCCGAGGAAGTGTCGAACTGTATAATCAATTTTATACAGCTCGAGGACCCTCTGAAGCCATGTATGAGGAACCGAGTCAAATGCCTTTTTGTAGTCAATCCAGGCAGCAGAGAAGTTTCGGCGGTTGCGTTTGACCAGTTGGCTAGCGACAGCATCAATGAGGAGGAGCTCCTTTGATCCGCGGCTACCAGCCCGACATCCATTCTGAGCGTCGGACATCAGACTGTTTGTATCTATGTGGTTCCGAATTTTGGTGCTCAGAATGGATGTCAGTTATTATTATTATTATTATAGTTTTACGGTCCAGTATGTTGGTACTACCTACGCCTATAATAAACTTTGTATCACACTTAAACCGTAACTGGTAACAACAATAGTAATAAATTGAAACTGTGAAAAAAGTTTTACAAAATTGGAAAAATGTCCAAAAATATTTCCATGAGCGGGATTCAAACCCGCCCTTGCCACGATAACGTTAGAAGCGCACCTGACCCGGTTTGTAAGAGGGCGTGGGTCCAATCGCGCTCGTGGATATTTTTGTTGTATCGTAGTTCAGGAAAACTGTTATTAGTTCTCATAAAATTAAAAAGTTTTTCAGGCCAACCTTATATGTAAGTAGAAACCGTAGGTAGGTACTGTAAGGAGGTTATATGCAGCTCATAGTAAAAGTTAGTTTATTGTATTTGTATGTAAGCCTCTTTAGTCTGGATGAATATTTAAATCATCGAACATGTAAAATTAAAAAGGCTTGCAACGGTTTGACACCGTCGGAGACAGGAGCTAGACAGGCCGGCTAAGAGCCGAGGTGCTCTGAGATCGATTTAATCTAATGCAATGTTTTTATTATAATACACAAAGTTAAGTGCAACTGTTATTATTACTTTATATCCTAGTAGGGTTCCCTAAGTAGTAGGAGCCTTACAGTACCTAGTCCTTGCAATTATGTAATTTATGAAAAGAAAGGATTTGACAATATTTTGCTACTATTAGCAAAGCTAATAGATACCTACTTAACTAAGAAAGTTACTTTACTTGGTTAATTATTTTAATAAGAAATCTAAACTTCTTACTTGTTTTATCATAACGACGTCGTAATAGTTGAAATGAGAGGCGGCCATCGCTGGCCGAGGGGAGGGTCGGGTCCTCGCGGGATTCCCACGGGTTCGAATCACCATGGCCTCGTTAGACACCGTTGTGAACTCGCTCTACCATTTTTGTTATTTTTTATTAGTTCGGAATTCACAATGTTCTATATATGTAGTTACTAGAAAGAGGATTTCGGTAGCTCAGTGGTTAGGGCCCGGTAACCAAGGGTCGTGGGTTCGAGTCCGACTCGAGTTTCCTGAGAGTGGTTGATTTTTTCTCGTAAAATTTAATGTTGCTCTACCATTTTAAACAGTCTTCTTTTACAGGTTTATTTACTGGCTATACAAAAAGTATGAATACTGTAACCTATTAAACTATAATAGCCACGCATAATAAAATAAACCTAATAGTTACCGAACTATTTTCAAAGTTTTTGGTGGTATTAATCTCCTTGGTAATTAAAGTATCTTGGTGATTAAATAATGAAACATAGATTTAAATGTTCAGGTTTAAAATTAAAAGCATATTAAATATTTTTAAAGGTCAACGTTTTGTTTAAAAGAGTGTTAACCTTTTACAAAAAAATATATTACAAAAATTACAAAAATAATTTTTCAAAGATAATGACAGACTGACCTTTAAACATAACCAACTGTTTCTTATTTTGCCATAGGAACTTTAAATGTGTTATCTGATTTCGAATGGACTCATTGAAATTGAATTTACATATTTAACTACCCCAACCTACGGGGTTCCCTCTACCGGGTACATAACCCTGGTCTGGTGATAACCGTCGGCGTCTCCGGAGGCAGCTCACTATACGCGCCTACCCGCCTGCACCTCCGGAGGCAGTTACGACTGCGGCCCAGCCTTGGTTCCGGAATCTACTGGCGCAGTCTACGGCCCGGGTCTAGGCTGACCTAGGAGCCGAACTGCGCACACGAGACTTAAGCCCTAGAAGCTAAGTCCTATTCTCTAATCAGAGCGACACCACTGAATTGTATGCGACCGACGTTACCCACCCCTGGGAATAAACTATTGTAAAGTTTTTACTCTTTCATTTCTCTACCTGAACCTGGGGTGGACTAAACACCCTGGCGTTTCAGTGGCAATCTTATTTTTTTAATTTTAACGGCACAAATCTATTCGCTTTTATATTATAATTTATTTTAACCTTTCGTTTTACCTACCTATAATGTATACCTACCTAGTAATTCCGTGAACATTAAAAAACAATACCTACATTTTACATACATTGTATGCGCAATAAGGCGAAATAACTGTTTGCCTGCCTGGTTTCCCCTTCTATCTGTTCCTGTTAACGTCTGTTCATAATTTTATAAGAAGAGCCAACCAACTTTCAAAGATTTAACAACTTCAACTCTTACCTTGTCATGAATAAAAACTATTTACATTACTCCACAGGTAAAGGCCACCGCACCGAAAATGGATCGCTACGGCTACTTCTTCTACGTGCCGTCCACTGCGAAAAAGAAAAAAATCAGCCTAATGCAACCTCGACCTCCGCGCGTGGCTTTCGTCGACGAGAAAAAGCGTCCCGGGGTGGCTGAAAGAGTACAAAGCTCAACATACGCCAGTGCCGCTCCGACTGCCGCGGAGTCAATACGCGAGGGACCTATGACGCACCGCGGACCGTCTCCCGCGCCACGCGCGCGATTGTATTCGCAACTCGAGAGCTACCAGCCGCGGTATCATACGATTCGTGATAATGGTGATAAGAGAGTGGAGAGTGAGTGCCGTAGGAGGAAAAAGGAGCAGAAAGTTGTTGGATATCAGCAGGTTTTAAGGTCAGTAATGAAAACACTCTGATCAACTTTTTAGTTTATAATTTTAACATTCAAGTTCTTATTTTTTTTTTTTTATTCAAATAAACTTACGAAAAGTGCTTTTGATTCACCCATACATTTTTTACCTACTACCCATTTAGGACGTCCATTTTTTAGCTGTGGAGAAGAATGGGTGCAAGAAACTCCACAGCTTTAAAAGAAGTAACGACACTTACAAAAAAAGGTGAAAAACAAAATAATTTACAAAATAGATCTCATGACAACAAACCACCCATTCTACATTGTAATAATAAAAAGTATAAAATGCTTCCAAATAGGTACCTAGGTAGGTTGCATAGCTAATAAATAATCCATTAGTAATGTATAAAAAAAAAACAAAAGCACAACTGAGCGCGCATGAATCAAAACGGACTTCTTGACGAGAAAGTACTACACTGTGAGCGCGCATGAATCAAAACGGACTTCTTGACGAGAAAGTACTACACTGTGAGCGCGCATGAATCAAAACGGACTTCTTGACGAGAAAGTACTACACTTTTGTTTTGTTATCTAAAATGGGTATTAAGTAGACTATTATGTAAAAAGTTTTTGGAAATTTAAACAAAAAACACAACAACAGCAACGTCACGGTCAATTTGAACGTTACTTTTAAAATTCTATCAAGAATTCCGCGTCAGATCAGAAAGAAATCGAGAAAGAAAAAACAATCAAAACACCCAACCACCCAACTTAAATGTACAGGCGCCTGCACATCAACCTATCCAAAACTGTCAATATTCATCATCATCATCATCATCATCATCTCAGCCAAAAGACAATAAATGCAATAAATTCAAAATAAAAAAATATAAAAAAAATTCGTGCTCCATTATTGTAGATGTGTACATCTAATATATAAAATTCTCGTGTCACAGTTTTCGTTGCCATACTCCTCCGAAACGGCTTGACCGATTTTGATGAAATTTTTTGTGCTTATCCGGTATCTATGAGAATCGGCCAACATCTATTTTTCATCCCCCTAAATGTTAGGGGTAGTCCACCCCTAAATTTTTTTTTTATTTTTTAGACAAAATTTTTAATTTTTTTTTTTTTATGATACAACATACAAAAATACATACAATCCTCAATTTTCACCCTTCTACGATCAACCCTTATTTGTGGTACGAAGTCCGCCGGGTCAGCTAGTAATCTATATAATATAAAAATCAATTTGCTGTAAATCGAGAATGGACGGACCGATTTGTCAAAATTTGATTTTGAAATATTTGTGGAAGTTCAGGGAAGGTTTAAGAGGTGAGAAACATAAATAATAAGTAACGGAAAATACTAAAAACGACAATTTAATTTTCCAATACAAAATGTTCCTAGCTATTTAACGATTTGTTTGTTTTGTTGTCATAGAAACTGTCAAACCGGTACGATGTCCGCCGGGTCAGCTAGTATATAATAAAAAAACACATTTTATCACCCGAAGTGCATAACATAAATAAATACCTACACAGTGCATCAAATATTATAACATAACTATTTAAACTATCATGGTCACTTGCAATAGAGTAATTATTAACGGGATTCTTACCATGTTTATTATTTATGAGTATCCGATATTTCGGCGCAGTTGCATGCGCCATGATCACGGAATTACTGAAGTTAATGCGGGTGAGTTTTTTATGAGCAGACAAAACGATCTACCCTCTTCCTTAGTCGTTTTTTGCGCTCGATGCCCGTACCACTGATTTCTAAGTCACTATTCACTCGAAATTGCTCACGACACACTACACTCACATTGTCAGGACGCAAAACGACTTTTTTGATGTTTTTGCAATTTTTAAGAAGACTAATCACTGGGTTCCAGACACGCGACAGTTTGAATCCATCTTCACGATTGAAATTTTTGTATTTCGTAATTTCAATCGCTTCTCTCACCAATCTAGTTACGTAGTGGCGTTCTGTCGAAATTATCTGAGGGTTGTAAAACTCAATCCAGTGATTAGGACCCGACTGGATCAGATGTTCAGCAATGGCCGATTTTTGCGTATCGTTGTTCTTGACAGCTTTGATGTGCTCCTTAATTCGGCAAGCAACTGTACGTTTCGTTTGGCCAATATAGGAGCTACCGCAGCTGCAATCGATCTTATATACACCCGGCTTTTCCAAGGGAAAACTATCTTTCGGCGACCGTAAACATTGTGCTACTTTTCTAAAAGGAGTGAAGATAGTATTGATTGAGTACTTATTAAGTATGTTTGAGACCTTATCTGTCACTCCCTTCATATACGGCAAATATACTGGTTGCCTGTCTACCTTGTACTTAAGGTGTTTGAGTCTGTGTCTAAATGGTACTATCTTCCCTTTATATCCATTTTTCTGTAGAACATGCCGGACATGGACTAATTCATCGTGCAAAGTTTCATTATCGCACAAGTCGTATGCACGGTTAGTCAAGGATGATACTACCGAGTCAAGATGTCTTGGGTGGTGATGTGAGGTTGCGTTAAGATAGCGGTCAGTGTGTGTAGCTTTCCTGTATACCGAGTGGCCAAGAGAACCGTCATCCCGCACTCGCACCATGACGTCGAGAAACGCCAAGCTCCTGTTTTCTTCCATCTCAAAAGTGAAATTTATTTTCGGATGTATACCATTCAGATTTGCCAAATAAACCTCGACATCGCGCCGACCACCAACAAGTATACAGAAAACGTCATCTACGTACCTTTTCCACAGCTTAATTGACGTTGAAATATCGGATACTAATAAATAATAAACATGGTAAGAATCCCGTTAATAAATATTATAACATACCGATAGAGATATTTAAGCACGCTAATCGCGGCTTTGTGTATGCAAATGCAATTAACGTTAAATTTTAGGAATCGGTAATGAAATAAACTGTTTGTCGGTATTTCAATCAGCGAATGAATATTGATAAGGATTTGAACGGCGGATTAATAGACGCAGAATAATGTTGCCGATGTTTAAAACGTTCCAGTTTGTTGTATTGCTGAATGAACTTCGAAATAAAATATTTGACGAGGTTCAACGCAAACTCATTTTCGTCTTACCTTTTAAAGTAAATATCAAAAGTCGATGTGTAAAATTAGAATGCCAATGCTGATGAAACCAACGATTAATTGCGTTTTGTATGAGAGATTTTTTTTAATTACTATGTAAAGTACATTGCTATATTATTTGTGATTATTGTAAATGTAGGAATTGACATTGATAGAAAGTGACTTATTATTTTTAATTGTAAATTGAATAATTTTAATTTGTAATTTTATTTATTTTATTGCGATGTAAAAATTATAATATTTGATTAGGATTAACGGAAACTCATTATTAGATAGATAGATAGATAGATAGATAATACTTTTATTGCAACACTATAAAACATAATCATGAACAGAAAAAAAAAAAAAAAATTACAAAGTTACAATTTGGCGGTGTTATCGCTTTTAAGCCTTTTTTTTTATTACATATAGGCATTTAAATAAGAATGCCAATACTAATGGTACCAAATCTTCATCATCATCATCAGCTCATTTTATGTCCCCACTGCTGGGGCACGAGCCTTCCCTACTTATGGATGGATAGAGAGAACGAGCCATAAACCACCACGTTGGCCTAGTGCGGATTGGTGGTTGTTAACGACTGCTAATGCAGCCGGGACCAACGGCTTAACGTGCCTTCTAAAGCACGGAGGAGCTGGAGATGATAAATTTTTGGTCACCCTACCGTTGACCGACCTTTGCGAAAGTTGCTTAACAGGTTAACTATCCAAACTTATAACAATGGTTCAACCAATTGTTACGGACCATATTTGGTCTGCGGGACAGTGAACCTGTTAACCTCAGCACTCGCAGACCGGGCGCGTTGACCACTGCGCCATCGAGCTCCTACGTTTAACAGTTTGACCGCCGCGCCGTCGGGCCCAGCAGACACAATAGAAATTCAATCGTTCGTTGGTCAAATGGCGTATAAGGTGTTTCATTATTATGCGTATTCCATTTACCATTACCAAAGTTTAGTTTCTGTGTATTTATGTCTTTTACGATGTTAATAAATTATAACACAGCGTTCAATGAAAATATTTGATGAGTATTGTATTATCGATAACTCTTAACATCGTAGTCATTTCCTTTTCAATCACAATCAACAGAAGAAGTCGATAATAAAAACGAGAACGCCAATACTTATGTAACCAAAGAAAGAAATTATAATAATATGTTGAATGTAAATATTTGCCGTAGTATAACGCAAACTCTTTTGTAAAGGCTTCGTAGGCATACCTTTTTAATTACGGTCAATAGCAAAAGTCGATGATTAAAATCAGAATGCCAATACGAATGAAACCAAATACTAATTATTGTGTGTATTTTACGATGATAATAAATCACAATATTGCGTCCAATGAAACTGTTCACTCTTTTTTAATTACAGTCAACAGCAACATTAAGGCTTAGTTTGCTTATTTAATATAGTTTCAATAATGTGCCAGTAGCCTGATTTGTACTTAATCTATAGTCTATAGATCATTATTATTGTCTTAATCAGGCCACTGCTGACGCGCTATGTAGACATTTTAAAATTGTACGAGGTATTCCACGAAGCACACCCAAACGAAGCACACCCAGACGAAGCACACCTAAAGTATTCCACGAATCACACCCGTAGGTGTGCTTCAAATAAAATTTTAAAATTATTAATTTTCTATTCCACGGAGCACACCTACGATTATCATTCGCATAGTGCGGGGACTAAGAAATAAAAATATCGACAGAAGAAAATATTTATTATATACATGCCTATAATAATATTACCATTATTATTATACATATACTATTATTATTTATTATTTATTTATGTTATGGTCGACAATTGGTCCCGCAGACTTTCTTTTCCAACTAAAGCTAGGGTTGGCTAGAAGAGATCTCTTTTAGAGATAAGCTCACCGTTCTATATGTTTTCTATAATGTAATTTAGACTGTAATTGTAATGTACAATAAAGGATTCAAATTACCTACTTTGCTATTTTTGCAAAAGAAGAAACTGCATCGTCACTGGCACACCTAGAGCTGTAATATTTTGACATTAGGACTGTCAAATCCAAAAAATCTAAATCTTAATTGCTAACTTAGTGTATGAAAGGTGTTACATTTTTGAAGGAACTTAAAACTTACTTGCTCTTGTCGGACACGGCAATTTATAAAGAGCTCCCTAAGTATTTTTTTATAGAGCTATGAATAATATCTTAAGTCTAAAAGTAAAAAATTAAAAAAAAACAATAACAAAATTAAATTAAATAATTAATTGGCTAACATTGGGAATTTTAGTAAGGTATCTGCTGTAATTGAATGATGATGATTATTGCCGTTGACTGTACCCGACAATATGGCTGAGCTACACAAACCGTGGGTCACGGGTTTACGTTTTATTTATAATGGAATGCGTACGTTGAAAAGTGTATGCACAACGAAAACTGTTTGGGCAGTGGAAAGTTAAAGGAAACACCATTTATTGGAAACCCTTTTTTAGTGTAGTATGTTGATTTTTCCTGTATAGACATACACATATATTATTATAGCTGTGCCCCGCGGTTTTACCCGCGTTCTATTAGTCATAGCGTGATGTAATATAGCCATTCCTCAATAAATGGACTATTCAACACAAAAATATTTTTTCAATTTGAACCAGTAGTTCCTGAGATTAGCGCGTTCAACCAAACAAACAAACAAACTCTTATTAGCCCCTTACAAATAAACAAAGAATAAGGTCCGAATAGTTATTCCGTGTTTTGTTCCTGTCATGTAAACGTCATTTCAAATTAGAGTAAAAGAGACAAAACACGGAATAACTATTCGGACCTTATTCTTTGTTTATTTGTAAGGCACTTAAGCTTTATAATAATAGTACAGGGTAAGCACATACAGATAACCTCAAAGGATTATTTAATCCTTTGAATAACATCATGACCAACTTATTTTGTTTTTTTTTTTAAATTTTGTATTGGCAAGTATTTGACCGCTATGATGGAGTGATGATGCGGCCTAGGATGTACCTACTACTTTATTTTTAATTTTATAAAACGCAATGTAATTTTTCACCAAAAATCGGAATGAAATGGCATTAAATAATTATGATAATCACAATTTACATCCTTAAACTAAAAACTGTTCTTTATGACTCTACAATTAAGTTTGTCAGTATTCGAAATCTGCAGTTAACAATTTTTTACCAGCATTTAAAAAACTTATCCATTTTTTAGTACATTTCTCCGTATCCAAACCACTACACCCGACTTGAATCACCCAGACCGTTATTTCAAATCGTTTCGGATACCGTACAGGTCGTTTTCATGCAAAATTATCAATCTAGACAATATGCTGTTAGACAAAATCAACTTGCTTGAAGACAAATTACCTAAAAATACGGCCCTACATAAAGCATATATGACAAAACACGATCGTGGCAAAATGCGATTAGGGCAAAACCTTACTGATACAAAATGCGTTCGAGACACCCATCTAACAAATCATCTCATCATAGGTAGTTTAACAGCTCTATATAATTATAGTTGATTCAGCTATATCACCTTTTAGAGCCATCAGATCAACCCATGTTCAATCATGTCTAATAAATGGTTTAGGATAATTGCAACTGGACAAGACGGGCTCTGCGTACGGAGATACGTTTTATTGTAAGCCTCTTTACCATAAAGGGAAGTCTACGATTAATAATGCATCGTGGATGCCTCATATATGGGCAGCAGCAAAGTTTTGACTGCCCACAAACATGTGATACTGTTAACGAAACTCATGTCGATCGCATTGTAGTAGCATAAGGTTGAAGTTTGCTTGCACACGTGAAATAGTTGGAAAATATGATTGGATACCCTCTTATATAGACGTTGGTAGGGCAACCATCAATCAAGGTGGTCTGGACTATGGATGGGGGAGGTGGATAGTAAAAGTTTTTGTTTTCAAACGTGATGTCGAGTCTGGAGATTATAGTGACGCTCAATTGTTCGAGATTCAAACTTGAAACTCTGACTGCAATTGAGAGTTCAAGTGATAGCTGTTCAGGGAGAAATATCAGAATTCTGTTTGTAAGAGACTGAATTGATTAACAAACAAGACGTTGCGGAATAAAAGAAGTATAAAAAACTACTAATGTAAGTTAATACTCACGTAATCGCTACAACACACCGTGGTATTTGATTTACTCTACCTTTCATAAGATGCCTCAGTGCATTTCCGTTTTTGCCGAAACAGGTATCAATCAATCTTGCTTACTATTAAGCGGTTCCAATGAAGCCGACCATAAAATTATCTATTGTTTTTTTCCTTAAGTTTATTTTCTTAAGATACTTCAAAATCACAAATTATATTATTAAAGGGACTATGTCTATGTACTGACATGATGCAATAAATACATATGGCTAAGACTATGATTATGACTGTGTAATGTATATAGGTATTTAAAAATAAAAGTTTATAGAGTTATTAAATGAAGTTTACATAATTATCAGAGTTTTAAAATACGTGTATACCAGCATCATTACGGACCAAGGCTCTCTAAGAGGTCTTATCTTGAGCCAGACAATACTTACATACATATTGATAATGTTTTAATGAAAACAATCACATTGAATAAACTTTACTTAAAACAAATACGTTGTAATTTTTTTTGGTTCTATAGCGTTTTCTAATACTTAGCGGTTTCCAAGCGATCTCCTCAAATGTACTAGACAAATGAAAAAAAACATTGTCACTACAAAATCCTAGTTGAACTAAAACAATATATGTCCTGAAATAAAATGAAACATTTGGTCAGCCTACTGGAAGCACGATTGAGCTCTGTCAGGAAAAATGGAATGAAAACACGAGTTAAATGATTGACGAAACGCCGATTGTTTTGATACGCTTTTTGCAGCGTACAATGCCGAAACGCGGCAGCAGTGTACCGTGGGCTAATAGTGGAGCGCATTCGGACAATGAGGCTACGTTCAGAGTGCCTAGAGCAAGTTTCATTCGTCAATCGATGACGGGAAAACGAGATTTTTTATGGCATTGGAGTAGCGCCTCTTGGTGATAAACGGGGTAAGTTGCAATTCTGCCATACAAAATATGCTCATCAACCAAGCGGCCCGTGGCTAGCTCAATTAAATCCGCACTCTCTTTGGTTGGTTGGTGGCTGTCCCCGCCTGCGACAACTATCAATATTCAATGTGTTTTTAAATACTCATTTATTATAGATTTTATTTTTTCAATATATCACGTTGCATTCAACATTGCTCAAATGGAATTCTGGAATCGTATATATATAGAGCTTGTTTTTTTTCTTTTAATTTTTTTTCTTTTTACAGTTATTTTTAATGTTAGTCCGGTTTTTACGAGTGTATTTTTTTATTAGTTGTTTTAGCAGTCGGGTTTTTTGTTTTATTTTAATATTTTTTTGTTAACGAATGGAGAATAAAACTCGCACACAGAACCTAGTGCGATATTTGTATATCTACTATTCGGAGTCATTCGATCGCGTCAACGAACACCAATGTTTTTATGGCATTGGACATGAGTGGGTCCCGGCTGCATTAGCAGTCGTTAACAACCACCAATCCGCACTGGGCCTGCGTGATGGTTACGGCCCGTTCTCCCTATCCATCCATAGGGAAGGCTCGTGCCCCAGCAGTGGGGACATAAGAATGAGCTGATGATGATGATGATGATTGATTGTAGAATTATGGCCACCCAGTTTGATGGTGACGCGTTTTCAAATCGTACGTCAAAAGGACTATACTCGGCAACTGGGCAAACAGAAATGACAAAAAAATCATAGACGCGGTTGTCTGAACTGCCCCCCGACCGCCTAACCGATCGTTTTGACTTCGCGTGTGGTTTATGACGTCATCTTGCTACCTCGCACCGCCTATGAAAGCAATATCAAAAGTTAAAGGCTATAATAGCTTTCGATATTGCTTTCATAGGCGGCACAAAACGACAAGTAGTCGTCATAAACCACACACAAAGTCAAAGTGATCGGTTAGGCGGTCGGGCCCCTGGATTGGTCATGAATGTAAAAAACGTAAAAATCCCTGAAATGTTCCATTTTCAGGGTTTTTTTTCATATGGACAAAGGGCAAATGTTACCTACTACGTAATTAAATCATTTTCACAAAATACGCTTTCAACTACTCAGAGTTCTATGCGCTGTTAATGTATTGCTCGTGATTTTTTAACGTCATTCTATTATTAATTTAGTGTTGGTTAGGTTAGACTTGTGACAACGCGCTGCAGACCGAGCAAAGCGAAGTTTTCGAAACTTTGAGATTCGGTACATCGAAATTCATGATAATAATATTCGGAATTGAGTTTCTCGTATTTATGTTGTATGCCCGCATATTAGCTGGATATTAATGTGTATGGCGTACAGGGTGTATGTATGTATACTATGTATGTATGTTTAAATTATTAGTCCATGGTAAAGTGCTTCTATTTTCTTAATAATTCTCGGTAATCATCGCATTTCCGAATGCAACCGAATATTAATATCCATGTCCATTAATTATCAGATTTCTCATGTATAGTAATTTGAATTCAGAACAACGTACTTTAATGTTTTTTTTTCCTTTAGTTGATGGCTTCGTGCGATTAGCACATTTAGCCAGTGATAAAGGATAATAGAAATGAGAAGTGAGGAATTATATACCCCCCAACCCCTCGAGTATCTCAGTAAAAATGTGGGGCTTTACTAAGTTCTCACGCGGACTTCTTGAAATAATTTGAAAAGTGACGTTGCACTGTTTTGTTTCATTTGCCAACACTCATGCACACTCACGAATACTTAACGGTTAATAATCCACCATTATATCACACTATTATTCGACATAACACAAATTTTAGAAAATAAAACAAAACCGCAGACATGACTTTTCACTTTCCCGCCAAGAAGTATAGTCGACCATGAAATTGCTTTATCACTTTCGACAAAAACTTCCATTACAATAAAATTTCGCTAAGGCTCATTGTCAATGACAACGTAAGTATTTGTCACTTGGTCTTTTAAACAAAAATAGAACTTGTTGTTTTATTATATGTTTAGTGGTGTGCTGCCGTAGTCCACCAAAGTTGAGAGTTCAGAAGGTGTGATGGAAGGAAATAAAAACAACGGTTGGTTTACGATGTCAGCGCGTACGCAGACGGGCGCGGTGCAGAGGTCGAGCGGCGTGCGCTCCGCGTTGTGGTCAGTTTATCACTGTCGATCTGTTGCATTTCTATTTGCCTATATTCAATAGGCGGACAAAGGAATGCGGGAACAAAGGGTGCGTGTAAGGCAGCTACTACAGCGCGGAGCTATATCCGCGCGTGGTTAATGCAAAGCAATTTGTTTTGATAAATATGTTATTATTAGATATAAATACGTAGATTTTATATTATGTACAAATATTGTAAATAGGTATATGTAGTTTCTAGTGTTTGTAAATATCTAGATGTAAGTTTTATTTATAAGTTTAGTATTTAAGTTAAATTGAGATTTAATTAAGTTATTTGTTATTGTTTTACCTAATGTACATACTTGATGTGAATACGCCACATCACTCCCCCCCAGAGACCGTCACTACGGGCGATAAAAATCTGGTAAACGCACTTTTCTACCGAAACGAGTAACTTTTTGTTCCGGTGTGTAATTTTTTGCTACAGGAGATGATGTGTTACAATCATTTTCAGTGGGTGGCGGTTTGTGATACAGTACATAGGCTGGTTTCAGTCGGTCTATTGTTACTGCCACGGGTTTTCCTTTTATTTGTAACTTAAATGACTTGGGACCTCTGTCTAAAACTTTATATGGACCTGTATAAGCTGGCTGTAAGGGTCGGCGAACTGCATCGTCTCGTAAAAATACGTGACTGGTGGTAGCCAAGTCCTTATATATAAAGATTTTGCCAGTGTGGTGTCGGGAAGCTGGACAGGGTTGCAAGTTTTGCGCAAATTGTCGTAAGCGTGCTGTAAAATCGGTTATGTCCGAGGTGCCGTTATGACTGGAGTGGAAGAATTCTCCAGGAAGTCTCAAAGGCTCGCCATAAACGAGTTCGGCTGGAGAACTTTGAAGATCCTCTTTGAAGGTGCTGCGGATGCCTAAGAGAACTAATGGCAGAGATTCTGTCCAATTGATATTGGCATGACATGTTAAAGCAGCCTTCAGCTGTCTGTGGAAGCGTTCCACGAGACCATTACAAGCTGGATGATAAGCTGTGGTTCTACGGTGCTCAAAACCAATCATTTGTGACAGAAATTTGAAAAGTTCCGACTCAAATTGTCTGCCCCTATCGGTAACAATGATGGTTGGACAACCGAAACGTGAGATCCAGTCTCGTATTAGGGCTTTGGCAACTGTTTCTGCCGTGATGTCCGGTATGGGTATTGCTTCAGGCCATCGTGAGAATCGATCGACTGCCGTGAGGCAATACTTAAAACCGTTGGAAATTGGGAGAGGCCCTATAAGGTCTATATGTACGTGCTTAAATCTAGCGCGAGGCAAGTTAAATGTGCCTAATGGTGCAGAAACGTGGCGGTTCACTTTGGAGCGTTGGCAATCCAAACAAGCTCGAGCCCACTCTCTGCAATCTTTTCTGAGACCGTTCCACACAAAACGCTCCGCTATAAGTTTCGCAGAGGCCTTTGTGCCGGGGTGGCTAAGAGAATGAAAACAGTCGAAAATTTGACGGCGTAAGATTTTCGGAACGAATGGTCTAGGATTCGATTGGCTAATATCACAGTATAGCTCGAACCGACTTCCAGGTATTTTCATTTTTGAAATGCGAAGTGAAGAACCGTCTTCTAAAATGTTTTTGAGCTCAATGTCAGAATCTTGAGCCTTAGCGAGAGAATCGAAATCGACACAAGCCTCCAATTCTTCGATGCGCGATAAAGCGTCCGCGACAACATTGTCTTTTCCAGAGATGTGTTGTACATCGGTGGAGAATTGAGATATAAAATCTAGATACCGATATTGCCGTGGGGAACAACTTGTCTTTCTCGAATGAAAGGCAAAACTGAGTGGCTTATGGTCGGTGAAGATCGTAAAATCTCTAGCTTCTAACATATGACGAAAGTATTTGATTGCCTGATATATGGCCAGAAGTTCACGGTCATATGGGGAATATTTACGTTGTGAAGGACTTAACTTACACGAATAAAATGCTAGCGGCTGCCAATGACCTTCTGTTTGTTGTTGAAGGACTGCACCTATAGCAATATCGGATGCGTCAGTTGTAAGAGCGAGTCGCGCTCGGCAATCCGGGAATGCTAAAAGTGCTGCATTGTAAAGGCTGGTTTTCGAGTCTTCAAAGGCCTTAAGGCTGTCGTTTTTGAGCTCAACAGGGTGATTGCCTTTGACCGAACCAGTTAATAAGGCGTTAAGAGGTGCTTGGACTTCAGCTGCGCGTGGAATGAACCTGCGGTAGAAATTGAGCATTCCTAAGAACCTCCTAAGCTGCTTAACGGTCGTTGGCTTGGGGAACTCCTTTATAGCTTGGACCTTCTCCTCCAGCGGCTTGACACCTTCGCTAGATATTCGATATCCTAAAAATGTCACTTCAGATGCACCAAACACACACTTTGAGGTGTTAACCAAAATTCCGTAATCAGACATCCTTTTGAATAATTGGCGCAGGTGTTCTTCGTGGGTCTTTTGGTCTACTGAATAGACCAAAAAATCGTCTAAATATGGGTAAACGAAGTCCATGTCACGAGTCAGCTCATCTACGAATCTCTGAAAGGTTTGACTTGCATTACGCAATCCGAAAGTCATATATGGAAATTCGTAGAGGCCGAATGGTGTCGTGATCGCCGTTTTTGGAATGTCGTCGTTGCTGACAGGTATCTGGTTGTACGCCTTCACCAGGTCTAAGGTGGAAAAGACTTTGCATCCAGAAACACTATGGGCAAAATCCTGAATGTGCCTAACCGGGTATCTGTCAGGAACAGTACGGGCGTTTAACATACGGTAATCACCGCACGGACGCCATCCGTCTTTTTTGGGAGCCAAATGCAAAGGAGAAGACCACGGGCTGTCTGAGGGTCTACAAGTACCGTTCTGGATCATAACATCAAACTCCTGCTTGGCTATCCTGAACTTGTCAGGGGCTAAACGACGAGGTGAGCTAGCTACGGGTGGACCTGGAGTGGTGTGGATGTGGTGTACAGTTTTGTGCAGGGTTACGCGTGGTGTGCCGGCAGGCCGAGTTAGTTCTGGGTACTCAGCGAGTATAGCATGGTATCGCGAATTACCGGATAGAATTTTAACCGATGAGATGCTACTGCACTTGTCTGCTGACGCTCCTGACACATTTAATGTAGTTAAATTGTCTAACAATCTCTTATTTCTAATATCTACTATAAGATTATAATATGACAAAAAGTCTACACCAATAATTGGTTTATTAACATCCGCGATGGTAAAACGCCACATAAAATCCCGTCTCAAACCTAAATCTAATTTAAGATTAATATAACCATATGTGTTAATCACAGTTCCGTTGGCCGCACACAACTCATAATTGGTTTTTGGCCGTCGTTCTTTTAGTGCAGAACGAGGGTATACGCACAAATCACTACCGGTATCCACGAGAAATTGTGTCCTGGAGTGCCGATCTGTGACGAACAGGCGACCATTGTTGGGTGGGCTATCGTCAGTCGCCATTACCGATCGCCCCGCTGGTTTTCCGCCTTGTAGTCGCATGGCTTCTGACACTTGTCCGCCTTGCTACCAAACTTGGCATGGTACCAGCACATGGGATATTTCTGGTAGCTGGCTCGTGATCTGCTGCGACTGCGACCATGGCTATGGTACCTTCGGTCTGCGCTGCCTCTGGTTCGATGTCTTCCGCTCCTCGTGGTCAGAGCATGCACCTGCTGGGTAAGCTTCTCGATCTGTTTAGCCATAAGTGAGATAAGTTCGTCAGGCTTATGGTGCGATGCTGAAGCTGGAGTGGGTGCAGAAGTTGAAGCAACAGCTGGCGTAGATGGCACGATATCGTGAATTCGATCTGCAAGGTCAGCCAAGCTGTCAAGCGGAAGCTGCAGCTGCGAAGCTATGATGGTCTGCATACTACTAGGCAACCTGCTGGACCAGATGGTACGTACAAAATCCTCTGGTATGCCAGAACCGGCGAGATGTTGTAGGTGCCGCAGAAATTGCGATGGTTTTCTGTCGCCTAGCTCCTCATGATCTAGAAGCTGCTTGACCTTCCGTTCCTTTGAAGCTGACAGGCGCTTAATAAGTTCCGACTTCAACTTAGTATATTTGTTGGTTTCGGGTGGAGACTCGATGATATCGGCGACTTCGACGGCGTACTGGTGATCGAGCATGCCGATGACATGATAAAATTTTGTCGAATCGGCAGTGATTTTAGAAAGTGCAAACTGACCTTCCAGCATTGAAAACCAGAGCGATGGCTTGTCCGGATAGAATGGGATGTTTCGTATGCCGACATGGTAAATATCGCTCGCATCGCTTCGACTGGAACACTGCCCTTGTGCACCGCCTGTAGGGTTTTCGTTACCTCCCATGTCCAAATGTGTACAAAAGGGGTCACCAGTTTAGTGGTGTGCTGCCGTAGTCCACCAAAGTTGAGAGTTCAGAAGGTGTGATGGAAGGAAATAAAAACAACGGTTGGTTTACGATGTCAGCGCGTACGCAGACGGGCGCGGTGCAGAGGTCGAGCGGCGTGCGCTCCGCGTTGTGGTCAGTTTATCACTGTCGATCTGTTGCATTTCTATTTGCCTATATTCAATAGGCGGACAAAGGAATGCGGGAACAAAGGGTGCGTGTAAGGCAGCTACTACAGCGCGGAGCTATATCCGCGCGTGGTTAATGCAAAGCAATTTGTTTTGATAAATATGTTATTATTAGATATAAATACGTAGATTTTATATTATGTACAAATATTGTAAATAGGTATATGTAGTTTCTAGTGTTTGTAAATATCTAGATGTAAGTTTTATTTATAAGTTTAGTATTTAAGTTAAATTGAGATTTAATTAAGTTATTTGTTATTGTTTTACCTAATGTACATACTTGATGTGAATACGCCACATATGCAAACAAAATTCACTTCTAAGGTGTTAAAGCAATATCAATGTCGACTAAACCTACTTTATCGTTGTTTAGTTTTGATTTTCGTGTGAACTATATAGAGTTGTAAAACCATAAATCGTAAGTCAATAAAGTTCGCTATAATAGAGTTTCCCCACATTCTAAAATAAATTAATAATAAGCAAAAGAAGTAGTAGCAACCTATATACTCTATAACTAATGGAAATACGAAGAAAGCTGAAACACGAAGTTTGCCAAGAGAAAATAAATGCACTGTATATATGTACGAGGCAACACGAGGTAACCGCCATGTGGGATATTGACTCGACAATCATTGTGCCGATAGTCGTGTCTGCGAACGGTCTGGTAGCGAAGAGTCTCGACCAACACCTTAAGAACCTCTCGCTCAATGGTTGGATCAAGGGTCAGATACAGAAGGCGGTACTCTTGGACACGGCGCGGATAGTCCGAATTAATATTAAAATGGTTTTACTAACAGACTTTGGTAAAGAGCACGATATATCCTTTTAACAAAGAAATCATTATGCATACAAATTATTAGACGTAACTGCAGAAAGAAAATCTATTGAAGAAAGCCATTTCTAAAATAAGAAATCAACTGCACTACAAAACCAACTAGCTAAAACGGAACGTTTTAACCCAAGCTAATTAACCTTGTCTGACTTACAAGCGAACTTAGGTGTGAAACAGTGCTTGAATAATTTTGTATTTAGAGTGAAGAAAAAATACACACCCTCGCACAAATATACCGCGATCACACGAACTTGGTACTTTATAATGGCAGCCATTTTCCTAGTAGCAACTGCTTGGAATTGAAAAGAAATGTAGCATTGGAATTATAACCACGCCACGTTGCTTGCTGCTAATCAGATAGAATGAGAAGAGTTATGGCGGTGCTATGAACTGTCTGTACTGTGCTGATAGTATAATTACCATATTCTCATATTCCAAGTGAGAAATAACTTGTGAGAAAAAAGAAAGAAAGAGAGTGTGATTTACCTACTTGATACTTAACCAACACAAGCAGGTTTTTTTTTAATTTGTCATGTCGATTACTGCGATTATTACGGCATAGAGTTAGCGTTAACAAATACTTTTTTAAATACTTACGATACGATATAATAATTCAACTACAGTGCTTCAAATCTTTAACTTTGGAAGACAACAACGTTGTTATGTTGTTGTTATAGCAGTAGATATCGATTTCAAATCCAAGTACCTATAATTGGCTATTGAACCTGGGACCCACAGCACAGCCTCCAGGTCCAAGACCTGATGGTGGTCTAACTATACCACAGAGGCGCTAACATTAAAATATTATACAATTTCCATTATTTTTACTTTTTCTCGAGAACGATTCCCCGCAATTGTATCTAATAATGAATTTTAAATAATGGGATTGTCTGTACCTACTGAGGGACTGACACCGGGGTTACACGGAATAAAGTTAAAATTAAAACAGAAATGCCTTTGACCAACTGGCTGGCAGAAACTTTACGCCTTATAAATATTACTTACCACATAAATATGGGTAAAATATAAGTTTAACGCAAATTCTGTTGTGGATATATTGTAAATCGGAACAGTGTTGAACTAATTTCTACAAGCGGGATCTGAACCAGCACCCTCTGAGTTACTGGGTCAGGTGCACAGCAAGCAACAAAGCTATCTTGGCTCTGTTTAATCCGTGCTAATTAGAAAAACTATCTATTCTCAACTTGAAAGCATAAATAGCCTGATTCAATGTTGCAATAATATTATCTAACTCTAAAAATATAAACTTTTCGGTTCCATGGGGATTTGTAATGGGTTCACGACAGTAGTAACAGGGGCTCCATAGCCCGAGCCTGACATGACTATTTCTAATGTTTCATCATCATCAGCTCATTTTTCTTCCCACTGCTGGAACACGAGTCTTCCCTATGGATGGATAGGGAGAACGGGCCATAAACCACCACGCGGACCCAGTGCGGTGCGGTGGTTGTTAACGACTGCTAATGCAGCCGGGACCAACGACTTTACGTGCCTTCCGAAGCACGGAGGAGCTCAAGATGATAAATTTTTTGGTCACCCATCCGATGACCGGCCTTTGCGAAAGTTGCTTAACTTCAGCACTTGCAGACCGGGCGCGTTAACCACTGCGTCATCGAGCTCTTCTAACGTGTAATTAAATATTAATATTAATATTAATATTTTTCATAAAAACAAACAGCAGCAACGGTAAACAACAACAATGCCGGTGATGTTATAAAATAGTACGATTCACGTGTGAACCCGCGACCTTTTCAATAAGAACGGGGTCGCTTTCGTCTGAGCTTCCACTGCGTAATATAATTTAGAGGGCAGTAAAATTTTTACAACAATCGTATTGTTTTTTATTCGTTTGACATTTGCATCAAGTTTTAAAATTATAACATTTTGCTTTAAATGTGACTGTTGTAAGTAATAAAGAAACTTGGTACCTCTGTGTGTTCCAATGTTATCGCCACGTTAGCCAAAATTTTATTTGAATTACGGTGGTTAAATAAGTTCATTTTTCAAAGATCATAATGTTAAATGAAAATAACATAAAATGAAAACTGAAGGTATTCAGGGGCAGTAGGTCTATTAAAGGGACATTTTCCTGAATTAAGTATAGGCCATGTCAAGAGACAGTTGGTGAGAGTTGAGCCGGCGTGGGTGACTCAACAGACGCACAGTAGGACAAATCGTTGACCTAAATAAAGCAAGGGAAATGGAACTGCCAATGCTTTAAAATCAAGAAGCTGAGAGTAGTTAATATTGTAGACAAAGAAAATTTTAAACGTTAGAAAAAATACAGTATTTGAAAAGAAAAGAAAAATGCTACAATAATTTAAAGTAGTGTTAATTCCGCTAGCACACGAAGTTAGTATTTCAGCTTGCGAAGGATCTGTACAAAGGCCTAATACCATTAAAGATCCTTGAAAAATGGATAAGTACTTAGCAGATTTTTACATGATACTTATAAAACTGACAGGAAACTAGATATATATAACTTTGAACCTCAAATATGAGGAAGTTCACGAAATTGTGGATTAAAAACTCTAAGTCACTTTATGAAGTGAGCGAGCTTATGAGCTCGATGTCAGATGTTAAAAGCTCGCCATCTTCTTAATTTAGGATTTGTAATTCTGTCTAGCTTACTAAGCCCTGCACTGTCAAGTCTATGAAATTAGGACTTGGAGACTCTAGTCTTAGTGCCTTACAAAGAAACAAAGAATAAACTCGGAATTAATTATCTTAATTAATGGCTTCGCGTTTAGCATTCAGCCAATTTCGAGTATTTTTTATTATTATTGGTAAGGGTACAATAGTACGGTAGTTATAAATTAAAATGGAGTCTCACAACACGTGTTATTACGGAAAGAACGCGGGTGAAACTCTTAGGGAGTTGTTCCCGTCATGTAAACGTCATTTCAAATAAGAGTAAAAGAGACAAAACACGGAATAACTATTCGAAGCTTATTCTTTGTTTATTTTACGCATAGCGTCTCATATAATATTTAGGTACAAACTATTATATCTCCAACATATAACTTTTTATAGAGAATGTACGAAACATGTAGAAAAGCTTATCCAAATAAAGAATCATAGTAGCAATATTAATAAAAATGTTGTTTTCTAAAATTAAATTTAATCAATTTTTAAAATAAACGCAGTTAGATCCGTAAAATTAATAATATTTATAGGTATGTTAAGTACCTGCTTAAGTCATAATTATGTATTATGTGACACACTTTTATCATTTAACTATGGCGTGGGTGGGCACCGGACGTACCTCCTGAGGTTTTTGCATAACGTCCCACGTCCTGGGACCTTTTTACGGATTTTTCAAATTAGGAAAGTTTAATGAACGAATAGGTACTCATCCAAATATTTCTATAGAAATTGTTCGAGTCGCTCTTCGAATCTTTGCATTAAAGTTGTTAATTTTTTTTATATAATTCGATAGGCTTGCATTTGACTACTATCTCACCTGATGGTAAGGGATGATGTAGCCTACGATGTAACATGCTTGCCTAGAAGGTACCGATTCACTCGCGATTTGAAGACCCCAACGTTATATTACTAACATACTTGATGTTGAGCTACAAATATTAATTTGATATTACTTTAAACTTCGTAACTTTTTACTGCGCTTATTGATTATATATTTTTCAAATTTAAATTCAAAACATTTATTCGACGTATTAGCACTGTTGGGCAGTTTTTTATTCCTCTATAACCAAGAATCCGCGCGATATTTTTACGGTTGGTCGGTACGGTACGGTTACGGTTACGGTTACGGTTACGGTTTGGTCACTTGGCTTTGCGTTTTGCGATTGGCTCCTCGGCAGAAACCGCTCGCCGCTGCCGCCGGCACGTGTCGTGGCGTGCTTCATACAGTTTTGTATATTTGTTTGCACTGCTCCTGCGCTTAGACGCCGCGCCGGCGCCGCTTCCAGCGTCGTGGCTGAGCCGTTACCGCTCGACCACGAGAACTGCAGTGCTGGTGGTAAGGTGATCGGCGGGCGACTTCTCTGGTAATTGTTTATTTTCTACCACTGTTGATTAAGACTTATACCGTGGTATAAACACAAAATAAGAAGGCTGAAGAATATAAGCTTCAAGTAACGCGCTCGTGCAACGCACATGGACACTCTCTAATGCTACGGCCACACACACTTGAAGGCGAAGATTCGTGTTCGCGTTGTCACGATAAAACTTCATATTCGATCTACGACGAAGTGCTTGGCCACATCAAAAAAAACTTTGCTACGTCGCAATAATCTAGAACGTCGCTATAAGCAATTCATTTCGCGGAAGATAGCTAAACTTAAGTTGAATTAAATATTTAAAAATTCAGTGAAAAAAGAAAGGCGGTTGCGCTACATTACAATAATTATTTACTGCATATTTATTATTAGAACAAAATAAATGAAAGGGTAAAGAAGAGAAATAAAAGGCGAGAGACGATGAGAGAATATTGGAATTCTATAAATTCCAATATTCTCTCATTACTCCAACCCATAATTAACACAAATCAGAATAAGCAACACGTTCAAACCGCTCGGCGCCTCGCAGTCAACTAATCGCGCGAAGTGTAGCCAGCCGCACGAACTTTTTCGCGATAAAACCCTTTGATGTGCGGCAATTTACCGACAGCGAGCGGCGCGAAGGGCATTTGTATTCGCGATGATGGTTCGCGATAGGACGAATTCGTTGGCCAGACGTGTCGCGACAACGCAAATCTTCGCGTTATCGCGATAGTGTGGCCGTAGCATTTACAGACACGAAATCTCTCAACAAACAACTGCGCTCGGACTGTTCCGAGCTGTCCCGTGATTCCGTGTACGTCAGAGGGTCTATATATCGATACCGGAAGTATCAATCAATGTAAGGGACAAACCACGATTGTACAGGACAGCTAAAAATCGTTTTTTTTTACTTTTTAGCATTTTACCCGATTTTATTGACGTACACGACAAAGTTTCTTAATTTTATCTTCTCTTTCTTATCATTGTTGTTAAGTTTCATAAAAATTAGTAGTTTCAAAGATAGCATGTCCCTTTCATTAAAAATAAATGTTAACATGCTTCTTACGTTATTGAAATTTAAGGTGTGAATAAAAAATAATTGTTGAAAAATAATGTAAGCGGCTTTAATAATAATTTTAATGGTGAAATTTAATGTAAGTGAATAATAATCAAATATTTTTTGCGAAAATCGTTCTATATTGCCTGAAAATGGCTAACGTAAGGGACATTTTTTGAACGATAAGTAGATCAATTCTAAGTATACCAATCGATAGAGCGGAAAATTCTGAATTCTAATATATATAAAACTCATTTTGCCCAAAATGTCCCTTACGTTAATTGATACTTCTGGTATCGATATGTGTGTTGCTTCAGCGTGTTGCGTACGAAGCTTATCTTCTGATTTGAGGTATAACGTTAAATGTACTAGAAATTCGTTTGCCGCGTCGCAAGACGCTCTTGCTCGTGGTCGACGCACTTATATCACATATAGCACTTATTGTCTTATACGTCAATGGGCTATACGGTGGCCCCTTTCAGGGAGGCATGATAGGCATGCATGCTCGTTTCATCATCATCGTTGTCATTATCATCTCAATCAAAATGTATGCTCGTTGGCCGGCTCAGAAACATAAAAACCCCTTACCTGCTTATATGCAATAATTATCGTCATCCATTTCACGCCCGCCGTGCAGGCAATAACATAAATTGTTTGCAATCATGTTGGAAGTATCGATTTACGATGACGCCACCGGGGTTCATTATTCAACCTCTCATAAAGAACATAATTTGCCATTTTTAGCTATAAATTTTCCTTAATGATATGTCAGCCGGCCCGAAAGTATTCTGTCGCGACTTTTAAGAAGACCCCTTGGAATTTACGAAAGTGACTGTCAAATTATATCCTCCCGGAGGTTACGTACAAAAGATCAAGTGACAATATATCACTTTTTTTTATTCATTATTAAAAGCTTAGTCCGGATTGTATGCCTTTGATGCTGCTACTAAGTTATTGGAAGAAATATGAACGGTTTTACGGTGTTTTAAGATTCTGAAATATGATATTATGTTATAATAATAAACTTTTAAATAACGATTAAAGTTATGAATGTCATTTTAATCTTGTTATGGCATCGTTATGTTAATCTCAGTATTTATCGCAACTTACAGAATAATAATCACTACGATTATTAATGTTAAATTTAATTTACGCTATAAGGTCGTAGGTTCAATTCTTGCGTAGGAAAGTTTGTTAATGAGACGTATGTTGGGTGTTTGTGATTTCGTTTTTATTTTTTTAATCTAACTTTTATTGTTCCATGTAAGTAAGTAAGTATTTATTTATTTGCCAAAAAAAACATAGACAAAAAGGTCTATGGCTCAGTGTTTGCAGGATCGAAAGGTCGATGTCGGGCAAAGGTTTCTTCCAATGTCCTCCACAAATAGATAGATAGATAGATAGATAGATAAAATCTTTATGTGGACACTATAGACACACAGACACACACCCTCACACACACACACACATACACACACACAATATACAATAACAATTATCAATAATGTGCCCATGAGCGTAGCCTTGACCATGTGTAGTAGTAACAAATTATAGAAAATTAACAAATACAGATTTTTAATATAAAAGCTGTGTAGTGTATTAACATTGGCATTAAACTAGATAAGGATACTTATAAAATTTACAAAATACAATGAAAAAATTAAACGCCTACCCGACCCAGCTACTACTACTACTATAGCGTTGTGTTATCAAATTTGTAGTATTTCATCTGCAAAGATGAATCTGCATAGCCAACGGTTGCAATGACCGTTGGATAGATGGCGCGCTGTGCCGCTATTAGCACTCTAAAAATTACAAAAGCAGTGACAAAATTCAGCGTCTACGTCAGCCTTCCCGGTAGCATAGCGGTCAGTGCAGCCGCCCGGATTGCGGAAGACCCAGGTTCGATTCCTGGCTGGGTCGGGTAGGCGTTTAATTTTTTCACTGTATTTTGTAAATTTTATAAATATTTAATTTAGCTTCAGTGCAGCAATTAGCACTTGAAAATGAAAAGTAAAAATTTAGATAAGGATACAATTTACAAAAAATATGAAAATTTTATTTTTCTCCACAAAGCATATTCATATTGATAGTTACAGTTTGTAAAAACTATAGGTGCAAGTTAACAACTCTGTAGGAGACTGGGATCTAAGCTAAGCAAGAAATGCCTGTAGGTACTACATCAGGACACCAGGTTCCCACCTCTCAGACAAAATAGTTATATAAATCTAAGTAAACAAGATATTGTTCTTACATACTAGCAAAGTATTTCCTGCTTTATGGCAAGTGTAACAAAAAATAAAATAAAAATACAAATATTGACTAAAATTGAGAAAAACACAAAACATAGTCGCGAGTGAGTGTGAATGCGTGTAAGTTTTCATTGTGTCGATTTTTCTTTTTTATACAACCTACATATTATACAACAAGACTAACTAATTAACTAACAGCCCTATGAAAAAGTTTAGGGATTTAATAGTATATAAATAAAATGCAAAGTAGAATAAAATAAATAATATAACAAGGCCCGATTTTTCAATCCTCAGATAAATTTTATCCAACGAATAACATTGTCATTTATTTTCTAAAAAGATTCTGTCATTATGTCATAATTATTCGATGAATAAACATTAACTGACGATTGAAAAATCAGCTCTAGGTATGCTACCTATCTAGATGCAGATAGGTGTGCAGGTCTAGAGCTTGTGCCAGTGTGCTTGTGTGCTCTATTAATGCTTCTATAATGTTTTAAGGCGACGCATTGGAAATTTACGTGGCGGGGATCTTGATTTTTCTAACAATTACAAAACATATGAAAGTGATATTTGATTACATGATTTTTCATTTAATTGACTTCATTTCACTAGTTGCAGAAACACGATTTGCCAACTTTTATAACAGAGAAAAAAATATCAAAGTAACCTCTTTTAAAACATAGATTTGCATTTTACAGGCAAACCAGACCGATTTAAGCATCTAAATTTTCTTAGTAGACTTAACACACACTTCAATATGCTAGTTCATTTTTAAAATAAAATTTGTAGTTTTAATTTGAAGGAAAAAAAACAATTTTTCTTATGGTACGGGGCGCAAACGCTCCGTATTAGATTAATTGTTTAGCGATGCGTCGTCTTAAACCGCTATTAAGGCGGTTTAATAATAACCACTAGACTAGACCATAAGGTCTAGTAGTGGTTTGAACACCGACCGGTCTTTGACCCAGAAGCCCCTGGTTCTTTTCCTAGCCACACCGACATAACAACCAACCAATCTTAATTTTTTTTGTAGATCTATTTTTTCTAAACTTAAGTCCCCAGAGTCAAGCGAAGGGAAGAATTCATAAAGACTTCATTCAGTAACTCACGAACAAGTTATTAGAACCATTATAACAGTTTCAAGTCATAGAGGAATTGAAAAAGTTATTTTATATACGATCTATTAAATAGATAATCCGCCTAAGGTTTTATAAGTAATTAAAAAGTTTAATTGGACGGGCAGAGTGGAGGGATTGTGTTGGATTTAATTAAACAAAACTGCTATATCATTGACACGGCCGCCATGAAACGGCTCAGTGACGTAGCTCAGTCTTTTGAAATATAATAATCTCATCATCAGCTCATTTTATGTCCCCAGTGCTGGGGCACGAGCCTTCCCTTTGGATGGATAAAGAGAACGGGCCTTAAACCACCACGCGGGCCCAGTGCGGATTGGTGATTGTTAACGACTGCTATCCAGCCGGTACCAACGGCTTTACGTGCCTTTCGAAGCACGGAGGAGCTCGAGATGATAAACTTTTGGTCACCCATCCGATGACCGGAATTGCGAAAGTTGCTTAAACTCAGCACTCGCAGACCGGGCGCGTTAACCACTGCGCCATCTAACTCCTCTAAAATCTCTTCTGATAATAGAATGGGACTGCTAGGATTGGCCTATCTGAAACCAGAAGACTTCGGTCTTCCGCTCTCAAAGACGTCGCCAAGCTGATGGCATCCATCTTTACAGATGAAGAAGTGAAAGAATGGGGTTTCATACAATATCCTTATGAGTCAAAGTGCTACTGGAAGAGGGTAACCTCAGCAGGCCCCACTAAATTAAGATTTATTTAATTTTTATTTATTGACATTGCAAAACCTTTACAGTAAGTATACTAGTATACACCATTGCGAATGTTATAAGTAATTTTTTAAAAGTACAATGTTATATAAATTCAAAAATAATGAAATATTCAAACATGTACAAAAAATATACCTAATGTTAACTAAGTCTTAAGATATCATAGTCTATGAATAAAAAACATGTAAAAAAACATACATACAAAGAATCAAAATGAAATGTTTTCGTTGACACGATCGAATGGCTGATACGAGTACCTACAATACACTTTTAGTTCCACTCAAGTCACTTAATTTAATTTAAAAACGAATTCATCGATGACGCTAGGAAAACAAATACTAGTATGGCTTTGAAGCAGCGACTCCTATTGATAAACGAGAGGTTAAAGTTTCACCATACAAATTCTCCTTATCATTAACGTTAGAAAGAAAGAAAGAAAGAAAAAACATTTATTGACTCTCACATAAGATTAAAAATATAAAAAAGAATTAAAAAAGACATGAAACATAAAAACAAAAAAAATAAGTAAAAAACAACAGTGTGACGAACCAATCAGGACCCTACCTCAGCATATGCCGCTACGGTGTGAGAAAGGCACATCGCAATGGCGGCGGCGCTGGTATTCTGGCAGGGCCTGTGCGAGGTGGCGTTCGTTTTCAAACTCTCACTAATAAATAAGAAAAATATATATAATTATATTTGGATATATGTACACGTTATCCAATTGCAAATGAAACTCGCACTTAGATGTGACGTCACCTAATCGTCATCAATCGCGTCACCGGAGCTCGATGTTGATTGTCATATTGCTGGCCGCCTGGTGTATTATGGTGTTGTGATTAATTAACTGAACGGTTCTGTGTTGCGATTGACAGGCACAGGCCACTCGACACCTGATATTTGCGATTGATCGATTCTGATTCATTGTTGCAGCTCCGTGATATCACAATAGTAAACTATAACTGACGAAGCGCCGGTAGTATGGTGCGTGTATACTGTATGTAACTCATCATCTCACTCTCTATAATGCATATTTTAAATACAACCTTTCAAGTAAGATCATTGTACGCCATTGACCATTACCAAAATTCCATAGCGGTGGCGACCCTGCCAGGATAGATGCTGATAGATGCTAGATGCGGGAATCTCTATATAGCTCCGTTAGTCACATTATGAGTATACCTACCTCCTTCCGCCCGATCCTCTAAACCCGCCTGATCCTCTTAATGCCTCTAAATGACACCGTACTCGTAGAACAAGGGTACGACGACCCGGTTCACACGCGCTCTATACCAGGTTCAGACATATACCTGGCTTCTCCCCAACCCCTCGACCCGGACAACCCTAGCCGTGGTCCGAGCCTTTAGAGGCGCCCTCGGGTTGTTCCGCTCCCCGATCCGATCCGAACCCCTTGGAGAATCTAGTAGGGCACGGGGACACGCACTAGTGCGTCTTGCCGTTCTCTCTAGAAAACCTCTGACGGTACTTCGTTTCACACGGCATGGGGAACCTTTTAAGTTTCTCGCCGCCCCCAAAAAGCCCGGTGAAGCTGAAAATGCCAAAAGACCAAACCAGAATCAACAAACTCTTTAAAAAAAATATACCTCCTCCGCTTACTTCGTCCAGCTACTTAAAGCTCGACGAAGGGAGGCGAGGTATATCCTCTAAGATAATTTTGTACCATTACGAATGGCAAGCAAGTTCAAGACATATACACCGAGATATTTTAGTGGTTGTTTTCCCACAGGTGGGTAAATCAGACCATGAAATTGAACAACTTTCCCCAAGAAACATAGGTCAAAAAACGAGATAATTTTTTCACCTACCTAAAACGAGAGTTAGGCTCTTCGCATGGATTGGCAGGACTATCGTTTTTAGTCAGTCAGGTGTTGGGATTGCTCTTCATATAGATTTTAAGGGGATTATGCGTGAGACATTACATCAATATCTCACAATATGTTCCTAACCTTATGCCATATGCTTGATTGCTAACAAAGTGGTATTAAAAACATTGTCGACAATATAATCAAAACATTAGAGACACACGTACACACATGATCAGCACTCGCTGCGTGTCTGAGATTACTCGGGACAAGTTTTATTGGGAGACGGAAGTTGCCAAACCTACTTACAGAGTTTGTCCCGCCCTTGCGAGTTTGCATACATTTTTAATGGCGTCACTGTTTGAGATTTGAATGGAGTTTGATTTGATGCGCGCTTTCTGTGCTACTTTGAAGGAGAACATAAAATTTCATAAAGCTACGATATATTACTGTAGACAATTGTACATTATGTATTTCATATAAATTAGTAACGTGTTGTTCACAATTCTCCGTGCTTCGGGAGGCACGTAAAGCCGTTGGTCCCGGCTGCATTGGCTGCTGCATTAGTTAATAAGCACTAAACCGCACTGGGACCGCGTGGTGGTTTACTTCCCTTTCATGCCCCAGCAATGGGGACATACAATGAGCTGGTGGTCTTCACACATTAATTACCTGCTGACCCGGCGGCCTTTGACAGTTTCTATGACAACAAAACAAACATATCGTATTTCTATTTATGTATCATTAAGCAAAAATTTTTTTTCTAGTAATAAATATAGCCTATGTTACTCAGCGCTAATGTAGCATTCTAATGGTGAAAGAATTTTTGAAATCGGTCCAGTAGTTTTTGAGTTTATTCGTTACTAGCTGTGCTCGCGACTTCGTCCGCGTGGAATAGTGACTTTCGGCAGCATTTTTAATTTTTTAGGCTCTTTTCCCGTTTTTGCAACATTTTTCACTGATGCTTCGCTCCTATTGGTCGCAGCGTGATGTTATATAGTCTAAAGCCTTCCTCGATAAATGGACTATCCAACACAAAAAGAATTATTCAATTCGAACCAGTAGTTCCTGAGATTAGCGCGTTCAAACAAACAAACAAACAAACAAACAAACAAACTCTTCAGCTTTATAATATTAGTATAGATTAAGCAAAAATTTTTTTTCTTTTGAGACGGAACTGGGTTCCAAGGTGATGCTGGTCCACTCACGGATGACTAGCGGTCACGATCTCCTCCTTTGCCTTTCTACGTGTTTTCCTTTCCACCTGGCCCCTTATAATAAGTCGACGCATCATGTATTTATCGGGATTTGCTATCCCAAGAAAGATCGTTTACCGGAACGAAGCCGTAACAATAAGCAAGAGTTATTTTTTTTTATTCATCTCTTTTACTTTACTAAGTAGAAACCTTCTTAGAACCTTTCTTTCGCTGGATATGCCAAACTTTTTCGATACAATACAAATTATCGTACGACTTGGTACTTTCCAAGACCGAACGTAATAAATAAGTACAAGATTTGCCCAATCTCGTCAACCAATAGCTGTAAGCTCTTCCCACCGAGTATTGGTTAAGTTTTATTGGGAAACTGCGAATTAACCCTGAATCCGCCACACGTGCCTCGGATTTAACGGTGTTTCATTTGTTATTTCAGAGTTGTTTAAACTTGGTCGAGACTTGGTTGGAATGGGTTACTTTCTTTATAACATGGCGCTACAGCTTAGCGCTCGACTGCGAGATGATACTCTTTTTAATACATAGCTATTCTATGATAATAAATGATAATACTTAAACCAGAAGATACCATAGACGACTACTGACGACCTCCTTGGTCGAGTTGCTTGCACACCGGTTTTCATGGTGTCGCCATCTCTGAGGTCCCAGGTTCGATCCCCGGTCGGATCAATTTTGAAATACCTGTTTTTCTAAATTGTTTCGGGTCTGGGTGTTTTCTATGTATAATAAGTATATTAAGTATGTTTATCCGTTGTCTAGTTAACCATTTTTCGAGTTTCTTAAGGAAGCTTTTCTTGGGGCTAGATAATTGGTGTGAGTGTGGGAAACATTTTTTATTTTTTTATATAGGATATCAATTATTTTCATACGTTTTTGGTCTAAATATGAAAATGCCTTCTAACAAGAAATAATGCTTGTATATAATGTTAGAACTTGTCTACAGAATACCGCATTTTATCTTTTTCTAACTACTAAGTACCTTCTTACAGGCAGAATTTTTTTCTTTTTGAATGGCATTTTTATATTTGGAACAAAATGAATATTTTTTAATTTTCTATATCAGATCAGATAAATGACTTCACTCCACTTGGTGTGTTATTGAGAAACGAATTCCTAATACGAGGGAAGCTAATGAAGCAAATTCTCACCTTCTTTATTATTCCTTCTTCCCAAGCATCTGCTAGTCAGAACCAGCAATATGCTTGACCCCGTGTTAAAGGAAAGAGGGATACGTGTTCTGCTGTATTGTTTAATATTTAATACCACAGTCACAGACCTTGCAAAGAGATTAAGAGCGTTTACGTCGCAAACCAGCGCCGTCAATGAAAAAAAACATATCTAGTAATTAGGTATAGAAAATCAAATTATGCTCAACAAATAATTTGAATGAAGTACCTAATTAAGCATTTTTACGTCACCTAATGAACATCTGATCTGAGATGTTATGGTTTAGTTAAATTTACAGCTAAAAAGGGCCACTTTTAACTAATTTAACTAAACCATAACATGTCAGATGTCTATTAGGTGACGTAAAAATGCTTAATTACTCCATTCAAATAGTTTGTTGAGCATAATTTGATTTTCTATCTCTAATTACTTACTAGATATGTTTTTTTTTTCATTGGCGGCGCTAGTGTGCTGCGTAAACGCTCTTAATAACAGCTTAAGTAAGCAAACGCAAGCAATTCTCGTAGTAAAATATGACGTAAAGATATTCATATTTTGGTTTTTAGAGCTATAAAACAGTTTTCAACAATCTTTACTGCAGTAACCATAGTACAGTCACATGAGTAAGTAGATATGTGGTAAAGTAATGTAAGCTTGAATATGATTCATATTTGGATGCTTATAAAGCACGTACAAAAACACTCACATAGCGCGATCAGCTTCTTTTAGCAACACGCCATCTATTGGTAAGAACAACCTAACAACTTTTAAGGTTTTTACTTTTCTTTTTTTCATATCGCATTGTGGCCAGTACATCACTCGGTTACCAACCTTCGTGGATACAGAATTTTCCTTTTTTTCGCCCGACGTTCAAACATAACGCTAGAAAATGTTTTTTTACGGACGTATGCCAAAGTCAATAAAAACTTTTACACACAGTATAAACCTAAAACAACGTGCGCGCCGCTAGCCGCGCTGCAATTTCGAAATATTTTTAATTTACCACCAGAGGCCCGCTTTCACGGTTAAACCTTTGAAGTTGCCATGACAGGTTTATAAGTATGTGGAACGTATGGGGTAGTTTTATTATGCATTCGCCCTTCGCAAATGATTATGGAGTTTTGAAATTTTATATTTAAGCACGGATTGAGATATGTTTTAGTGGAGGTAAGTCTTAATTGTGATGTAATTTTTTTGAGTGCTTTCGTCGGCTGGATAATTCTTATATTTGAATACGTATAATGTAGATCGCTAGCTTCCGCCTACGGTTTCGCCTGCGTTCATCTCTAGGTATATGTAATAAAGTTTGTGAATAAAAAAAATATTTCCCTTTTCTGTTGTAATAGGTATAGGTGTAGACTTTGTATCTTAAATTTTATTTGATAATACGTTTACACAAGAATTAAGATGTACTCCCGCCAAAAAGGAACCGTGTTACTTCTCATCTCATCTTACGTTTGACGAGGCGGGTGTCAGCAGTTTCGGTTGCCATTTCTAAAACAACTCATCACTTACAGATATCTACTATCACTATTATTTTCATTTTTAAATGTAAGGAATTAGTGAAAATAGTGTTATTTTTTTAATTCAAAGTTAAAGGTATTTTTGAGACCACCATTAATTTACGACTTGCAACCGAACGTCAATCATGTAATGGTAAACTTATTTAAACTTACTTAGATAGGTAACCTACGTAGGTACTTTTTAGGGTTCAGTACTCAAAGGGTAAAACGGGACCCTATTACTAAGACTGCTGTCCGTCTGTCACCAGGCTGTATCCCATAAACCGTGACAGTTAGTTACAGTTAGTTTATGCTCGATATTGATATCGGCAACAGGTAGACGCTTGAAATATTCACAGAATATTTAGTTATATATTCACTTAAAAAATAAATAATTAAATTAAATAAAGATCCTTCTCAACCTGCTCTATCCAGCGATACCTGATCTTAGCCATCTCCAACGGCCGGACTGGCGAGAGGTGGTTGAGGACAGAGCAGAGTGGCGAAATCTCGTGTCGGAGGCCAAGATCCACTTCGGGTTCCTGAGCCAGCGCAGTATGTAAGTAAGTAAATTAAATAAAACAAATATTTAAGGGGGGCTCCCATACAACAAACGTGATTTTTTTTTGCTCGTTATTGCTCGAAATTGATAACGGCAACAGGTAGACGCTTGAAATATTCACAGAATATTTAGTTATATATTCACTTTAAAAAGAAATAATTCAATTAAAATAAAACAAATATTTAAGGGGGCTCCCATACAATAAACGTGATTTTTTCCGATTTTTTTCTCGGTCTTAATAACGACAACAGATAGAAACTTGACATATTTTTATAGATAATGGTACGGAACTCTTCGTGCGCGAGTCCGACTCACACTTGGCCGGTTTTTCTTTTTTACATTTACTCTTTACTTTCGCCTTTTATCTATTCGTAGAAGTCTTTCGTCTGAGATAATGACGATGAAACTTTTTTGACCGATCATACCTACTTAGGTACCTATTGCTGAAAGGCCAAACATAAATTTTCCATAGGCAATCCCCTCGCGATACATATTCGGCCTTTTTGTGATTTATTGTGGACATCCCTGCGCCGCGACTCTCTAAGTTTTATTATGCGAACTAGAGAGGAAGTCCGCAGTTCGACTCTCGACTTTATCGACCGTGAGATAGTCGTATTTGCGACAGTGTTAGGAAATTCGAAGTATCGATATTAAAAGTGTATAGGAAATTAGAAGTATCGATATTAAAAGTGTATAGGAAATTAGAAGTACCGATATTTTTTTATTCATTACGGGTAAACTCTTGACTATCATCTCTCTCGATGTTAAAGGATGATAAAGCCGAAGGTGGAAGCGTTCTTTCCTCGGAATCCTCAACTACTGAACTGGTTATCTTATCTCTAACTGTCGGAACACAACAATGATATCAAATAAATAAAATAAATAAACTTTCCTACACTCACACCAATTATCTAGCCCAAGAGAAGCTTTGTTATGAAACTCGTTGAATGGTTACTAGACAACGGATAACATAAAATACTTAAATACATACTTATTATATATAGAAAACACCCAGACCCGAGACAATTTAGAAAAACAATAATTTCTAAATTGACCCGACCGAGTATCGAACCCGGGACCTCAGAGATGGCGACACCATAAAAAGCGGTGTACAAACCACTCGACCAAGGAGGTCGTCAAAACAGTTGGCGAAATACAGATGGCGAAATATTGTATACAAAGTGTAATACAAAGGTGTGGTCAAAATGAAAAGATCCAAAGTGTATCCGATCTAGATCTAGTATGCAGAGTTACTAAGTTATGATTATTAACTTCAATGTGTTATGCAATTTTTAATTTAATATTTCTATTGTGACGTCACATCAAAATAAACAAGTCTCAGCCCTAGTGGTTTAGTAACCTTTGCGTACTAACATTTATGATCACTGCTCCTTGCTTATGCGCGCCTGACGCGCATCACTTCACAAATATAAATATTTTATTTACCACTGCATGACAAATTTACAAGTTAATAATTATGTCTTAATAACAACACATACAAGCTCAAGATGGGATACACTATGGATCTATTAATTTTGACCACACCCTTTTGTTACACGCTGTATAGGGAGATAAGGTGGAGGTAGCTGGCTAAGCGGACTTAAAACAAGCCATACATCAACCAATCCGAGTACCTACGCTGGGAATAGTACCTAAGACCTCGGGGTGTAAAAACGGTTGTCTTTACCTAGAGGTTAGATATGTCGTCTCGTCTAGTGACCACAGAGTTGGTTGTTGTTTTTATTTTTCAATTACCATGATATGTAATGTTCTAAAGATTTTATTATTATTAATAAAGCTTAAACTTTACTGCGACATATTAAGATTTTATTTTCTTTAAAAAAAACACAAATGTTGAAAAAATTTCCACGAGCAGGATTTGAACCCGCACCCTTCTGACATACCGGGTCAGGTGCTCTTCCAATTGAGCTATCGTGGTTCTAACCAGCCCGCCGAAATTATTCAACACTATTTACTTTTTACTTTGAAAGCCAAAGGCGCCCATTCAATGTCAACAACTACCGTCATTAAAAATCGTGGAAATTTTTTCAACATTTGTGTTTTTGTAATTTGTTCGCAACAAAATTTGCGTTAAAAATTATATAAACATTTTATTTTCTTTAATCAAATAATATCACTGTCTACATCGTTTCTTTTAAAATACCTATTACGAAGATACGATTGTAACGATGTTAAATACATACTCGTATTCGCAAACAAAGTATATCACCGTCGATGGAACTTAACTCGATATGCATATATTAGGTACCTACTAAAGCATTTCATTATTATTAAACTTCGAACGGGAACGAGAAACTTTGAAAAACTCGTAAAGATGGAATGAGAGTAGAAACTGAATAGGAAGGTTAGCATGTAAATTGGTATAAAACGAATCAACAAGAAGATAAAATGTGAAATGTATGAAAAACATATGTGCAGAAAAAGTGTTGAACAAAAAAAATTCAATGAAAATACACTTTATTGTGCACCATATAAAATACAAAAAAAGGACAATACAAGAAGAAGTACAAATGGCAGCCTTATCATTAAAAAGCAATTTCTTCCAGGCAACCATGTGTTGAACTGGACAAAAAGCTAAGAAGTGGGTGGTTAATGGTGCTTTCAAAATTATGAGTTTATTTACAGACAATATAAATATACTTAAATATCATACATACCTACAATGAATATACATACATACATATATTATTATAAACATTGAATACATACATATAAACTAAATATATATGACATGGACCAAGTATTTAATTATAATAACATTATAGTGACAGTGATGGATAGTGCTCCTTAACTTGCTTAAAAGTATCCGAGGATTTTGCGCACTTGACTTTTTCAGGCAATGCATTCCACAGACGGACTGCGTGAACTGAAAAGGATTTGTCAAGGAATTTTGTGGAATGCATTGGTATCGCCAAGTTTAAGCTGTCCGATGATCTCAAAACTCGAGAGTGCGTGTCGTGAAGGAATTGGAAACGTTCCTTGAGATAAGGCGGTGAGAGAGGATGAAACAAAATATTGTAGAGCAGGGAAACAATGTGTGCATTCGGGCGAAGGCGAATTGCCAACCACTTGATCTTAGCACGAAATTCAGATGCGTGATCATATTTGCGTAGTCCAAATATAAATCTTATACTAAAATTTTAATTTAAAAACAAAGTTACACAAACGAACTTGCATGACTTTAGCATACATATTGCAGGTGGTAGAAGGGATAGGGAGTGGAGTGATAGCACGTTTAATATTTTTTCTTTGTACTTAGAGTGGCACTGGCGGTTGACAGAAAGCGGTGTCGACATTTTTGTCCTTTAAACATTAAAAGCCTCGGTGGCCGAGTGGCAGAGCGCTCGGCCCGATACTCGAAGGACCCGGGTTCAACTCCCAGATCGGGCAAAGTGTGTTTTTGGATTTTTCGATGCATAGCCCGGGTTTGTGATCACCAACCCGCACTTGGCAAGCGTGGTGATTAAGCCATTACCCATCAATTGTAGCGATGACTTGATTTCAATGATCGAGACCTTTGCCCAGCACTGGGACAATTATAAGCTGTTTACTTTTACTTTTATTTTTTATTTACTAAACATTAAAAATAGGGTTAGCCTTTGTCAACAATTTGATACAGACCACTTTCTTCTTTGCTGTCATCTCGTATTTCAATGAAAATCGGTCATTTTTTGGCGGTAAAAACTCTGTCGATCATTGGGCCTAAAGTGTCGAACGCTAGTGCTTAATAGCAGTAGGGTAATCCCTACATCTTGTTTTTTTAAATAAATTATTTATTTTTTTGTTTTTGTTTATTTAATTTTTTTCTTTTTTAAATAAATTGTTTATTTTTTTGTATTTAATTTTTTTTTCTTTTACAGGTAATACAACTACGAGCGTAATATCAGGTATTTGTACTTTTGCTACTACTTTATTGACCAATTGACCAATCTCATAGTTTAGTGTTGACTGGAACATAATAAATACTTACGCCCTTCATTGCCCTTCATATTGAAACTCTCCACGCTACCCCGACGCATAGTGTTGCCAAAACTGAAAATCCAACATCGGTAGACAAAAACCTTTTAAATTCGGTAGATTAAAAAAAACAGTTTTTCTTTAAATTTAAGGAGGTTATTTAAGAAAGAACCCGTAGAATACCATTAAGGTGTTCAGAATTTTGTTGCACCCAGCATAAAATAAACCATTTCTTTATAAAAATAATTAATTTAATCGGTCATAATCAACGTTAATACATATCATCTTATTTCTTATCTATCTTATCTATCTATCTTATCAAGCCTTTTAGGCTCATTGCAGATAGACAAAGAGAGGAGGAGGAGAGGAAAGAAACAGTCTTAATTAACAACTTGCGAATGTTCAATATCGGTAGAACAATCGGTAGAGTCGATACATCACTCTCAATTTCGGTAGAAATACCGAAAAATCGGTAGGTTCGGTAGAGCTATGTGGTCTGTGGTTCAGCAACACTGACATAGGTTTGGCCGAAGGACCATCCGGTTTTAGTGTTTTTATATATATTTTGCTCTGCAAATGACTCTACTCCACCTGATTTAGGTGGAAATGGAGTCCAGACGCGAAGGCAGCTGGTGCCGCGTAAAAAACGCAGCATCAATCAATCATCACCTTGCACTGTCCTGAGGCGTTTACATAATCAGTGCACTAGAGAATACGGCAGTTTTACTGAATATTCCTCTCGCTCTTGCCCGTTGGCTATTACCATGGAAGAGGGGGACAAGCGTCTTTCTGTCCCAGATAGACTGTCTGTGGTATCACACGGTCTGATATAAGTTCTACCGTTCCAATTGGATCCAATACGAATGCTTTGGAGAACCTAGTACGGGGCGGAGACGCACGCTTGCGGAACGCTATCCCCTCTAAAACCGTTCTAAAGGTTGAGGGATGGAACACCATCACCACGGTTAAAGTAACCTTTAGTTTCTTGCCGCTACTAAAACCCGGTTTCCCCTAAAACACTATAATGGCGATCTACGGACAATGACAAACTTTTACCATTCTCCATTACAAAAAACAGGCCAAAAAAAATAACTTTTATTTAGAACAAAGAATAGGTATCTATATAACATTACATATGTGCTCTTTTTGGAGAAAATTTGTTCATTGCCTCAGATGGCTTTTTCAGCTCCACCGGGCTTTTTTGGGGACGGCGAGAAACTTAAAGGCTTCCTCTAGCCGTGTGAAACGAATCATCTTCGGAGGTTTTCTAGAGGGAACGCACGCACAAAAGTATCCTATGTGTTAATCCAGGTTATAAACTATCTGTATGCCGAATTTCATCTAAATCCATTCAGTAGTTTTTACGTGAAAGAGTAACAAACATCCATCCATACTTACAAACTTTTATAATATTCTAGATTCTATAGATTATTGCAGTTGTAGAAAAGAGACGCGTGTTTATATGCCGCTAGACGCATCTCGCCATGGATGCTTACAAATTTCATACAAAATTGTGGCATTACCATAAAGAGACACATAGCCAAAGGAAATCGTTGCATTTTACTTACGGTACGTCAGTACGTCATATGCAATACCTTTGTTATGTTTCTCAACTTTAAAGGTCTTATTCACTTAACTAATATAGATATAGCTGTTATTTCTATGCACTCTTAGAAAATTAGTTATACGCTCTGAAGATTATGGCTGTAAGCTTTATTGATAACTTAAGATCGCGTGAAAATTAGACATTCAAATGAAACTTGTATACGAACCTGCATGCCTTATTCGTCACTTTCTATGTCCCCATCGCATTAATATAGGTTTTCAAACCTAAATATACTGTAAGCAATTTTCTTGAATCGGAACAAAACCTTTCATTATATTAGTTGTTGGTTACAAATTAATTTTGAGACGGCCTCTAATATGTTTTGAAGCGACATGATAAAAAAAAACTAGCGACCCGCTCGCTTTGTCCGTTTGGTTTACCACCCGTATCCCATGATGGTTTACCGGTTTCAATTGTGAATCTAAACCCACCCAGGGACCCACTTAAACACACACAAAAAGTTTCATCAAAATCAGTCCAGTCGTTTAGGAGGAGTTCACTGACATATATATACACGCGTATGGAAGAATACGGAAGAAAAAGATTATTTTTTCACAATCATACAGTTATGTTTACATAGAATAACAAGTAGATTTGTAAAAATTGATTTGTTTATTTTTCACCACTCACCGTCTGGAGTTTCACGACGTGCTGGCTGGTCTTTCTTTTTCCTTCCTTGGAGACCGCGTTCTGACAAATCTTTGGCACTCTGGTGTCGAGACTCGAGCGAGCCTTCAAAACCCATTCTATCTCTTTGTATTTGTTTCTGTTTTGACATGAAAATGCACTCGACTCGAGCAATTCAAAGCGTTTTGGCATGACAGACCGTTGACAGTACTTCAACGACGACGGTATCTGGCGCATAGAGCCTTGATTACGTACTCATTTAAAAAAAAAATGAATGGGCGCCTTTGGCTTTCAAAGTAAAAAGTAAATAGTGTTGAATAATTTCGGCGGGCTGGTTAGAACCACGATAGCTCAATTGGGAGAGCACCTGACCCGGTATGTCAGAAGGGTGCGGGTTCAAATCCTGCTCGTGGAATTTTTTTTTAACATTTGTGTTTTTGTAATTTGTTCGCAACAAAATTTGCGTTAAAAACTATATAAACATTTGTACTCATTTAATTTGTGTTTCTATTGATATTTCTATCCGTATTTCATCTTATATATATTTCATCATATTTATGTAAATATAAATGTATATTATACGTTTTCTATCATTTATATAAAATAAGTATGTAACTATGGTTTTTTTATTTTTATTAAACGATCTTATGTACTCAGAACAATAACTTGAGTTATTATTCTGAGCTTAGGTATACGCACACACACAATACTACAGTCACACTCACACACTATAGGCCCTGTCAGAATACCAGCGTCGTTGTGGTGGTGCTTGCTTCTCAACACCGCAACGGCACAAGCCAAGGCAGGGTCATAGTTGTCTTATATTTTCGATGTACCTACATTATAATATATTATGTTTTCAACACTTTTACTTCAAAGTATTATTTGTGCGCAACAATATTGGCTCATAGTATATAAATATTGAAAACAGCCAGTATACATCAATTAATCCTTACGAAGCACCTAAGTAATCCAGCGTTATTCAAAATCTGTTAATGAATTTAAAAAATATCTTTATTAACAGAAAATCAGTAAAAGAAATACGAGCATTTCGGGCATCGATAAACAATCGACAGGCGATTACAGACATATTAATCGGTGACGTCATAACCGAAACCTGCCAGATGATATACGGTCGAATAAAAAGCTCGGCCGGTGGGGGCGACGCGCTAATATATTGCTAAGGCGATTCACACACGATGACGGATGTCGGAGCGTCTGCGGCCGCGTCATGGTCTTTTCAATGGAGTTGTTGTAGTAACGTGCGTCAGTGTGACTTGCCGTCCGTCAAAGTGCCTAGCGTGAGTTTTGTTTACTATCCGTTCATTCGGAAAACATAAAATTTGTATGGCTAAATTGTAACTCTTCTCGTATGTTGCCGGGGGGCGCTGCTTCAATGCTATACAAATTTTTGGTTTACGTTAAAGTAATCGACTGCCAAAGAAACTCACACTAGACACCCTGAACGATGTATTGCGCCATAGATGCCTGTCGACTAACTAGTCGAAGAATTGGAATTAGAATTGGTCGTTGAGAGTTCTCAATCTAATGCTTGGTTTGGTAAAAAGCCACGCGTTTTTGCGATATCTGTTGTGCGCCAGTGTTGTTAAAAGTCCTTAGCCTTATATTTTTGGCCTCGAGCTCTATTGGACTCTATGCAAGACTCGCGAGGCTCGAGCCTTCTAATGAGACTCGAACTTTCAATGAGTTTTAGAGTAGGGAGGCTCGAGTCTTTTAACAACACTTGTACCATGGACTAATAATATTTATAGTCCATGCTAGTACTAAACCATGACAAGGTTGCCGTACTGACGGACGACAGTGCAGCTGCTGCATGCTTGCTGCATTGACGCGCGTCACCCTTGTGTGCTTATACGTGCCGTTTCATCTTCTTGCAAAATTTAAGTCGCATTGACGGACGCCGCAACGACATCCGTCATAGTGTGTAAATCGCCTAAGTCGCGACCAGCTGTCGGCGGGCGCGCTAAAGCCAAATTACTCATTGCAAAAGGTCGGATATAAAAGCGTTTTTTTGTAAAACTAAGAAGTGTCATAAAACGGAACGGCATAAGTTTAACGCGCACAAACACCGCACCTTGGCGAGAACATATATTATATTTTAATGTAATTGTTGCACCTATTCTACACGAGCGAATACGACGAGTAACCGAAGATCGGGCTCAGTGGCCTGCATTAGGAGAGGCCTATGTCCAGCTGTGGACTGATGTGGGATGATGATAGCTTCTTATCCTAATTTATTTTACTCATAAAATAAATTTTAGCATCGTCGATTTTTTAGTTCGATGAACTAATACGACGAAATACGAACAAACCAACTTTACTGCTTTATAGTATAAATCCAGACTTTTCGCTTTGCAGTAAAGTGTGTAATACACAAAGTGATCCAAAGACCAAATGAAGGAATCATTGAATAACACTTTGGATCACTGGATCCTGATAACAGTACACTCATCAAAGTATGCTTATAATATTCTGTTTGATAGTATTTACATGGTGTAAGCTTGCTTTTCCCCTGTGTGGTGCCGGGGATAAAGAATTGCACCACCCCATCTCTTCCCGTGGGTGTCTTAAAAGCCGACTAAGGGACCATTCCAGAGGATAGGCAGCAGCATCTCTCTGAGGTTACCCTCAACCTACTGCGATCGCCAACCCGCCTGCCAAGCGTGGCGATTACGGCAAATACCCCTCATATCCTTGGGGGAAGCCTTTGTCCAGCAGTGGACGTCTTTTGGCTGAGATGATGATGACGCTTTGCGATAACGTATAATGTATTAACGCAAAAGAAACGTGCACGTAAGAACAGCAATCCAACCATAAGTTACCTGATAGTGGGCAACAAATTTATATTTATTAGCACCCAAAATACGGCGTATCTCAAAACGATTACATCAGGTACCTACGAAGCTCAATAATGATCATTTATAACTGTACATCTACTGATGAGTGAGAGAAATCAGCACAAGACCGATCTCCGACGCTGCGCAAGCGCCTCATATCTATATGCACGGAAACGGGTTCGATAATATCGACGAATGCGCATGAGTGATGGTCCGAGTCCTCCTACTGAATACGTTTACTGGCAACATGAATAATCTGCATCGCTACGGCTTTTCAAACCTTTTTTTATGTAGGTAACTAAGTCAGAAAACGTGCATACGTTGTATAAAGAAAGAAAGAAAAAAGAAAAGCCATTTATTGACTACTAGCGGCCGCTCGCGGTTTCACCCGTGTGGTTTCCGTTCTCGTGGGAATATCGGGATAAAAGTATTCTATGTTTTAATCCAGTTTATAAACTATCTGTATGCCGAATTTCATCCAAATCCATCCATCCGTTGCAGCGTGAAGAAGCAACAAATATACACACATACATACATACAAACTTTCGCATTTATAATATTAGTGTGATTAAAGAAACTACTCCTCTTTTTTATATCTTACTAATAACGGTGCCTTTATATCACCTGGTGTTAAGTGATGATAAGGCCAATGATAGAACTCTGAGGCACTGGCTATCTTATCTCTAGCCTCTGCCTGAACACAACAATGCTACAAATATTGATGTTATGGCGACATATTTAAATAAGGTGGTGGTTGCTAGCCAGGCCGACAAACAAGCCCTACCACCAACTAAACCGATACACAAACTTGTACTTCCGCTGGGAATCGAACCCAGGACCTCTGGGTTTGAGACCGGTGGTCTTAATTACCAAACCATAGAGGCCTCATTCTCGTTTTATTACTTTACTTTACTTACTTACTGTTAATAGGTTAAAGATTATTGTTATGTATGAGGACACGGGGCGAGTGAAACACTAGACGGCTGTCAACGCACTGGCGTTTATTCGCATCAAGGACACAGACGCAGCCGCGTAGCTATAGATAGGTACTTAACTATACAACACTTCTCCCCCCTTATCGTAGTGAAAAGTAGGGGTTACATAAATTGTTTATAATTGACTATGGGGCGAGCACGCTTAGTCCTGCATCAACATCTACATCAACATCTACATCAACAGTTCTGTTCACATTTTCCGTTACTTCCGTCTCCTCAACGTCATGAAAAATGTCGTCATCGTCCGATGAGGGCAGCCGACGAACTCCTCTTGTCATCGTCACCTTGCATGGCGACAAGTCTTCTTGTGGTAGATCGTGATCGATGTTTAAAGATGCAGTCGCAGCCGGAGACACAGTCCCTTCTGGTGAACAAAGCGTCTCTTGCGAGGAAGATGTGGGGGAAGGCGCATACTGCTGTCCACTAATTAAAGTTTCTTCTGATTGTGTAGACGGCGGCGTCGGCGGCGTTTCATTACTTTTGTAGGTATAAACGGCTCTGTTCCCCGATGATAGATTACTGACATAACTATTACTACCTGCTCCTTTATTAAATAGTATAAGTTGATCTTTATGCTTTTTGACACAATTTAATGAATTTAAGTCTTTAACTAAATACAACATTTTTCCCAATTTTTTATGTATTATTCCCTTTAACCATATGTACTTATTATTGTTCATGTACTTTTTATAAAAAACATTTTGACCTACATGTAATGTTCTAAATGTACCACCACGCTGCTTAGTTTGCAAACACTGTTGGGAACGCACGCGCATGTGGAGTGAGGCAGGCGAGGGCGAGGCGGGGCGGCAGGGATTCATTGGGTCGAGCCGCGATCTCAGCTGACGACCGAACACTAGCTGAGCCGGTGATTCACCCGTTGTTGAATGAATAGAATTACGGTAGTCAAATATGTACTTTAACAATTTTAGTCGACTTTCTCTGACAGTACTACTACTTTGTAATATAGATTTAATGCCACGTTTTACTATTTTTACGTATGATTCCGCTTGTCCATTGCTAGCCGGGTGGTAAGGAGGTGACGTCATGTGAGAAATTCCGTTCAATTTACAAAAAGATATAAAATCTTGTGAACTAAAAGACGTACCGTTGTCTGTCACTATTGTGTGCGGTAACCCAAACCTGGACATGAAATCGTACATTTTATCGATTACAGCTGGTGTTGTACAGGTACTCATTTCGTAAACTTCTACCCATTTTGTATAAGTATCCACTATTACAAGGTACATACGTCCATTAATCGGCCCTAAAAAATCGAGGTGTACCCGGTAAAAGGGGCGCGGGGGAAATGGCCACGGCGACACGGGTGCGCGTGGTGGTGAAGGTGCAGCTGAACGCAGACCTCGCAAAGGCCTATCATGCGCTCTAAAGCAGCATCAATACCTGGAAACCAATGTCGCGAGCGAGCCTCGGCTTTGGTTTTGACAATACCTAAATGAGATGTATGCAGTTCTGCTAAAACCGGTTCGCGGAGCGCCTCCGGCACAACTACCTTATGCCCCCGCATGAGACACCCGTTTTCGTACGACAGTTCTAATCTACACCTATGATAAGGTTTTAACTCAGCATCTTTAACCGCTCGCGGCCAGCCATTTAGCACATAATTAATAACTTTTTTCAATGTACAATCTTTTTTGGTAGCATCTTGTAAGTTTTCTAGCGTTATCGGCGACGATCCGTCTATGACGAAACAAACGTATGCAGCTCGGTCACAAATGTCACGGCCCCCCTGATCCTCCGCGGCTGGGCTGCCAGCCACGTCTGAGGGAGCAGGCAAACTAGCCCGCGACAAATAATCTGCACTGTTATTCGCACTTTTTACGTATTCAATACAATAATTGTAGCCGGCCAAAAACAATGCGTACCGTTGCAGTCGATTTGCCGATACTTCGGGTATACCCTTTTGCGATCCGAAAATCGATAGAAGGGGCTTGTGGTCTGTACGTAAGACGAACGGTACTGACCTACCATATAAGTATAGGTGAAACCGCCTAATACCGAATATAATTGCCGTGGCCTCTTTTTGGATCTGTGAATATCGACGCTCGGCATTATTTAATGTACGCGACGCAAAAGATATAGGTCTTTCAGAACCATCTTTCTCTATCTGTGACAATATTGCTCCTAACCCCGTAGGTGAGGCGTCAACCGTTAGAATTATCTTTGCACTTGGGTTAAAATGTGTCAGAACTTGCTCGGACGCTAGGATCTTTTTAATGCTACAAAACGCCTTGTCCTCACTGTCAGACCAAACCCACTTGCAGCCTTTTTTTAAAAGTTCGTATAATGGGCTTAAAATGCTAGAAGCGCCTGGAACGAATGCCCTATTAGTAGTTTATGCAACTGTCATATAATGAAGGGTATTAAAACACGAGTGTGAGTTTATGAAACGAGCGCAGCGAGTTTCATAATAGTAACGAGTGTTTTAATACCCGTGTTATATGCAGTTGCATACACTACTTTATCTTCACTAATGCAATTAGTCAAACAACAAGAGTAAAAGCTGACAATAGTTTATTTATAATAATTGTTCAACTTTTGGATGGTACAATTTTGAAAGTTAATGTTAATTATTGATCCAGCAGCTGTAGCGGTCGCGGGGCAAGCAGTAGAGCTCGTAGACGGAGTTGGAATATTTATAATTACTTCATTCGTCTTGTTTTCTATACTGTTCAAGATCGTATTTGAGACTTGAATTTTATTCATTAAAGACTCATCAATGTAGCTTTTAGCCACAGTAGAAGACTTCCACCCCCCGTGTCGTTTCAGTGCGGTCAAATCACCACCGCTATCTATGAGAAGGATCGCCGAGGTGCGCCGGAAGCAATGCCCCGTGTACAACGCTGGGTTAGGCAGATTCAAAAAACTTGCGATAGTTTTTCCCAGAGCACCAAATTTATTAATACCAGTTCTTTGATCGACGCACTTCCCCGATCTATAGCTCAAGAAAAAGGCAGGGTTTCGACAGGGGGTGGGTCGAAGTTCCATGTATTTTTTACATACGGCATAGCAGTTGCCCGTCACAACGAAAGAACGATCTATTTTCGTTTTTGTTTTCGAAACTTTCACCATGATTGTACTGTCGTCTATGTTAGAGACTTCATCGAACTGGATGTTGTATAGCTCTTGCCTTCGGCATGCCCCCATTATGCCGAAGATTAGTGCAACCTGTAACAATAAACGATATAATAAGCTTGAGGTACATAGCCAAGGCAAAAACTATGATTTATGAAGTAGTAAAGTGTAGGTACCTACTACCTAATTTATACACAAAGCGCTTAAACGGAGTGTCTAGATAACTTGCGTGTGTAGTACGTAAGTACTAGGTAGATTAAATAACAGAACTAAAATACACATACCTTTTCAAAAAGATACAAAATATCTGGTGAATCTTTCAGGAACATCTTTATTTGACCTCATGTAAACGTCAAGGACTTTTTTTCCTTGTGTCCTTCTGAACTGCATTTCAGGAACGCTATGACTTTTGAATACTTCGTGATATCAATATTGTTGTAGATACTCAGTGTGGACTTGAGCATAGAATATTTAGCCCACATAGAAGATGGCTTGAATTTGTCGGAGAGGTCTTTGAGATACACAAGAATGACATTTTCAGAAAATGATGTAGTTTTCTTTTCGATCTTCCATGCCAAAAAGTTATTATATTCTTTTTCATATAATTTTCTAGATTTTTCTGGCAAAAGATTGTGAGTTACTTTTGTTGCCAATTCTAGAATATCCAAAGGCGTACAAATATCATCGTCGCTGTCCATTTTTAACTTTTAATTTGTATTTTAAAAACAAAACACATTGCGAAACATTAAATTCACGCGTACGTGTATTGTCACAGTGAACTTGCCGCCATTAAAATCTAACCAATGAGAGCGCAGCTGCGCGCGCAGGGCCAATCAGGAGCGAGCGCGCGCTGTTCTTTTTTTATTTAATTGGCACAAGATCTTACCAAAGAGTTTTGTGTATGTAAGTTTAGTAGTTTCGACGAAGTTTTCACGTATAACCCAACTGTTTTCAAAAGCCAGCCTAATATCAAAATTTTATACAACTTGTATGAGGATTTTGACATAAGGCTCGCCAGGTTAATTGGTCGTGTTTTATTGATGTTATAATGAGATTTTACGATATCGATGTGGATATTATACCATCATGTGAAATTGCTTAAATTGAGTGTTTTGTTGTCTGCGCTATAACAGTAGTAATTATAAGTCAAGTATTGGAAACATAAGTAGAATGTTACAACATTAGTGTAGATAAAATAATTAACTAAGCCTAAAAATGATTGCGACTAATTGACATTTTTAGGAGTCGGTGCATTAATTATGGCTTTGATAATTTCCGGTGATTTTTCCAAACCATCCTTATTGATGACATATCCTAAATAACTAATTTCATCACAAAAAAATACACATTTTTCTTTTTGTAGGGTTACTCCAGCATCCTGAAGACGGCTTAGTACCTGATTCAGTCTGTCTAAGTGCTGATTTCGATCAGATCCTGATATCAAGACGTCGTCTAACATAACTAAGACGCCACTAATCCCAGCGAGCAAATTTTCCATTGCGCGTTGAAAAATGGCCGGCGCGCAAGCGAGGCCGAACACGAGACGCGTGTACGCAAACAACCCGCGATGCGTATTGATGCAAGTTAGCTTTTGAGAGTCATTATCTAAACACCATTGATTGTAAGCCATAGAAAGATCTAATTTAGTAAATTGTTTTCCCCCATATAATTTAGAAAATAATTCGTTAACTGTAGGTAACGGATACTGATCAATAACTAACTGTTTATTAATACTGACCGAGTAATCTGCACAAATTCGTAAAGAACCGTCTCGTTTCAAAACTGGCACGATGGGTGACGCGAAATCAGAGTGATCAACTGGACAAAGTACCCCTAATTCGACCAGCCTGTTTATTTCACTTTCCACCTTATCTTTTAACGCGAAAGCCACCGGGCGCGCTTTACGAAATACTGGTTTAGAACCTTCTTTCAAGGTTAATTTCACTTCATATTTATTAAATTTACCTAATTTGCCTGAGAACAATTCAGGATACTGCGCATGCAATGTTTTGATAACATCGTCATCCTGACAATACTGAACCGGGCAGAGCTGCAATTCAAATTGAGCAATGAAATCTCGACCGAGCAGAGACGGGCCGTCGCCGCGGACAACGTACACATTGATAACGCGCGTGCGGTCGCTCCACTGCACTGATAACGCTACAAACCCTATACAACCTAGCACTTCACCAGTGTAACTTATAAGTTTTTTGCTAGTAGCCTGTAAAGGCAGGTTTTTAAAATGTAGTTTGAATGTTTTTTCAGACATGACGGTTACCGCCGACCCGCTATCAATTTCAAAACGAAATTTTTGACCGTTTATGAATACCGTTTCAACCAGTGGTTCCCCTTTTACTGTACGTGTATTGAACAACATACCGTCGTCGCCGTCGTCCTCGATCGCCTCACATGCCACCGTGGAAACATAATTCACATTTTTACACATACGGCTCAAATGACCCTTCCTATTGCATTTCCGGCACGTATAATTAGCAAAACGACACGACTCCACTTTATGGTTGGTATAACCGCACACGGCACACTTCACTTTATCACTACGACGGCCTTCGATGCTTCGTGGCTGAGTGATCTTAAACAGCTGGTCGTGCTCGGGTGCGGCGGCCAGCGGCGCCGGCGTCGGCGCCCCCGCGGCGCTGATGGCGGCGGCGCGAGCGCCTCGCAGCGTTTCGGCCATGTCCACGGCCTTGGCGAGTGTAAGGCCTTCTAGGTCCTGGACGTACATCTTCTCCTTTTCAGCCCCTGGCAGCATTCCCATAATAAAACGATCCCTCAATGCTTCCTCCACCTTAGAAAAGTTGCATTAAGCGGTCAGGCCGCGTAGCCTAGCGGCCCATTGTGAAGGGGACTCCATTTGTTGTTGGGGAGCAGCGTAAAACTTATGGCGTTCACTGAATCCAACCTGCTTCGGAGTGAAATGCGAATCTAGGAGTGACACGATGTCTTCGAAAGGCACATCCTGGAGCTCCTTGGGTAATGCGAGATCCGAAGCGAGCTTGAAGGTACTCTCGCAGAGTGCGCTGATTAAAACTGCACGCCTTTTCACACCGGCCGGGTCGTTCACCTTATTCACGTCGTTTGCAATAAACCACTGCTCTAACCTACATTTATAGGTCTTCCAAGTGTGTAAATTGTGATCGAAATTCGATAAATTCCCGAAATTAACAAAAGACATTTTAATTTTTCGATACGTGGGTACTCGTCGCCAATGTTATGTATGAGGACACGGGGGAGTGAAACACTAGACGGCTGTCAACGCACTGGCGTTTATTCGCATCAAGGACACGGACGCAGCCGCGTAGCTATAGATAGGTACTTAACTATACAACAATTATTAAATGAAATGTATAACGAATTTGAGTTATGTTTTCCTAATGTAATGCGTAATTATTAGAGAAAGGAATGGGTCTTTATTTATTTATTGTTTTTTATTTATTAAAAAGGCAACCAAAAACAACAAAAGAGAAAGCAACTGAATCTTACAGTACAGTCGGCGGCAGATCAACCTACCCAAATCTGTCAAATTTCTCCAATGAATATTGATCCTTAAAACGAAATGATAAAGTTCAAAATTGATTGTAGAAATTTGACAGTTTTGGGTAGGTTGATCTGCCGCCGTGTGTACTACGTCTGAGCTCCGATGACAGCGGCACAGCGCTTGATAATTATAAACCTTCTATCAAATAGGGCTAAGTGCTACTAATCACTTAATACAAAACAAGAAAAAAACAATTCAAATAAAGAAATTAAGTAAATAAAAACCAACTAACAATCTAGTAATTCATACTAAAACACTATAAACATACCATGTTACATAGTAAATTAACGAAAATTTATACAAGTAAATTACCAGTACAGTTTTCAATGAAATGTTAATTTAGTATAAATTCCAGGTCAATATAATTACCATTTTAATGGAGATGCCCACCGTTTAAATATAATTTACCACCGATCGAGTGCTATGCCACGCGGTAAGAAACAGATAGAGTAATCACAGTCTGGTGGGCGTATTACGTAATTCGATTCACGAAAAATTTGATTGGTACTTAAACGAGCAGTGAGTCGGAGAATGAAACACTGCATGATTTTTTAAGAACATTTAGAGACCTACCTTACTTGCAGATATTTAATCACATTCAGAATAGAAAGAAAGAAAAAAGAAAATACATTTAAACTAATAAAAAACAAAATAAAGTACAAATACAAATCCAAAAACCATCCACCACCAACCAAGAAATAGAAATAAAAAAGATTTAACATAAAGAGATAGAAACGCTAAACAATAATATAAAAATATAAAATAAGAAATAATTTAATTAAAACTTTACAACAAACAAAATTTTGATTTTAATTTTATAAACAACGCAATGGCCAAATAGATCCATACTCCCTACCTCGGCGCAAGCTAAGTATTGCGGTACCGCCGCCGCAGCGTATATGGAAACCCTTCTAGTATTCAGCACAGCCACTGATCTGAGATGCGGCTTTCAAGTATTAGTTCAAACAATAATCTCAGTAAACCCTTCCGTTATTCAGATCTGCGAACGATCTGATTTCGGGTATTAGTTTCAGAGTACATTTCATAACAAATTAAATAAAAAGCTTCCACTAATTTAGAACCTGAACCATAATAAGGTAAATTGTTGGAGCTGAGACGCGGGATACTGTCACAAAGTAAAGAAACGGAACAGAGACAAAGCTTCATACAACCGCGCTGTCGTAGGTAAACTACTATAAGCATACGGCGTATGTGTGCGTGTCAACTAGCCGCTGCGTTGCGTACGCGCCGCCACTGGATAAAACCGGTTTACGCTCGCTCGGCTAGTGGACAAACGTAGGGCCTGCACAAAGCACATCTTATTTGTTGTGTGCTCCTGTATGCTTCTTACGAATTTGTTTTAAGTGAAATAAACTGTAAAAAGTTATAAAAGTGTAAATAATTAGTTCTGGACTTGTAAAATGGTTGTTCACCGTATCGTTTGTATGAATAATACAAAAAAAAAAGATATTTCATATTTAAATTATACCAAGGAGTCTACTGTGTGTCCGGTTCCGGTGTGCTAACAGTGAAGACGTTTGTCAGTGCCCTCCGAAATAAACAACAATAAATCCAGGGCAAACGAAACAAAAACGAACAAACAGTGAAATATATTAACCTAGAAAACATCACAAGCAATATTAAGTTATAGAATCAGTGTGAGACGTTAAAATTACAAAAGAAAAAGGAAAATATTAACAGACATAACCTTATTAAGCATCTGTTAAAATTGCCAAATCCCAGCACGCCATAGATAAGTTCACAGAATACCAACAAAACGGAAGAACTCGGTGCTGCCATTACAAAAGAAAAACTGTACCTACCCCTGTGACAAGTTGCGTTCCAATTCAAGCAATTACGAAACGATTTGTTTTGCATCGTAAAAACGAACTACATATCGATGGCTCAAGAAATGTCAATATCCACACTCTTTAATATGATGAAACTAGAAATGGAAAAACAAGCTACTTTGATAAAGGATAATACAGAAAAAATTATGGTCACCATAGATGATAAAATTAAACCATTAATTCAAGAAAATAAAAACCTTAAATCAGAAATTGAAGTATTAAATACGAAAATAAATTTCTTAGAAAATGCAACCAAAAAGAATAACATTATAATACACGGGTTTAAAGAAACTGAGACTAATTATACCGAGCTATTTAACAACATTACAGGATTACTTGAAAAATTGGGAATTAAAATTTATAACTATGACATAAACAAATTACACAGAATTGGAAAACAAACAGCTGGAAAAACAAGACCAGTATAAGTTACTTTCACAACATATAACAAAAAAATCGAGATTCTAAGAAACAAAAAGAAAATGCTTGAACCAACATACATTACTGAAGACTTTTCCAAAGAAACATTACAAAAACGCAAAGAATTACAGCAAGAGCTGCACAGAGAGAGGGAAAAGGGAAATGATGTGTACATTAAGAATAACAAAGTGGTAATGAAACCAAAAGTAAATGAAAAAAGAAAAAGAGAAACCTCAATATCACCTGCAGCACAGAATCAGCAAAGGTCGGGCGGCAACAACAAAAACATAGTAGCCCCAGCAAAATTACACAGAACTGACCCATTCGCATACATGAGATCTAGATCACATTCTCTGACAGAAACAACTACACCAAAAGCATAGGAATTTCGAGACATCGGTAACCGGAAAGTAGCAACAAACATAAGCAAAGAATACCCCAAAAAGGAAAATCACCCCAACCCGGCTGGTCACCGTGGGGCAAGAGACCAAAACCCCCTAGGTTCGCCTCCCAAAAAACAAAATAAATATGAACAACACGTATTACATAAAAATAATGAAAAAGGAAAAGTTGTTAAAGAAGATAAGAGAAATAGTATTTACATATCAACACTCAACACCCGGACCCTAAGAACAGATGAATCCCTACAAGAACTAGAATATGCTTTAGATTTTATAAAGTGGAACATTATTGGCCTAAGTGAAGTGAGGAGAATGGGCGAAAAAATCGAACAACATGAAAACTACATTTTATATCATATAGGAAACACACCCGGACTACATGGCGTCGGATTCATTATTAAAAAATGCTACAGTGAATATATACAGTCTTTCGTTGGAATCTCAGAGCGAATTGCACAACTAAATATAAACTTGCCTGGATATGAAACTATATCAATAATCCAAATATATGCACCTACAGAGATGGCACCCAAGGACATAAAGGACATATTCTATGAGGACCTGGATAAAACCCTTGTAAGTGCACATAAGAAAGTTGTCTTGATGGGAGACTTCAACGGCCAGATTGGCGAAAGGCTACCAAACGAAGATGGCATATTAGGTAATTTTAGCACGGGGAAAAGAAACGATAATGGACAAAGGCTAGTGAACCTGGCACAAGCACACAACCTTAAAGTAATAAATAGCCTCTTTAGGAAAAACAGAAATAGAAAATGGACCTGGATATCTCCCGACGGGAATGTGAAGAACGAGATAGATTTCATACTCTCTAATAAACCCAAAATCTTTAAAGATATAAATATAATTAATAAGCTCAACTTCAATACGAATCACAGAATGGTAAGAGGAGCAATATATCTAAATGAATTAAAGAAAAATAGACCGTACACCAGGAAAGGAATTCCGCCAAATCAAATCCCACTCCCCGTCCCAGAGAACTTGTTGGAAACGTTGAAGAACAATTTACTGCCTAATAACATAAGTGTAGATATACAAGGAAAATATAACCTACTGGAGGTAGCACTTCAAGAAGTATCTAGAATACTACAATACTACAAAAATACCACATTGAAAAATCAGGAGGCATTAAGAAAGCCCTAAAAGAACTGAAAGAGAATACCGCCTGGATTCCATCCATCAATAGCAAGGCAACTGGATTGAAAGAAACAAAGCGACCCAAAATTATGGAAATAGCAACAACATTTTATAGCAAATTGTATGATGACGACGATTACACAAACACTCAATACCTACGTGAAGAAGATGAAGAACCTGTTCTCCCAATATTAGAAAACGAAATAAGAAAAGCAATACTGTCCCAAAAAAACTACAAAGCTCCCGGAGATGATGGTATATCCAATGAAATTTTAAAAGGATGCCTAGACTACATAATAAAAGATATTACAAATATATACAACAATATTCTAACTAACGAACTAATACCACAACAATGGACATCGTCAACTATCATACTGCTCCATAAGAAAGGCGACAAAACAGAAATGAATAATTACAGACCGATCAGCCTTATCTCCAATCTGTACAAGATATTCTCAAAGGTAATATTAAACAGAATCGGACCAGGGTTGGATGAAAATCAGCCGAGAGAACAAGCGGGATTTCGAAGCGACTTTTCAACAATGGACCATATTCATGTCGTAAAGCAAGTTATCCAAAAAAGCAACGAGTACGGGAAAACCTACTACTTGGCATTTGTAGACTACAGTAAGGCATTCGACTCTCTGAAACACTCACACATTTGGGACGCTCTGCATTCACAAGGAGTACATCCAAAGTACACTAGGATAATAAAAAATATAGTATACAAAGAAACGACAGCAACAATCCAGACTGAAAGAAAAGGCCCGGCCTTCAAAATAAAAAAAGGAGTACGGCAAGGAGATCCCCTCTCGCCAAAATTATTCTCGGCGGTATTAGAACATATATTCAGGAAAATTAATTGGGATGCATTTGGAATAAATATAAATGGCGAAAAGCTTAACCATCTCAGATTCGCAGACGACTTAATTCTGCTTAACGAAAACCAAGAAGGCTTAGAAGTAATGTTATCACAACTAGATAGAGAAAGCAGAATAGTGGGACTGACTGTGAATCTAGACAAAACAAAAGTAATGTCAAACCACATAAAAACACCTATATGGCTAAACTCTAATCAAATAGAATATGTTGACGAATATACATATTTAGGACAAGTTATCGCACCTGAAAGCCAAATGCAGAAAGAAATAAACATCAGAATAGGTAACGCTTGGAAAAGATTCTGGTCCCTAAAGGAAGTAATGAAGAACCCACACATACCCTTGAAAGACAAGACTACAGTATTCAATTCATGCATACTACCATGTTTAACCTACGGAGCTCAAACTTGGGCCCTTACAAACAAGCAAAGTAGAGCACTCAGAGAGTGCCAAAACAAAATGGAGAGAAGCATTCTAAACATTAAACTACGGGATAAAATCAAACTTACAAATATAAGAAGCAAGACAAAAGTTACAGATGTCACATACACCGTGAAAAAACTTAAATGGAACTGGGTAGGCCATATGATAAGAAGCAAGAAGAAAAAATGGACCAAAGAAGTGACGGTATGGTGCCCTCGAGATGGGAAAAGAAGGAAAGGGCGTCAAAAAATCAGATGGGAAGATGACATCAAAAGAGTGGCTGGAATAACATGGCAAAGAAACGCCGAAAACAGGAAAACTTGGAAAACCCTAGGGGAGGCCTATGCCAAAGGGCAAGCGGATAATCTTACCGATGTCGAAGAATAGAGTTATTATTATAATTATGTTGTTATTAGTCAATAATCGAAAAAGTAATGCATGAAATTTTATATAAATTGTATTGAATAATTGCAATGAAATGTATATATTTATCCGTAATAAAGGCTATTTGTATTGTATTGTATTGTAAGGAGTCTACTAGGTAAGTAAATGAAAACCATCATCATCATCATCATCATCATCTCAGCCAAAAGACGTCCACTGCTGGACAAAGGCCTCCCCCAAGATGGGGGGTATTTGCCATAATCGTTTTAATGAAAACCAGATTATACCTATTTAAAATTAGATATGTTTAAGTAGGTCGCACAAACCTTTATGCTATGTAGGTGTGTTATGTTACGTAGGTAATTGTTATTTAAAAAAAATATTAATTGGGTGAATTTACAAATATTTACACTTTTGTTAAAATAACACCTTTAAGCCAATGGTAACCTAACAAAAAGCTCATAAATGTTTGTTTATTTTATTTTATTCTCTTTTGCTAACCCTACTAAAATAGGTAAGAATTTCGTATGCTCCTTAGAAGCTTTGTCTCTGTTCCGTTTCTTTACTTTGTGATACTGTGCTAGGCTCCCGGACTTCAGATTGCGTGTTGGAAAGAGAGAGAGCAATATTCTTCCTTGACTTGTATTAAACGTATGACAAACTGTTAGATTCCGCACAAACATCAGAGCTAGTTCAAGATTGTTGCAGACTTTTTTAAGCAAAAGTATTGATAAAGGTGTAAAAATACAAAAAAACCGCATAACTTTTGAAAAACCTGCTAAAATATGTATTCTATTGCAAAATGCATAAAGGGCATAAATAAAAAGCATAATTATAGTTTTTCCTAATGCTCTTTAATTAAGTTAAAAATTCCTTACTTACCATTATTTTGACTAAATAAAGTCAAAATAATGGTGCTTGAATTACCACAATTTATATATTTATAATATCAATTCCGACCAATAACTACATAATTTAAGATTATTATAATAAATAAGTAGTAACCACACACCTAACCAATCTTTTATTCTTTCTAAGCATTCGCCTTCGTTTTACGATTTTTGAAAGTCTATCCGTAAAGAGCTAAAGGGTTTCATATTTAAAATGTTACTTAATACGTTGTAATCCCTCCCTGAGCTCAAAACTAAAAAACGAAACCGTTTAATCAGGGTGGCATTTAAACAGGGAAATACTGAAATCAGCTATTGTAATCCCTCCCGCACGTCAGAAGTATGGGAGATCTGAGAGAGAATAGTGAAAGGATTTCCATATACGCGCTGTTGCAGCAGCGCTGAATAGTAAAACAATTTGCTTGATATAATAATTATATTTAAAAAAAAATTTGTTTGTATATGTTACGTATACGGTTTTACAATCATAACTGTCTGGTATTAAACATTTAAGGATTATAACTTTTTCCAAACCTCTTTGTAATTGACTGTACATGACTACCTCAGATTTTAACTGTTGTGCGAGTTGACGACACAAATAATAGGTAAAATCAAGAGGTGTCATCTCGCACACCTGTGCGAGTATAAAGTGTGCGAGTTGACGAATAATTCGTACTTTCGTGATCGGAACCCCTCGGAAAATCTAGCAGGGAACGGGTACACGCACTACTGCGTGATGCTGTTCCCTCTAGAAAACCCCTGACGAAGCCTCGTTTCACACGGCTTGCTTGCAAAAAGTCCGGTGACGAAATGCCTACTGAGGCAAACAGCAAACTCTCTTTGAAAAAAAATTAAAAACAGTTAACGAATTTCGATATTTCGTATTTAATAATATATCCCTTGTTCAAGAATGTATATTAATATTTTAAGCTTCGCGGCTTATGATAAATCTGTTACGTATAATTTAAGATTTTGTTAACCTAAATAAGGTTATAATAATGATATTATGGCGTAGGCTCTTATTGTGTGATGATAGCGTTCGGATGAGCGTAATAAGTCCCTGTTTTAAATAATGATGATACTTAACTGTATTAATTTAACTTCAAACATAATTTTCATTGTAAGCAGTTTACTTCTCTTCGGACTGCAACGAACTATACGGTCAATGTTAAAGTTATAAAACTTAGTTTCTAATGGAACGCGTAAGTTAAAAAGTAAATAGTTACGTTACTCTCAAATTTAATTCATAATAGTATTCTGTTTTAGGGCATCGACTTTTGCTATTGACTGTACCTACGTACAGAAAAATCCGTGTTTCGGAAGGCACGTAAAGCCGTTGGTCCCGGCTGCATTTGAAGTCGAAAACAACTACTAATCCGCACTAGGCCCGCGTGGTGGTTATCCGGGTCATGATCTGTCTATGTGCAAAGTTACATCCAAATTCATTCAACCATTTTTACGTGACTAATAAAAACTGTTGGAACGTGTTCTGTTATTGATTCTAAGTATCCCCAGCCAACTTTTTTTCGAATATCTTCCATCAGACTTTCGACCCTCTTTAACTTTATTATATGTATAGATATCTGTGTTGCACTTGTGCAGGTAGAGTTATATTATTACAGCCTCATTAAAGGAGAAGTTAGAGGTATTTAACTATGCAATGCTGAGACCGAGGAAGGTAATTTATTATTTATCGGAAACTAGGGTCAGGACCAGAGTCTGGTCGGATCGCTGCAATATTTTAGTAGGAACTCCATATAGGTAGTATACTATTCTGTGAGAGTAATTTGTTTGAGAACAATGAATGATTTTTCGCTTGAAGCTAAATGCATTGTCGGTTGAGACTGGTAAGTCAGGCTCTTGTACTTTGTGGTGTGGCGTAAGTGATGAGTTTGTGAAATCAATTATTGTATCTTTAATAAAATAATTAAGTTTATTTATTTTTCGCAATATTATTATCTTCGTATTTTCATTAATAGTTGTTTATTTTATTTAGATTCAATTCTATTGTAATCCATGTTTTGTTAGTAAAGCAGTTAGTAACATTTTTACTTAAAATTGTATTAATATCGTTAATACTTACAGATTTTTTTAAATTATTACCTCTTACTGTGTCCATCCATCGTCTTTTTTAGTTAAGGACCTTCTAAGAAATTTTAGTATATAGTGAGGTAGGTTTGAAGAAAATATTGAGGCTTAAAATGGTTACCGGCATGGTTATGGAACAGAAAATTAAAACAGAATTATACAAAAATGCAGACTGACGATCTGGTGAAGGTCGCGGGAAGCCACTGGATGCGAGCAGCACAAAACCGGTCGTTGTGGAGATCCTTGGGGGAGGCCTTTGTCCAGCAGTGGACGTCTTTTGGCTGAAATGATGATGATGATACAAAAATGCGATCAAATTAATACGAAGTGTTGTCGCGATATTATTCGCATATCGGATGTAGCCCACAAGCACCGCCTTTCCAGCCCGCAAATATATGCACATGCAGAAGTAGCAATAAATGCAAAAAAAATGGACACCAAGCCGATATCCCGAAAATTAATGGAATCAGACGTTACTTTGGTTGCTTTGCATTAATCCTTCTGCGTGTGCATATTTTTTGTGGGCATTGGGATTTAAAAGATATTTTAAAACTTTCAACTGCATTTTGCAAGTGAATGAAATGGCAATAAAACCAATATCGGTTTATCAGCATTTTTTTGTATTTCATGGATTTCTGCAAATTACCTCGTGATCCTATTAAACATCGCGAAGAAGGTTTCCGCTGACATTAGGTATAAGTAAAATGCGCTTTTCATATACTTTGTACCATACGCAGAAGATCTTAAAGACGCACAGATAGTATCGCAGCATCGCTCCCGATCCATTGTCTCGATAGTGGGATGTACCACGTGGTGCCGTGGGACACCGGCTTTCTAATGTGATCTTAAGGTTACAGCGTAATGCTCTTATTGATATTTAGCCATCCTTTGATGTTGCAAAGATGCGTTGATAACATACCCGTATCTACACTTTGTTACGAACTGCTTATATAGAAGAGTTAAGCTGTGCTGCCATTTAAGCCTTTCTTAAGATTTAATCCTCATTTTATAAGTGTTTACTAATTTAAATGCGACGATATTTTAATAAGTTATATAATAAAATTACTTATATTTTTTTACATACTTAAAATGCCTACCTTTTATATTTTTGTAAATGTAAAGTTCACTGATTACTTAGATAACTAATAATCAGCGAACTTTCGTCAATAATGACATTTGATTCTATCGCTATCATTGAATTATCATTATTTTTATAGCAGAAAATTTGTGTGTGTGGTTGTGTGAGGGTGTGTGTGTGTGTGTGTGTGTGTGTAAGTGTGTGTGATAAAAAGGTATGCCGCCTTAATGAAGGAAAGCCTTAAGGTTACTTGTCCATACTTAAGATGCCCGACGGCAGTTCTGTCAACAGACACTTAAATAAAATTCATTGGATTTTAGGGAGTTTCTCCCGTGCTCTTTTTAGCAACAACACGACGTGTTGTGAGACTCCATTTTAATTCAATCTACGTTACTAAATGTACTTTAAAATACATACCACTTGAAATTGGCTAAATGCTAATTAAGTTATAACAATAAAATTCATTGGACAAATCAGTTTTTCCTTTAACTAAGTCATATTATTTCTTCTGGTTAGGAATGTATCAGATAGCCTAACCCTAATCTATATTCCTTAGTTTTAAAATTAAAAAAAAAACAAAACTAACAGTTAAGTAAGTAATTTGATAAATAATAAGTAAGAGGTGGTGAGTCTTTATCACCCAATAACAAAGGTTACGCAAACTTTTACGTCTCCCAATTCCAATTTCAATCACACATTGATAAAGCCCGGTATCAAATTAAAGTGTAAATAACTTACCCCAGTTGAAGCTAACAATGCAGCTCCGAATCCCAGGACCTGTGAATAATGGAGCGGTTCGGGAGCAGACCTGGCTTCTTACCTGAGCACCTTTGGTGAAAGAACTTAAGGTTCAGTTTCCACTGCACCTTTGAAAAGATTATTACTCGCAATTGTATGTTGCCCGTTCCTTTACATTGCATACAAAGGTGCGCTCCTTTGCCAATGTTGCAGACTTTATTACATTATGTAGTATTAGGTAGATATTATGTGAAAGTAGAATTTTCATCGTTTCTAGTATAGTGAAGCGCTATAATAGGAAATGCTACTGCGCCTACACAGAGAAACACAGGTAAGGCACGCATGCGCATTCGGTGCTTGCCTTTCGTGCTCTAGAGCCTCCCCGTGGGAGAGAAAGCACGAGGCATTTAATGGGAAGAGCCTCTCCGTTGAACTTTTTAGTTCTTTAAATGGAAGAGTTAATTGGAAGAGTCCCAAGTAACCTGAGGTCGCCCAAGTGGTGTACGTATATACATTTAGACTTTCGCGTTTCATCTATACTTATATTATAAAGCTGAAGAGTTTTGTGTTAAATAGTCCATTTATTGAGGAAGGCTATAGGCTATATTACATCATGCTATGACTAATAGAACGCGGGTGAAACCGCGGGACACAGCTATCCTAAATAAATGGTTTAACAGGTTGAATGGCAAGTCAGTTCTTGGCCACAGGTGGTGCATGCAACAGGCCTAAAACGTCGTGTACTTAAGAAGGTATAAAGATATAACTACGGGGCTGCCCACAGAGCATGCTACCTTAGGAGGATTCAAAAGGTAAAAAGAAAAGATTGAATAATACTGACATTAGTTCGATGACGCAGTGGTTAGCGCGCCTGGTCTTCGAGTGCTGAGGTTAAGCAACTTTCGCAAAGGCCGGTCATCGGATGGGTGACCAAAAATTTTCATCTCGAGCTCCTCCGTGCTTCGGAAGGCACGTAAACCCGTTGCTTCTGCTGCATTAGTAGTCGTTAACAACTACCAATCCTCACTGGTGGTGGTTTATAGCCCGTTCTCTCTATCCATCCATAGGGAAGGCTCGTGTCTCAGCAGTGGGGACATAAAAATGAGCTGTTGTCGACATTAGTTTGTATTAAAATCCTTTAAAACTTTAAAGTATTGTACCTAACCTACGTAGCTGTTGTTGATGCCTCTCACTCAACATTACAAAAGATGCCCACTGCTGCACAAAGGCTTCCCCCAAGGATCTCCACAACGACTCTTTTTGCCTCTTATCAATTTGTCAAACTTTGTCATTGTTCTTCCAAATAGAGCGGCGTTTATGTCAGTTGAAAGGAGATGCGCCATGTTCATTGCGTTCCTCAAGTATGCAGTTTTCATTTGCGGTAGCTCACGTCGTATAACGGTGGTCTTGAGGTAATTCCGCGGCACCCGCGGGCCATCACCTCAATACACCCTCGGCTTCGTCAATGGCGCAAGGAGGTACTACACTCTGGAAATGGGTGAAGTGTGGGCATAACGCGAACCTCTATCGAAAACGTCATGTTGTGATGACGTCATAAGTTCTATAAAATGACGTCGTCTGTGAAATTGTTAGTTCCATTTTTGATTTCGCGATGTACCGATTTCCATATATTTATACCTACCTACTCTTTATTACACTTACGAGTTTTACAACGCTAATGCGATCATATTGTTGTATGTGTTAGGCACACAGGTCGCCTTCGGGGTATGTTGGGCCAAGTGTCAGAATGTCCAAGGTGACACAATGTCCGGATGTTATAAAGACCGTTAGTCAATATGCACGAGTGTCAGAATGTCCAAGAAGTCATAACTAAACTTTTCAATAGTTATGTAATATAGAAAACTGAAATACTTTTCCGCAGTCTATTTGGATCTACCGCCTTTTAAGTTAATCTCAAATATAAATCAATATCTTAAATATAAAATAAGCACGAATCGAATTATTACGCTACTTAAGTTGATAGGACTACATATTTTTTTCTGTACTTTTACTATTCTGTGACCTTGTGAAAATCCCCCGTAACATACTTACTGGTATTATATTTTATTAGCGGCCGCTCGCGGTTTCACCCGCGTGGTTCCCGTTCCCGTGGGAATATCAGGATAAAAACTATCCTATGTTTTAATCCAGGTTATAAACTAGCTGTATGCCGAATTTTATCCAAATCCATCCATCCGTTGCAGCGTGAAGAAGCAACAAATATACAAACACACAAACTTTCGTATTTACTTATAATATTAGTGTGATTACTCACGTACAAACAGGAGCTTACATTTTAGTTATTTCTTGTATATTTGGAATGGAAAGAGGCTTTCTGTGATCTATCAATACTATTAATTATAGAGGTTAAGTTGTTTTTATGGAGAGAGTAAACTCTGGATTTACTGATCCAACTCCAAAAGTTCTTTTACTGATACAATGCTACATTCCTTGCTGGTGACATAGGCTTTATTTTATTTTGATAAAAAAAGGTTCTTGTTTCTATATTTTTATTCGGGAATCAAACTATTGAATTTTGTACGGGAAAAATACGAATCCACTTGGACGAACTCGCGGGAAAATTGCTAGTAGGAAATATTTAGAAATAATTTGCGGCTATAAAGGAAGAAAAGAAAATTCATAGCTGTTAGTTTTATACTTCACTAACAAGAGAGTTGTTTTGATTTGTAATTACAATGAAATCTTAGCACCCTGCCTCACATAACTTCCAAAACTACTGCTGCTTCGAGCGGATACCTAGCTTATGCATGTTCTCATGAATATTTCCGACGTTAATTTCAACCAAATCATAAACACGAGGATTGGTGTGATATGAACACTGTAGGTACACTAAATAAGGAGAGACCAGAAGCTCAATACATAGGTACCGCGCTCGAGCAACACACACACAAACACACACACACACACACACACACACACACACACACACACACACACACACACACACACACACACACACATGCACACACACACACACACACATGCACACACACACACACATGCACACACACACACACACACACACACACACACACACACACACACATGCACACACACCCACACAGACACAGACACACACACACCCTCTCCCACAATCTTAGACAGACCAGTTCGAGCGTTGCTGTTGCGAGATTCCGTGTCAGTGAGAGGTTGTCTATATGTATCTATGCCTAAAGTATTTTTTTACCAGTGCACAAATTTTCTGGAGCGACTCAGAATCGCTAAGTAGACAACTTCCTCATAGTAACATGGGTCATGCGTTTGTATGAACCCTACCTCTCTGCAGTCACCTTATTTTGTAATAGGAATATGTTGTGGACTGAGAGCAAGTTACTTAGTTGCGACTTGCGTGGCAGCAGGATTCAAAGTGCAAGAAAATCACGAAATACAGAACTATTAATTAAATATATTATCTATAAAGACAATTAATATTTTCATACGACGGCTTTAATATTTTTGATGAATTAAATGTAATTGTAAAATGAACAACGCTGCTGCAAATTCAACACTTAAATTTGTTGATAACAATCGAGGAGGCTGTACGTTGTTATTAGCGGGTTACAGATAATATGCGTAATAAAATTAACTAAGATAGAAGTAGTGTCTGGAGGTGCTCGAATCGTAAAGAATGCAGTGTGTCCATCAAAAGTAAAGAGATTAAACATTCCTGTAAAGCTAATTTTTTCTAAGCTATCTGTATTCATTCGATTACGTTTACGAAAACGAAAATTAGTATGACATTGAAGCAGCGCCTCCTGGCGGCATACTTACTTAAATTCTCGTTTTCGTTAATGTGATCGAATTGCGAATGAAACTCGCACTTGGCACCCTGGACAAGGTCTTATGGTGTGATTGTGATATGTTTAAAGTTGTTTTAGTTTCAAAAATAAATGAGTATTTTAAGAATACAGTTTTTGATTATTATTTATTAATATTTAACGATTTCAAATTGACGGTTCATGACAGCCAACATTATAGTCACGATACATTTGTAGGCAATCTGCTTGTTAGTCAATTAGCGTATCGTAGCGTGCGTAGCGTATTATAGCAGTAGTGGCATCTTTCATTTTAGGCAATCTGCTTCTTAGTCCTATAGCGTTTTAGGTATTATAGCAGTAGTGGCATCTTTCATTTTAGGCAATCTGCTTCTTAGTCTTATAGCGTTTTAGGTATTATAGCAGTAGTGGCATCTTGCATTTTAGGCAATCTGCTTCTTAGTCCTATAGCGTTTTAGGTATTATAGCAGTAGTGGCATCTTTCATTTTAGGCAATCTGCTTCTTAGTCCTATTGCGTTTTAGGTATTATAGCAGTAGTGGCATCTTGCATTTTAGGCAATCTGCTTCTTAGTCCTATAGCGTTTTAGGTATTATAGCAGTAGTGGCATCTTTCATTTTAGGCAATCTGCTGCTTAGTCCTATAGCGTTTTAGGTATTATAGCAGTAGTGGCATCTTTCATTTTAGGCAATCTGCTTCTTAGTCCTATAGCGTTTTAGGTATTATAGCAGTAGTGGCATCTTGCATTTTAGGCAATCTGCTGCTTAGTCCTATAGCGTTTTAGGTATTATAGCAGTAGTGGCATCTTTCATTTTAGGCAATCTGCTTCTTAGTCCTATAGCGTTTTAGGTATTATAGCAGTAGTGGCATCTTGCATTTTAGGCAATCTGCTTCTTAATCCTATAGCGTTTTAGGTATTATAGCAGTAGTGACATCTTGCATTTTAGGCAATTTGCTTCTTAGTCAATAAGCGTTTTAGGTATTATAGCAGTAGTGGCATCTTTCATTTTAGGCAATCTGCTTCTTAGTCCTATAGCGTTTTAGGTATTATAGCAGTAGTGGCATCTTGCATTTTAGGCAATCTGCTTCTTAATCCTATAGCGTTTTAGGTATTATAGCAGTAGTGACATCTTGCATTTTAGGCAATTTGCTTCTTAGTCAATAAGCGTTTTAGGTATTATAGCAGTAGTGACATCTTTCATTTTAGGCAATCTGCTTCTTAGTCCTATAGCGTTTTAGGTATTATAGCAGCAGTGGCATCTTGCATTTTAAACACTATGCTCATAATAGTTTTTTATCATAGCCTATGTTACTCAGCACTAATGTAGCATTCTAATGGTGAAAGATTTTTTTAAATCGGTCAAGTACTTTTTGAGTTTATTCGTTACAAACATACATACAAAAATACAAAGCTTTCTTCTTTATAATATTCGTAGACGACCCGGCGGACTTCGTACCGCCTTGACAGTTTCTACGGCAACAAAACAAACAAATCGTATTTCTATTTATTTATCATAAGCAAAAATTTTCTATTAATAAATATAGCCTATAGTATGTTACTCAGCGCTAATGTAGCATTCTAATGGTGAAAGAATTTTTGAAATTGGTCCAGTAGCTTTGAGTTTATTCGTTGCAAACATAATATACAAAAATACAAAGCTTTCCTCTTTATAATATTAGTATGACTTCTCAAAAAGAAAAAAATGTACCAAGTATAACGCCACCAAGATATCTTGACCCATTTAGAATGCTGACTGTTCGTATATACCTATAATTTTTTTGGTAGCTGTACAACAACTTAAATAGATAACCAAACGAGTGCAGATATATGCATTTCACAGAAACCTGAATTAATACAGTGTATTTAAGCTCCGCAAATATATGTAAAGCGTAACGGAGACGCGACGCGACGTCTTGTTTGAGCAAATTACAGGCTGCCAAGACTGTGACACTAAGTAAGGAGGACCCAGAAGGTATGCTTCAAACAAACACGCTCGTTCAACTAAGGTTGCCAACCATACTTTAAAACAACGTATCCTACGTTATTTTCCATTCCCATACTTTATTATTTTTAATAAAAATAAAGTATGGAAAATACTTTATTTCCGACTAATGCGTGCGTTTGAACGGAATATTCCTGTTGACTTAATTTCTGAACTACTGAATGATACTCAGACTCAGGTGAAGTGAAACGAAACGCAACGCTAATTTCTGAACGCGCTATAAAACAATAAAAAAATATTTGATAATGCCAAGAGTACAGAGAAATATGTTTTTAAACATTTAAATAAATAAATTGGAAATCACTTTTTTTTTTCTTTAAATCCTTTTTTATACAAGTTAGTGATTGAAAAATAGTTAGCAACCCTACGTTCAACGCACACATAGACCCCTCGTTTTATTAGCTATCCCAGTCGTCCCATCAGTGCAATAGGAATCAGGGTACCATGGAACTGTGCCGAAATATCGGATATTTAAGAATAAGAAAACGACCTCCGTAGCCGAGTGGCTTGCACGCCGGACTTTGGGCGGCGCTAACTCTGAGGTCCCGAGTTCGATTCTCGGTCGGGTCAATGTCGAAAACGAACTTTTCGATATTGTGTCGGGTCTGGGTGGTTGTGGTACCGTCGTTGTTTCTGATTTCCATGAAACGAGTGCTTTAGCTACTTACCATGGGATCAGAACAATGTATGTGATGTTGTCTCATTTATATTTATATATATTTATAAGAAAAGAAGGTAATAATCCCAAAAAAGTTACTAAATACTTTAACCTGCATTAAAATTAAAATGCATGATTTTTGTTGATCATAAAAAGCTTTTTTAATGGATACTATTACGAACACTTCGAAAAAAATAAAAAATATTTTTTTTGGCACTGCACTTAATAAAAAAAAATACGAAAAATCTTGAAAAAATGCTCACTTTTATAATTTATTTTCATTTTGTTTATTTCATATTATTTTTTCACTTTATAATTGTTTTAATAATTACGAATCTATTTCAATTTACACCATTAAAATAAAACTTATAGAAGTATTTTTATTTATTTTTTTAAGTTTTCGTCAAAACTTTCTTGTCTATGATGTTAAATGTAAGAAAAATTTTGTATTATAATATTGTTTCATTTCATTTCATTTTCATTTCATTTAATTTAATTTCATTTAGAGTATAAAGAAAATTTAAAAAAGGCTTAAAGTTACCGTATCGTTTTTGAAACGCTATGCATTTAAGGGTTAAAAATGGACACGGATCTCTGAACAGCTAGGAACCACTAAATAAGTCGACTGCCGTAGTTAAGCTTCATACAAACGCCTTCGAGCCACGCACACATAGGCAACTTCTCACGGACACGGAATCACGAAACAGCTTTTATTTTATTTATTTATTTATGGTACAGTCGGCAGCAAATCAACCTACCCAAATCTGTCAAATTTCTCCAATGAATATTGATCCTTATTACCACACAATAAAGTTCAAAATTGATTGTAGAAATCTGACAGTTTTGGGTAGGTTGATCTGCCGCCGTGTGTACACAACACAGATTATAGCTAAAATATGAATAGGGTACATATTAATATATAAAGTATTTTGCTAAACTACAATCCAATAATGTGTGCACACATGACTTAAATATTAACCCCCATACAAATAAACAAAGAATAAGGTCCGAATAGTTATTCCGTGTTTTGTCTCTTTTACTCTACTTTGAAATGATGTTTACATGTTAGGAATAAAACACAAAATAACTATTCGGACCTCATTCTTTGTTTATTTGTAAGGCAGCTAGACTATAAAGATGTGCTTTATGTTATATTTTAAACAAACAAACAAATTAAGTTTATCATATAAAACTAAGTTGTAGAGGAAGGTTTTAAGGACTTTTAAGCAATTCTGGAATTCTGCAAGACTGAGATGAAATATATCTACACTTAAATTATTATTAACTAGCGGCCTGGCCGTGACTTCGTCCGCTTGAGTGAACACCCGTATCCTATAGAACCCTATGGTAGCGCAGCGCCACCTACCGGGTCCAATTGCATGCATGTTTTATACATATAAACCTTCCTCATGAATCACTCTATCTATTAAAAAAAACTACATCAAAATCAGTTGCGTAGTTTAAAGATCTAAGCATACATACATACATAAGAACAGACAGACAGCGGGAAGCGACTTTGTTTTATACTATGTAGTGATGAGGTCTTTATATAGGCGGCGCATGCGCATTATCAAATTAAAGAAGGATATTGTGTTGTTTTTGCAGACTTGAAGTACAAAAGTGTGCGGCTCGTTATCACGTGACCGAAATTTTATTTTAAAATTTAAAAGAGCTAGTAAATTAGAAGAATCTATGTAGGAGTGGACAGTTTTGTATAAGCACGAAAGCGCAGAGTAATTGCGTCTGTTTTCTAGATAATCTAATTTAAACCTAACCAGTCTATCTTTATAAGATTTTATTTTGAGCTGCGTTCACATTGTTCGACCTGTTCCGAGGTCCGTGTCCGTGCAAGGGGTCTATGTGTAAGTTGAGTTGGAAGTTTAGAGAGAAGAGCCCTGCGCCATACCCTGCCGAAGGCTTTCACTATGTCCAAGCTAACTGCCAGCGCTTCCCCATTCCTCTCGACTGCCTTCGCCCATCGGTAAGTGCGGTACACCAAAAGATCACCAGCCGAACGACCGCGGCGAAAACCATACTGGCGATCGCTTAGAAGCTGATTCTCTTCTAGGTACTTACCTCAAGAGCTGGCAGTTTGTAATGGACTCGAGGGCGGTATGTTTTAACCCTTTCTGTACGGAAGGCATCATATGACGCCAAGACGAAAGTAGATAGGTAAGTATATAGTCAAAGTCAAAGTCAAATATTCTTTATTCAAATAAACTTTAGAAAAGTGCTTTTGAATCGTCCATAATTTTTTTACCTACTACCCATTCAGGACGTCTATTTTTAGCTGTGGAGAAGAATGGGCGCAAGAAACTCCACAGCTTTAATTCATTATGTAACGACATTTACAAAATTATATGCCGTTACGTTACCAAGTTATACAAGTTTAATATATAATGTGGTACTTTTAAAGTTTCATTTACAACCACACACAAACGCCTGGTCGGTTTAAAAGGGTTAAGCTTACCTCCTGGTTCCTCCTTATGTTGTGTCGGAACAGTCCGACCGCGGCTGTTGCTTGATTCCGTTCGTACGAAGGTTACTTTCTGCAGTCCCCTTATAGTGTGCCAAGTCTGTGTGCACTACGTCGCCGACACTGCAAGATGGAGCTGATGCATCTTGTTTAGTTTGTTTAGCCGATGTATCGCCGACGGGCTGTCACACTGCTCCACATTGTCTATTCAATCAATCATCATTCTATCAACCTTCTTCTTAGTCTGGTACTCTTAGCAGAGTGATCGTGGTTATGTGTTTTTTTTTTTTTTTGCTGCTACTCTCCGCTATTTTTGCAGGACTTTGTTTTACTTTTTTATTCTTTTCTTTCTTTCTTTTTGGGGTTTAAGTAATCTGGAGCTATAAGAGACCAACTAATTGTCTTTTTTTATCTTTTCTTTTCTTTTATCTTTCTTTTCTTTTCTTTTCTTTTTACAATATCAGTCTTAATACTAATACAATTTTCTTCTATTTTAATATTTTACATTGTTTGGTGGTTATGTGTGGGTTCTGGTGAATGACAGCTCATGCAATGCGTCTCCATTTGGCTCTATTGGAAGCTTTGTGAGAGCCAGTCGGTAATCGGTGTACTTCATCGATTCACACCACGACTGGTTCGCACCACGGTGTGAATCGCAGAAGGACGCTTTTTGAATTGGCTCGTGGATTGAAGGAGAGGGAGTTAATGAGGTATGTCCATTATGTCAATCAACAGCATGTGAATGCTACTGTTGCACAACAACGACATTGAAAGATGCAGCCATTTTTTGAAGAGAGTTTGTCGATTGCCCCTGTACATTTTTAAGCGTCACTGGACTTTTTTGGGGGCGGCGAGAAACTAAAAGGGTTCCTCAAGCCGTGTAAACGAAACACTGTCAGAGACAGTCGACCTTCTGACTCTCCTTATTTGTGTCGTAACATTCGACATACTGAATAACACTGCAATCTCGCCCCCAATGTTTGGAATTTGCTCGTTCATTTAGTTGACCCGTTAACCGCCGAGTTTTACGCACTGTCCTACACGACTGACAATTACCACATAAAATAAGTATGGCCGGCCGCGTCTCCGTTTCGGGGCAATTTGGCGGGAAAGCAGTTGGGCTTTACAGCGCCACGTTTTATGTCTGACGTTAAATGCGACTTAAAACGAAACGAATCCACAATAAAACGATTTAATTTCGATCGTAAGGCGTTATTGTGAAGCAATTAAGTTGGAATTTGAAGAATTGATTTCTCCTTAAAGAAATTGTACAGAAGGGTTTGATAAAGTGTTTTGTGGCCTTTTTATAGTATTTTGTTATGTTCTATTTGATTGAAATACTTTATTCCTTTGACCAGTTGTTTAAATCTAGTAGCCAACGCGGAAAATACAAGAATCTATTGAGTTAGTAGATCTTAAAAAACGTTTATCAACTAAAATGCGATTTGAAACTTTTTTTTTCTTTTAGTTGATGGCTTCGTGCGAATAGCACATTTAGCCAGTGTCAAAGTATTTTTTTTACAAGTACATACATACATAAATAAACAATATTTCCTTCCTGTATGATGATGATGAATGATAATAGAAATGAGAAGTGAGAAATGATATACCCCTGAACATCTCGAGTATCTCAGTAAAGATGTGGGGCTTTACGAAGTCCTCGGGCGTACTTTTTGAGAAAATTTGAAAAGTGACGTTGCACTGTTTTGTTTCATTTGCCAACACTCATGCACACTCACGAACACTTAACGGGTAATAATCCACCATAATTTGACATTAATGTTCGACATAACACAAATTTTAGAAAATAAAACAAAACCGCAGACATGACTCTTTACTTTCCCGCCAAGAAGCCTGCCATAGAATCTTGAAACTTTTTGTAGTAAACTTTAAAGAGTAAATAAAAAATAATGGTACGTTTGCACCTTTATTTATTATGATTCACTTGAAAAAAAAATTAATCTCTATTTTGCATGCTTTTATTGATTAGTGTTTAAACTTACGAACCGATGTCATAGTGACATTCATAAGAACGATCCGAACCCCTCGGGGAATCTAGTAGGGCACGGGGACACGCACTAGTGCGTGATGCCGTTCCCTCCAGATAACCTCCGAAGGTGATTCGTTTCACACGGCTTGAGGAACCTTTAAGTTTCTCGCCGCCCCCAAAAAAGCCCGGTGAACCTGAAAATACCGTCTGAGGCAATCAGCAAACTTTCTTAAATGAATTATTATTGAATAAAAAAATATTTGTAGTCTAAACTGAATGAATGATTTAGAATGTTTTAGTTTTATCATATTTGTATTAAGTTATAAAAACCTCTATAAATGAAATGAAACAACTTTTACGGATCTAAGTATACTCGCGTTTATTTTATCATCATCATCAGCTCATTTTTATATCCCCACTGCTGGAGCACGAGCTTTCCCCATGGATGGAAAAAGAGAACGGGCCATAAACTACCACGCAGGCCCAGTGCGGGTTGGTGGTTGTTAGCGACTGCTAATGCAGCCGGGACCAACGGCTCTACGTACCTTCCGAAGCACGGAGGAGCTCGAGATGATAAATTTTTGGTCACCCATCCGATGACCGGCTATTGCGAAAGTTGTATAACCTCAGCACTCGCAGACCGGGCGCATTAACCACTGCGCCATCGAGCTCCTCGTTTATTTTATAAATTAGTTTTAATAATGTTTATCCTGACGTTTCGAACCATTTGCAGGGCAATTAGGCATTTAGGCGCGAAAATATGTCTGCAGTATGCGAACATAGAGAGGCCCCACCACTACATCAGATTTGATAAACCTCAAATACTCGCTATAGAACAACGATTCATCCCTAGGATAATACGCGAAGCTATTGAAATTAAAAAAACATCCTAATTTCAATATAGAAGATGTTTGGAATTTACCACCAGCCTCGGATCCCATCAAAATATTAAATCCCAGCCCCAACACTATACTGCTAGACCAAAAGATACTGTAAGCTCTTTCTGCGTAAAACGGAACGCATCGGATTAAATTTAAATGAGGTTATACAAGCTACTAACTAATTATGAGACGACCAACACCTCAGTCTCCCTGTGACCACGGACCCTGCAAAGGGTTCTAAACGTCAGGATAAATTAATTAAAACTAATGTATAAAATAAACGCGAGTACCTAGAACCGTATAAGTTGTTTCATTTCTTTTTCATTTCATTTCAAACTATAACCTCTATAAATATATTTTTTAAATCCTTTTTTTTTATTAGGTAGGTACGATAATAAAGATACCTACTGTCATTTCTGTAACCCGGTCACGTCACGGCAGGTGGAATATCTCCCGCCCATAAGCGTCACAACCTCTCCGTTAAACCCTTGTTATTACGACACGGCTACACGGTGTCAAAGAAATAAAAGAAATAACACTGTCAGCTTGCTGGACCGCAGCCTATGGACGCTATCAACACCAAGAGTAGGTAGACCACGAGCGCATGTCAAGCCTGACGCTATAGTACTAGAAAAAAAAGTAAATCGCCTATAACTGTCGCCTAACACTGCTGGGCAAACGCCTCCATCATTGAAATCAAGTCATCGCTACAATTGACGGCTTTAGTTCTGATGCCTATATAATGTATATCCTGTTATCTCCCCGGATTTCGTACTCTTCAAACAACAAATAATTATCTATTTAAGTGTGGTAGCATTCCAGTTTAACCCTATACTTGGCATAGTTTTTTTTTGTGAAAATATATTTTATATAGTTAATATGTGTTCTTTTTTCGCTACTCGATTTTTTTTGTAAGTTAAGTGTCTCAATTAATATACTATGCCAAGAATAGGGTTAATAGGCAGAACTCCACCACCAAACTAAAAAAACACCAACTCTTTTATATGCTACAGAGGTTGCAAACGACCAATCGACTTGTTGAAAAAAAGCGATAGAGCTAATTGCCGCCCTTGATACTTTTTTTAATTGCTTACAGTATGCGTATGCCTTCGTCTCACCTGGTGTAAGGTGATGATGCGGCTGAAGGTGGAGTACTTCACCTGGAATAATCAACTACTGAGGCACTGGCTATCTATCTCTAGCTGCCGGGACACAACAATGCTACTAACGTTTATGTAATGACTATATAAAATATATAGTCATAACATAAACGTTAGTTAGTTAGTTTTGTCTAAAAGACAAAGTGGTGGTAGCTAGCCAGGCGGACAAACAAACCCTTTTTTATACCGTGAGAAATTCATCTTACGAATACCAGCGGCTCTGGGGAAGAACGCTGGTTATGCGGTAACTCTACCACCAGCCAAACCGAGTACACAAACATGTACCCTCGCTATGAATCGAGCCTGTGACCTTTGGGTCTCAAACCAACTAGCCACTAGACTACAGAGTCAGTTTAAATGCTGTAGCTTAACTGTTCCCGGTAATTTCATTGAATCTAGGTACCTTTTTAATCAAATCGGCTCAATACGGGTTATAAAGAGACTTCAGCATTTGAAAAAAAACTTCGCATTGTTCAATAATTGTCAAGTTAACCCTCCAATGGCGCCGACGGGACATATCCGTCACTCCTGTAGCCCGGTCACGTGACGGGGCCTGGGGACTTATCCCGATCATTAAGCGACACAGACCTGTTAAACCTTTGTTATTTCTAAACAATGTCCGCCGCTTTTACAGCCGTAATGCTGCGAATGAAACAATTTAGATGTCTAACGCCGTTATCGCTGGAATGTACCTACCTTAGTACTGCGTAGTACTAGTTAGTAAGACTTTGTAATATGAAAAAAAAAAAAAAGTAAAAAGTAAATAGTGTTGAATAATTTCGGCGGGCTGGTTAGAACCACGATAGCTCAATTGGAAGAGCACCTGACCCGGTATGTCAGAAGGGTGCAGGTTCAAACCCTGCTCGTGGAAATTTTTTCAACATTTGTGTTTTTGTAATTTGTTCGCAACTAAATTTGCGTTAAAAATTATATAAACCTTTGTAATATGGTTTTGTGTTTATGGCGAAAATCCATGGTAAAAGGAACTTAATAAAGCGCAGTAGCTTTCGCGTTCGACCGGCGATCGTGAAAGTTAAGCAACCTTCCCAATGCCGGGTACCCGGATGGGTGACCAAATTTAAATAGTGATTGTTGTTATTTCATAACGAAGCTTCTCTTGGGCTAGAATTGGTGTGAGTGTAGGAAAATTTATTTATTTATTTATATTGGAACATAAACAAAAAAAGACCTGCGTTCTCTACCATTCAGTCCGTTGTCTCAATATTCTCAAAAGGAGTTCAAGGGTTAACTATCTAGTCACATAAACTAGTACTTAGTTACCTATATACTTAGTATTAAAAAACAAAAATAAAAGCATTCCTAGCGATTCGGGCCGCGATCGCTCAAGTAATTCGCTTTACAGCTCTTAATGGGGGTATCAAACGATGAAAGTTTTAATTTTCCAACGTTTTACGGCTAGGCGTTGACGGCTCCATCGTCCCGGACAATGGCGGGTTGAAGGCGACCTTATTTTATAGCGATTTGATAAAGTCAACAGTTATAAAATGTTCGTTATAATATTTTGGGTGACGTTCGAAATTGTTGGTATGCTACTAAAATTTTTATAGTTTTATTTTGTTCACAATTAGTTGCGTTTTTGTTTTTTTTTATGAAAAAATGGGCGGTCCCATATTTTTTATAAATATCTAAGGTAAGCGACTGAACTTAGATGATTTCTACAATGAATTAAGCTTGCTCAGAAAATGTCTGAGCATGACAAGAGGCAAAGTTCATAAGCTTTTGTAAGACAGTACGCATAAAGTAGACAGTAGACCTATCAATGTGGTAAAGCTAAGACTCTTGCGACTTATGGGGAGCGTCTTTCTTTCTTTGGCCTGTTTAGTCTGAAAGATAGAAGAACCCTGTTGGATTAGCTCTTTTTGCATAAATTAGTCAATGGGAACTTAGATTGCCCCCAGTTGCTGCGGGAGTTGAATCTTAACGCTCCATTTAAACTGCCTCGTCCTTCCAAGTACAACCCTTTCTCCACCCGATTGTGTAATACCAACGCTGCCCAATGTTCTGCCTTGAATAGAATGCAGAATGAGTACAACAGTTTTTCGTAGCAAGATGAAGTTGACATTTTTGCAAACAGCTTGCTAAAATATAAAAGCCTGATTTTGGACTCTTTCGTTTCATAGTTAATTAACTAATTATATTTTTCTCTTTCATTAAGTTTTATATAATAAATTCAGTAGATATTAGTTTTACGTCTATAAGTAGATATTTGATATTATTTGCTTTTTTTTTCTCAGTTTTATTATTATTGTTTTTTTTCTTCTAATACGTCCCACCGGTGCATGTCGTGGCGACCTATAATTGAGACAGCATTTAGCTTTAAGATTTAAAATCATAGCTTCTTTCTAGTTTTAATGTATGTCTTGTTGGTTGTCCTATTTAAATAAATAAATAAATAAATAAAAATAGATCTTACGCATCAGAAATGTTTTCCAAGTTAGCAACTAAGCTTCTTTGCGTAAAGCAGAACGCACCGGATTAAATGAGTTATTTAACACGCTGGGTCCGCTGACAAGGCTACCAGAGGCCATCAGCAAACACTCTCAAAAAAGTGATTAAATAGTAAACGTACTTTTGATTACATCGATATGTTTTATTTAAGAACGCTCTCAGAACAATATACCACATCACTAGCAGGTACTTTGATGTAGCTGTTGATTATATCGATATGTTTTAATTAAGAACGCTCTCAGAACAAAATATACCACATCAATAGCAGGTACTTTGGTGTAGCTTTTGATTTTATCGATATGTTTTATTTAACAAGCTAGACGATTCAGGCCTGAGGGGCCCTATCCACAGCTGGTGTGTCGACTATCTAAGGAATAGAAAATATAAAGTTAAAATTGCCAACAGCCTCAGTAACACGGTTTCCGTTACCTACGGAACAGCACAAGGATCTGTATGTGGGCCTTTGCATTTTCTGTCCTATGTGAATGATATGGACGCAATATTCCGTAGCTGTAAGTCATACCAGTTCGCTGATGACACATGCCTGATAATCACAGGCGATGACTTAAAAGAAATCAGCACCCTGCTCCAAAATGACTTTAATAGGCTGAACATGTGGTGTCACGACATGGGTCTAGTGCTGAACGCCCAAAAAACAAAGTTAATGCACATAAAATCTCCGTATTTAAAATGCAGCACACGAGTGTCCGATCTATTAGCCCACACTCACTCTTGCCTACACAATAATATAACAAATTGTGACCTTAAATGTCCTACTATTGAACAGGTTCATACACATATGTATTTGGGACTACTCATAGATAGTAAATTTAACTGGGGTCCACATATTGTGCGAGTATGTGATAAGCTACGGGCGATCTTGGCAAAATTTTATATTATTAAAAACCGCCTACCATTTAAAACAAGACTCCTACTGTACAATGCTCTCTTTGACTCAGTAGTGTCCTACGGGATTTCCAGCTATGGCCGTACTTTCAAGACCTATCTTGATTCAATATATAGATTGCAATATAGAATACTTAAGCTAATAATATCTCCAAATTTAAAATCTGCGTTTAAAAATGAGAACGATCTTTTTAAATATTGCAAAACCTTGCCAGTTTATGATAAAGTTAACATCTGCCTTTTAAAAGAACAATTTTTTAATGGACAGATACAAGCTAAAATAAATCATCCTATATATACACGTCGAGCCGCACAACATAAACTAGTTACCGTATCGGCAAACAACTACTACGGGGAACGGACCAGCGCATTCCAAGTTCCACGTCTAATTAATTCTTTGCCTACCTCCACGCGTGATGCAATCACTGAACACAATATTAAATACCAAATAAAAAGTTATTTTTTGGCAGCTTTAAAATAAGTATTCTATGTTGTGTTCGGAAATGTGATCGTACTGTCAGAACGGTGTCGATTCTTAGAATTTATTATAATATGAATGTATTTGATTACCTACTTTATTTCTGATAACGTGGAAGAATACCATTGTTAGGTACTACACACAAACCCAAGAGGCTTAAGTAGTACCCCATATTATAAAAGTAATGTATGTTTTGATTCCGATAATAAATAAATAAAATAAATAAAAACAACGCTCTCAGAACAAAATATACCGTATCACTAGCAGGTACTTTGGTGTAGCTTTTGATTTTATCGATAAGTTTTATTTAACAACGCTCTCAGAACAAAATATACCACATCACTAGCAGGTACTTTTGATGTAGCTTTTGATTTTATCGATATGTCTTATTTAACAACGCTCTCAGAACAAAATATACCATATAACTAGCAGGTACTTTGGTGTAACTTTTGATTTTATCTGTATGTTTTATTTAAGAACGCTCTCAGAACAAAATATACCACATCATCACTAGCAGGTACTTTGGTGTAGCTTTTGATTTTATCGATATGTTTTATTTAACAACGCTCTCAGAACAAAATATACCACATCACTAGCTAGCAGGTAATCTTAGTGGAATAGCTCAGGCACAGAAGAGCTCAGGTAATATTCGCCTGGGTGACATTTGATTGGGTGTTCTAGGTGGAATACCTCAATACATCTTAGTCTTGCCGTGACCACAGACGCTGCAAAGAGTTCGAAAGGTCAGGGTGTTGTATATTTTAATGTAAAATATTATATAAAAAATATATATAATAAAAATATAATAAAATATAATAAATATATTATATGTAAATTAAACATTAATAGTTCCGTATCAAGTGTTACATTTCTCTCCCTTTCTCTGTCTTTCTCTTTACAAATATATAATACAAATGATAGTAGGTAAAATGCAAAATATTTGGTCCCAAAATTCGCATTGAATTACTTATGTAAGTACGGAAGGAGCATTTAACCTTGATCCAATCTCAGAGCAACTAACATGGTAGTATTAGTCAAACACGAGGAATAAAGTTTGTTTGTAAGTATTTGGAGACACCTACTACGGGTTTTTCTTGAGAAAATGGTTATTTAATATTTTGTGCATACCTACATAGTAGTGAAAATGACTGTTATGAATGGAACATCTTTTAAATTCTTGAAGCTTGTCTTCAGGAAATGGATTTTATAACTCTGTGTTTTAAATTTTTCAACCACTCACCAGCTCACCATAAATTTGAACAAATTTAGAAAACATATGTTATGGCGTTAGCTCATGTTTAGTACGTTTCTGTAATATCAGGTAGATTAATCACTGCACATGGAAATATTAACCCACTTGCCCTACCAAGAAGTCATTTTGATTGTTGCTAGATCCATGTTTAACATTCAATACCTTTGCTCCTCCGTGCTTCGGAAGGCTTACGTGCCTACGCAGCCGTTGGTCCCGGCTGCATTAGCAGTCGTTAACAACCATCAATCCGCACTGGGCCCACGTGGTGGTTTATGACCCGTCCTCCTTGTCCATCCTTAGGGAAGGTTCGTGCCCCAGCAGTGGGGACATAAAATCACAAATCTTTCAATTTGTGTTTTTTTTTTTGCTTCACCTGATGTTAAGTAGAAATGGAGTCTAGACGCATGTAACGTTGTAGATTTATAGAATAGCAGACAATAATTTTTCAAAACAAACTTATTAGTTTTGTATAGTTTAGTTCTGAAGTGCCTCAATAGATGGCGCGAGCAGTCTTGAAAAAGTAGGGGATTCGATATTGATCGATTTCTGTCGTCTTTGGTATGATTATTTAAGATAACTGGTGCAACGTGAAAACTCGCAGCATCAGTCCCACTCAACCTGCGGGCTTACATATTGCTCTTTCACGTCTCGTTTGATGGAGTGGGAATAGGAAGATAATTTCCAGTTCTTGTAGTAAGGGCTTTAGCTTAATAGGAAGCGGTTGCAGCCGAGTTTTCTCGTACGAGATGGTAATCACGTATGAACAACTTGCAGCACAAATAGATACGATGAAATCAAGTAAACGTATGTAGTATGAACTTAGTGTACCTATGCTTTATAAGTTTTTCATGGAGATTCGGACAGTTATCGCACTGTCCTTTTTGTTAAAAAAAACAAACAAAAACCTATAAAATTGTCTTATCTTGCTACTTCTGGAATTTATGTCGATGATTTATTTTAACGAGTGGTTGTTTTAACAAGCTAGAACAATAATTAGCTCTTATGAACGTTATTATGCATAACACAAAATGAGTACATTATATGTTAGGTGACATGCTGCGTAATGTTATCCGTTTAACAAAGATGGCTGACACATTAACACAACAGAGCTTTTAAATAAGTTAAATAAAAAAATTAAAGTACTTTTTTCAATACATTTAAATCAAATGGAGTGTACTAAAAAAAGGACAAGTTGTATAAATCTCGTTGTGACCACTTCAACGGACAAGAATTGCCATGCGTACACAATTTTTTTTGTTTTTTTTTTAAATTCATAAGTTTCATTTCAATCGGTGAATAGAAGACACTTTCTAAAGGCCATGTTTTAAATAACACACGCCTCCGTGGCAACAGTCACAACATAAAGTATCTAATTAACTAGTTGCGTTTGCTGAGCAAATAATGATGTCCTTACTACGTTATTCCTTGGGATCTCAAAAAAGAATAGATACGCGCGTTTGGATTATCCTGTCAACGTTCCGTGTAGTAGATAAAACATTTATTTATTTGACAGTAGAGATTTTTTAGTCTGCCTTGCTGGCATAAAAAAAAAAAATTAAATTTGAAAAAAATCCACGGGCGGGATTCCAACCCGCACCCCATGACATGCCGGGTAGTTGTCGACATTGAATAGGGCTCCTTTGGCTTATAAAGTAAAAGTAGATAGTGTTGATTAATTTCGGCGAGTTGGATTGAGCCACGGTAGCATAGTTGGCAGTGCACCTGACCCGGCATGTCATGGGGTGCGGGTTCGAATCCCGCTCGTGGGTTTTTTTTCAACACTTTGTCTTTTTCAAATAGTAATTTGTTCGCAACAGTATTTGCGTAAAATTATATGTAAATAATCATAAAAAAGTAAAAGTAAATTTAATACTTTATCTGTCCCACTGCTGGACAGAGGCCAATATAAATGTAATAAATTAACTTTTATTCAAATTGAACTACACAATCCAAACGTAGATAAATAATAGTAAATAACATAATCCAAATAATTTCGTAGCAACAACACCATCAACAAGTAAGCTTAAAGCCTTAAAATGTCTATCCTTAATTATTCATGTAATAATTTTAAATACGTATACTAGACAATAACTATTTACTTGATTTGGTAAGTTAAGTTACGTATACTAGACATAACTATTAACTTGATTTGGTTTGCTAAATCATTGACATAACATTTAATTTATTGACCATTGTGTCTACTTAGTAATTAGAATATGTCGGCACCATCATCTCAAATACATGACAGTCTTAAAGAACAAAATATAACCTTAAAAACTAAAATAAATAAGTTCATGTAGTAGGGTCGCAGTAGCTACGTGTGGCAGTGGTGAAGTAACTACCTTTAGTAATAAACCCCGTTTAATTATTCATTTAACAGCGACACGGAACCCTGAAAAGACATTGGCTGTGAACTAATTTATTTTCCCATCCACGAATGCCAGACTTCATTTCCATTCATGGAATGAGCAAATTAGTCCGCGCACTACGAGAGATGGTGTGAAAGCTTTATTATTTAATAATTAAATCAACTTCAAGCAGTCGTCCTATTAAAACTGGAAAGGACTCCGTCTTGATCCTCTTAATTTTTAATTTAACACCCATTCCTCAGGCGGAGATGTAATGGGAAATGATTTTCCTTAATTTATTCAGTGTCCTATTTTGTGGCAGACCAAGTCTTTTTCTTTTATTTCGCTTTGTGCTCGGAGCAGAGAATTTCAAATATCTGTGGCTTTGTGTTAGACGATGTAACAAGAGATATTGCCAAGTAAGTATCTTGCCAGTTATCTTTCTATCGTTCGTCTGATTTCTAGTCTTGATCTTATTGACTTAAGGCGAGCGTTTCCGACTGTGAGATTTCCAAGGCGCTCGGGACTGAATAATGTCGCGAGCGTCGAATTAGGCAATAATGTGGATTTTATTGAACGTTTACTTATTATTCAAATTATAATGGCCGACAACTATTACATATTCAAAGATTGACTGACTGAAACGGTGTAGCCTGAATAAAATGATATTTAGTCTAATAATAAGACGTATGTTTGATATTATACCTATTCGACGCAGGAAATTGTAAAATATCGTGAAAATACCAGCCGAAATTATTAGATAAAAGGCGAATGAATAACATGTATTGTTTTTGGATTTAAAATCCTTATACATTTCGAATAAAACTCATTTAAAAACACCGTTTTTTGAAAACCCTCGCCTTGTAATACTCTTGTTTTGATAGCTTTTTCTTTTGAAATTTATTATCGCCTCGGTGACCTTGTGCTCTCTCCCGGGTTCAATTCCCAGGTCAGCAAAGTGTGTTTCGGAGTTTTCGATGCATAGCCCGTGTATGCGATCACCAACCCGCATCTGGCAAGCGAGGTGATTAAGCCATTACCTATCAAATGTAGTGATGACATGATTACAATGAAGGAGGCCTTTGCTCAGCAGCTATTTATTTACTTACTCTCTTTTACAATTAAAAACTTTCTCATTTGCAATGTAGATTTCCCACAGATTGTTAGTATCTGTGTGAAATCTAAAGAAGCTAAAAGATACGAGCATTTAAAAATTTTACGCTGTTAGCATCTCCAAGAACAGTCGTAAATCACCGCTATGCAGTTATTAATGCACCTTTGTCTTAGAGCGTAGTTATAGTGAATTAGTCTGTCTAATTACCAAGAGAAAAGCATTAAAATATTTCTATTAACAAGTTGGAACTACTTTAACGCTTAGAATAACTCCGCTGTGAACTAAAAAGAATAATGGGCTTTTAAACTTGAATTTCATAAGTAATTCCTTTGTGTGAGCATAAAACTAGTTCAAGATTTTTTATTGTCTATAAATAGTTGAAGAACTCGATGGCGCAGTGGTTTACGCGTCTGCGAGTGCTGAGGTTAAGGAACTTTCGCAAAGGCCGGTCATCGCATGGGTGACCAAAAGTTTATCATCTCGAGCTCCTCCGTGCTTCGGAAGGCACGTAAAGTCGCTGGTCCCGGCTGCATTAGCAGTCGTTAACAACCACCGCACCGCACTGGGCACTTCTCTCTATCCATCCATAGGGAAGGCTCGTGCACCAGCAGTGGGGACATAAAATGAGCTCATGATGAAATAGTTGGTTTGTTCTTTAACCAACTCTACAGTCTAGTGGTTAGATCTTAGACACTGAGATCCCAAATTCGATTCCCAGTCGTAGTTTCGGTGGTATTAGAGTTCTTTTTAAGGTAAACCCCTGTAGTTTAGCTGCACCATTCAAGTAAAGTTAAAAGGGTTAAAAATAACAAAATAATTATTTGGCAAAACCTTATGTGTCATCATCATCATCAGCCTACACTAGTCCACTGCTGGACATAGACCTCTCCAAGTGCACGCCACTAAGCACGATCCGCGGCTACTCTCATCCAGCTCTTGCCAGCCACCTTGCGAAGATCGTCGCTCCACCTAGTCTGAATACATTAATTAAAAATTATTTTCCAAGCTTTTATTGTACTGTCGTGACATTAGTAAGTCTATGTTCCATTCACATACGAAAAGGCGACGCGCGCGACGCTCGCGATGCGATGCGCACAGAGATAAGAACATTCAGACGTAAAATTAAATTGATATTTATTTTTGTATGAAAGTAAAATGTGACAAATTATATAAAGTCGTAGAACAAATGTAGTTGTTTATGGTGTTATCTACCTAGTCTTGCAAGGTTGTTGATGTTTTACAAATAACCCTGTATATAATTTTTATAGTCAGAATGAGATGAGAATTGTATACGGATCAAATCCTTTGGATCGAAGCTACATTGCAATTGGAGAATCCCGAGGCGAATTGTACGAAAACAATTATCTAACTACTTCAAGACCTTTGAGTGTTCTAAATAAATAATTTCATCGCCCGAGGCCGCGACCCGAACCGATTTCACTTCGGAAACATTAGATGGCCGGCATTACCATTTGCTTTGGGAGCGGCCGTGTTTATAATTCAAATAATTTATTTGGTATACTCTTGTAGTGTTGTACACACGGCGGCAGATCAACCTACCCAAAACTGTCAAATTTCTACAATCAATTTTGAACTTCATTGTGTGGTTATAAGGATCAGTATTCATTGGAGAAATTTGACAGGTTTGGGTAGGTTGATCTGCCGCCGTGTGTACGTACTTTGGTCTAAATTTGAAGTCAAAGTTAAATCGTTTATTCAATATAAACCTTTACAGGCACTTATTGGCGTCAAAACTAAGTATAAAATTCAAATAATAATAAACTAATATTTAGTATAACTAAACAACTGAATTTGCTACCAGTTTGAAATTTGGGCTCTCCCAAATCCAAAGCCTTCGACCGAAAAAAGATGGCAAGTAGGTACTTAACTCAGGAGGCTTTTTTCTTAATCTCCATCTTTTAGTCCAAGACATAGTCCAAGCAAGAACATGTACTTTAATATTATAATAAGTAAATAGTGAGTAAAATATATTACTATTGTTTCGTAAAAGAAACAGAGATAATGGATGTAATGAACTCTAAGTGTACAAACACAGTGGGAGCGGCGCGGGAGGCGGAATCCGTGAGCGGGTGTCGTAAACACATAGCTTCTTATAGTCCGGTCAATCTAGACATAAAAATGGGAGCGAAGGTACATAAATTCGCATCAAGCTGAAAATTGGTAGAATCGTTAAAAATGTGATTATAAATAAAACTTAAAAGTTCCCCATCATTCCCGTGTATGGAAAAAAATTTACTCGAGGTCAAAGGTCAAAAAAATGAGTTTTTCGCGATTTTCAGCGAAACGGTAAGTCTTATTATAAAAATATCTTAGACAAAAATTGTAGGTCATCATATTATCTATCAAAAATGTATCAGTGCTTTTTTTTCTACGAGCCACCCTTTCTGGGATATAACGATTCAAAAAGTTGTTCAAGTTGTTATGGGCATAATATGCATGAGTGCGCCACGTATATACATCTCTTATCTAGAGTTGTTATATGTTGAAATATTTTTCTATCGGTGATTGTAACTTATACTTAAAATATAAAATATACTTATAATTTATGTACCTTCGAATGTCTAGATTGACCGGACTATTATGCGTGTGAACAAAGTAACAGCGGCGTGGGTAGGGTTACCATCTGACAGGCGTTCGTATTCGATAGGCATTTTATGAATTGTGACATCACAGAATTGATTAAAATCTGTCAGCTTGTATTTTCTATATTCGTACACAATGCATATGTGGAGCGAATGTTTTCCATAATAAACACACAGTGAAGTAAAGAAAGGAATCACCTGACTATAGAGTCGGTAAAAGCGCTATTAGTAACCCAAGAAAACTTTAAAAACGTTTCTTGTAAAGATTTTTATATTTATGTATGAAAAAAAGAACTTTTGAAAAAAATTATGTCTTCGCAAAATATCACCCAGTGTAAAAAGTTTGTTTGTTCTAAATTAGCTCAGTATTCGTAAATTGTTCATTATTTTTACTTTGAATAAATATCAGTCTTTAAAATTATCTATTGTGTATTATTTATTTTAAGACTTAAGTACAGTTTTTTTTACTATAGACAGGCATTTTTCTGAAAAATCAGGCGTTATGTGCATCATATACAGGCATCTTCCCTGACATGGATGGTAACCCTGGGCGCGGGTAAGCGGTGTCCGCAGCGGGGTAAGCGGGCAGTGTCAGCGGCGCGGGCGGTCGCGTTTCCCGCTCGTGGCGTCCGATTGCCATGATAATGCAACGTGTTAACGCTGAGACGTCCCGCGAAGTACTGTGTTCACCAGTAGGAATATGCGTTTTCCGCATCCGCTCCCGCCTCCCTCGCCGCTCCCACTGTGTTTATACACTGAGGAGTATGCAACAACCAGCATTAGTGATTCTCGGAGAAATAACCATTTCTCTGAAATGTGTAGTTACTGCATTGTTCTGTAGTGTGGCTGAAACTTTTAGAGTATTGAAATGAAACAAATTTTACGGATCTGCTCGCGTTTATTTTACACATTACTTTTAGAGTAGGTAGTTGATAAGAATTGAAGGTTATATGAAAGTTATTGTAACATATTAATTTGTATTTGATTCTAGATAGTCTTAGTCGTTAGAACGTTCTCAGACCTAGCAATAAGTTAATAATGTATAATTTCAAAGCAGGGTATATATATACACGGGGCAACTCGCTCGAGACACTAGTTTTAATAGTACCGGATGAAGAAAGCGCTTTGGCGCGTTGTCAAACTGGCAAAAAAAACAAGTTCAGATTTACGTAATCCAATTTACAAAATCATAGACAAATGGTACATAATATAAATAAACCCTTGATCACTCGCTAACCCAGTGGGCAGAATTCATTACCTCCCTCCCTCAATCCACGATGACTGACTGTGATTACAAGGCTTCTGATAGAGTCGAATGGAGGCGCATTGCAAGAGCCGTTATTCACCAGGAGCCACCCATAACCATGACCACTCTGCCATGAGTGCCCATCACCATCGCCAGCTCAATTATATCCCCACTGCTGGGGCACGAGCCATCCCTAGAGGATAGGGAGAACGGGCCGTAAATCCACGGGGGCCCAGTGTGGATTGGTGGTTGTTAACGACTGCTAATGCGGCCGGGTCCAACGGCTTTACGTCCAAGAGTGCACGACAGAAATATCTCGGTGTGGTTTGTGGTAAGGCTGTCAAGGGTCTTACGTCAATTCGTCATAGTCATGTAAACCATCAACCAGTTACAATTTTTTTTTACAATTTAAGATACAAAATTATTGTGACAGAGAGAAGCATCCAAACATTGCCATAAATCCTTTTATCAATAAACTCAAAATGCTTTTAACCAAATCAAACATGGTTCGAGTGCGCGTGGTAGGGCCCCGGTTTGTTTAGGCAGAGTTCTAACTCGCGTTTCTTTGTCAGCCTCTTTACCTTTCCCAAATAAAATATTCAGCATATCTTCATTCGGAACGCCCCTGCAATATTAAGGGACGTAGCAAGTTATTGATAAAATGGAAGGGATGCGGAATCGAGCCCTATCGTTTATTAATAGTTACGATAAGAATTATTATCCGCCTCTGTGGTCTAGTGGCGAATATGAGTCTCGAATCAAGAGGACCTGAGTTCGTTCGTGTAACAGAAAAGTGTGGTTAAAATGAAAAGAATAAGAATAAGAATAAGAAACATTTATTGACCTGCACAAAAACAAATACAAACAGATGAGAAAAATAAAAATAAAATAAAACAGAAGAACATCTAAAAAAAAAGAAAAAGAAAAAAAAAAGATAAAAGATCCAAAGAGTATCTTCAATTTGTTGTTACTGAGGCATAATTATTAACTTGTGTGGACCCTGTGTGGTGCTGGGGATAAAGAATTGCACCACCCCATCTCTTCCCGTGGGTGTCGTAAAAGCCGACTAAGGGACCATTCCAGAGGATGGGCAGCATCTCTCTGAGGTTACCCTCAACTTACTGCGATCGCCAACCCGCCTGCCAAGCGTGGCGATGCGCGGCGTGGCGTGTCGGCAAACGTAGTGTAGGACGCCCTCAGACTAGGTGTTTCGACAATCATCATTCTTTAATTCCTTTGTTTCTAAATATGGAGACTGCAGAAGGGAAGCCTAACACAAACGCGGTTGAGAAACGCACACATAGACAACACACTCTCACGGACACGGCAAACTCGTAACAGCTGCGCTGGACTGTTCCGAAATGTTCTGAGATTCGTGTCCTCGCAAGGGGTTGTAGAGCTTACCCTCTGGGTCTCCTTACTACGTTATTATCGCGTTCTATTAGTCATAGCGTGATGTAATATAGCCTATAGCCTTCCTCAATAAATAGACTATTCAACACAAAAATATTTGTTTAATTTGAACCAGTAGTTCCTGAGATTAGCGCGTTCAACCAAACAAACAAACAAACTCTTCAGCTTTACAATATTAAGTACTAGTTGTGCCCCGCGGTTTCACCCGCGTTCTATTAGTCATAGCGTGATGTAATATAGCAATAAATTATAGCCTTTCTCAATAAATGGACTATTCAACACAAAAACAATTTTTCAATTCGAACCAGTAAAATTCAAAATTCAAAATCATTTATTCAGTTTAGGCTACAAGTAGCTCTTGTGAATGTCACTATGCCATCGGTTCGTAAGTCTACTCTGGGCGGGAGATCTTGTACTGAGAAGAACCGGCAAGAAACTCGGCAAGTGTCCAGCTCTTTTCTCCCTTATATCGTCAAAAATATTGGAAAATGCCGTATCATAGAAGGACACTTTCCATTACAAATAAACACAAAAATATAGAAGACAACTACAATATGTAAAAAAAAACAAAATAAAAAATCTAAGTTAACAAATTTACATCAGGTAAAAGTTTCAATTTCGAACAAACAAACAAACAATCTCTTCAGCTTTATAATATTAGTATAGAATGTGGAGAGGTGTCATTTGTCTATATCTACATACTTTTACTTACATAAAAATAAAGATATGATATGGTTGCCCATTGCGAGTGTGCGCGAGTTTTATTCATTATTTGGTCACTTTAATGAAAGCGAGAATTTTTGTGGCAACATTTTAATTCATTGTATCGCTTTCGCTGTCTGAGGGAGTTCAATATGCTTTTAGGTTCCGCAATGCTATACAAAATTTCGTTTTCGTTACCGTGATCGTGAATGGCAGAGAACCTGCACTATGTACCTAACACTCTTCACTCTTTTCCGCTTCATCAGAAACTCACTCTTATACTTCACTAGCTGTGCTCGCGACTTCGTCTGCGTGGAATAGGGACTTTCGGCAGCATTTTTAATTTTTTAGGCTCTTGTTCCCGTTTTTGCAACATTTTTCACTGATGCTTCGCTCCTATTGGTCTCAGCGTGATGTTATATAGCCTAAAGCCTTCCTCGATAAATGGACTATCCAACACAAAAATAATTTTTCAATTCGAACCAGTAGTTCCTGAGATTAGCGCGTTAAAACAAACAAACTTTTCAGCTTTATAACATTATAATAATAATTTAGATATAGATTCGTCCGCGTGGATTTGAGATTTAAAAAGAAACAATTTTTTAAATAAAATATAACTTAAATTACCCGCCAGAAATGTACATCTCTATCAGTGAAAGAATTTTTGGAATTGGACCAGTAATTCCAGAGACTAGCCCCGACATACAATCAAACAAATGTCACAAACGTTACCTCTTTATTGATAACTAGCGGCCCCTCCCTGCTTCGCACGGGTGGACAATTTTTTTTGATATAGCCCATGTTACTTAGCGCTAATGTAACATTCTAACTAATGGTGAAAGAATTTTTTAAATCTGTCCAGTAGAGAGTGGTTTGTATGTATGGGAAAAGAAAATTGTTGTTTTTACTATTTTCCTCGTATTTTTACATTTTTTCTCTACATAAGAACCTTCCTCAGACTTCATCAAACACAACAAAAAAGAAATCGGCCAAATCGATTCTGCCGTTCTCGAGTTATGAGATTATCACAACATTTAGCGATTAATTTTTATTTATATAGATGATAATAATAATGAAAATGATAACGATAATGATAATGAAATAATTTATTGCCTCAAAAAATTAAAAAAAAAAAAAAAAAAAGTGACACAAGTTCATAGCCAAATAGGAATGGCTCAGCTTTCACTGAGATTTTCTCAGCGCTGGTTTTCAGCCGTTTCCCCTTTCCCTGAGGTGAAGAGCGGAAAATATTGTACAGGAGGAGAACATTATTTTAAAACCTGTGTGTGTATATGGTGTGAAGGAGGGTGTGTCCATGTGTGATGTCCAAATACAGTATTTACCTGTACCAATTCATAATATCCAGTATTTACATGTACCAAAAAGGTTCCCTGCCACTGACCCACTTACAGCCGTGTAAATATCGGCGTCCACTTCACTAATTTTATTAATTTTAATCACCACCTTCGCGTGACCGCCCACATTAACTCTCCACGGAGCATGGGACTCGATAAAATAACTTACGACTAACGTTGTTACGCCCCCTTTAAAATATCATTAAAACGTGTATGCGGACGATAAGGGTTTGTTAATGAGCTGTATTATAGTAATGTACGTACGCTTTGTTGTTTATGATGGTAGTGTTATGAGTTTTAATGGTCGCAATGGCTTGTTAATCAGCGCGAGATAACACCTTTTTTTGTCGTCAGAAGTTTATAGGTGACTGAAGTACCTATTTGTTCAAATTTTTTTATGTAGTGAAAAATAGTAATACCGGCCTTCATACATGTGCTTCATACCCTACGATAAATTGGTGCGAATTTGCAGTTACGCCTGTGATAGGAATTTGTCGCAAATTCTTTTGTAACAAGTATTCGTAAATTAGTGTGGCCGGCAAATATGCATTTATACATTCCACCTGGGAACCCTACTTTGTTTATGTTAACCCTTAAATGCATAGTGTTGCCTTTATGCAACAATACATATATAATGTAATAAAAATTATTTAATAGACTATTATATTTATATTAAAATAAATATTTAGAATAATATCTACTCTGTAATTTAAACATGTTTTTTTTAAAAATTAAGATTTTAAAAAAACACAAATGTTGAAAAAATTATAATATTGTTGAAAATTAATTATTGTTGAAAACGATAGCTCAATTGGAAGAGCACCTGACCCGGTATGTCAGAAGGGTGCAGGTTCAAACCCTGCTCGTGGAAATTTTTTCAACATTTGTGTTTTTGTAATTTGTTCGCAACAAAATTTGCGTTAAAAATTTTATAAACATTGATTAAAATTTTCTTAAATTTAATATCATAGACAAGGAAGTTTTGACGGAAACCTCTTTAAATAAGAGAATGCAACCTTTTTTTGAAAAAATATATAAAAATACTCTATATTCATCTATTTTATTTTATTTATCTATTTTAATGATGTAAATTGAAACAGATTCGTAATTAGTAAAAAAATTATAAAGTGAAAAAATAATATGAAATAAAGAAAATGAAAATAAATTATTAAGGAGAGCATTTTTTCAAGATTTTTCGTATTTTTTTTAAAAAAAGTTAAAAATTTGACTGTAGTAAGCGATGGATCATTGTTTTTTATTCCCGGGTAAACCCTCATTGTCCTACTTTACCTCCACTAATCTCAAGTTGGTAATGAGAAAAGTTTGTATTCTATCTTCTTTCACCTTTTTAGGCGACATTAATGCTGATTTTATATCTTTCAGATTTATGCATACTATTTGTACACCGAATTTAAATAAAGCAAAGTTTTAAGCAAATATTTTTTATTGATGTAGTATGTATTAAAAGGTGCAGCTGAATCATCATCATCCGCCTATACTAGTCCACTGCTGGTCATAATGGCCGCTGAATCAATTGCGGATAATTTCAGGTATGGCTGCATTTAAACTATTTTTTTTAAATTATCCTATTTCATGGTTCGGGTAAGCATTTAATTTTTTCACTGTATTTTATAAATATTTATGATTATTTACCCTATTTCATTACTGTGCAATCAAAAAATGTGTTTAGAGAGAAAAAACAAAGAGTGTATGGGTGTACCATACATTCTGATTTAGTTTATTAACTCTGAGTCACTTATGCTATATCATCTAATTATTAATTTTATTGCAATCTAGGCCATCGCGCTAAACGAACGTCGCGTGAGAATCACTACCAACTTTTCACTGTGAACGGAAATAAATAACTACTTTTCGGAGCATTAGTCTTACTGCACTCCTCAACTTAAACTAAACTTACAACTAACTTATCTACAACTACGATTTACCTGTACAGCACTACTACGCTGTACAAAGAGAGAAAAAGAGAAAACCAAAAGAATTAAAGAATGAAGATCGTCGTTCCACCTAGCCTGAGGGCGTCCTACACTACGTTTGCCGGTACGCGTTCTCCACCTAAGAACTCGTTTACCGCATCGGTAATCGGTTCTGCGGCTAATATGACCGGCCCACTGCCACTTCAGCTTCCTAATATTGTGGGCTATGTCGACGACTTTGGTTCTGTGTCGGATCATCTCGGTATCAAAGGTCACCCTTAAATGTCCCAATACGTCTCGTACTTTAACTCATTAAGTTACAGTAACTTAGATTACGTTATTAATTTTCAAATAGAATATTAATTAATTAGAAAACGTGATCTAAGTCTGCAATCTCAATTATGTCGTGAGAAACTTCTGTGCTCGTTCTAAACTAGAAAAATATTTTTAGTGAGGTTCATTTAGTATGTACCTTACCTTGTACAGTCACGAGATTAACATGATACACTTTTGACTAGTTTTGACTCTTATTCCATTATATTAAGAGTTAAATTGTTTTTTATGCTATTGGTCGTGAACTGTACCGATCGCGTGACAAAAACTTCATTAGAAATTTAGTAGTAAATTAATTCGTTTTCAATGGTTGAAATGCGAATAGTACACAAGCGATTAATTAGGGGCTTACCAATCGCTGACAGCTGGATAAAGTCAACGACAAATTTCTTTGATACACTGTGAACTTTGTACCGTCCTTATGCCCTTGTAATGAGTGTGAAATTAGAAAAGCAAACCAAGGAGCTGTGGATAAACTACAAACCGAAACACTCACGCGAAACTACGAGTCGTAAATGAGAGGTGAATTTAGATTTGGACGCGAATTGATGGGCTACCTTTTATCGTTATCACCATCATCTTCTTCTTCTTCTTGTGGACCGCTGGTGACCATCTTTTATATCTGACACGGCAAGTGCCTCCACTCCATCTAATGTTTAGTTGAAATGGAGTCTAGACACAAAAAGAACTCTGGTTTTTTTTTTTTTTTTGGAGAGAGACTGCTGGTTGCCTAGGGGCATTTCCAGCTTCACCGGGCTTGTTTTAGGGGCGGCGAGGTACGTAAAGGGTACCTCAAGCCGTGTTGAAACGAAACACCTTCAGAGGATTTCTAGAGGGGTACGGCATCGCACACTTAAAAGTGCGCGTCCCCGTGCCCTTCCAGAGTCTCCGAAGGGTTCGGATCGGATCGGGGAGCGGAACCACCCGAGGGCGCCTCTAAAGGCACGGACCTCGGCTCGGGTAGACCGGGCCGTGGAGGAGGAGAGGAGGAGCTCCCAGGCACATGACTGTGCCTGGCATAGAGCGCGTGTGAACCGGTTCTTCGTACCCTTGTTCTACGAGTACGGTGTCTTAGGCCTAAAACAGTGTGCATGTTTAGTGTATTCTGTAAATGTGTGCTGTCATTTGGAGGAACGGGCGGGGGGGCATTCGCAACTGTAATTGCGTCGTCGGGCTCGAGAACTCTGGTGCAGCGTGAAAGCGACGCAGCATCAGTCGCACTCACCCTGCCGGTGCACTAAGTGCCTTCACGCCTCGTTTGAAGGACCTCTGTGTCATAGAAAGAGGGAAGACGTGTTCTGGTGGACTATTCCATGTTTTAAAGATTTCTGGTTAAGTTATTGAAGTTATTGAAGGTTATTGAAGTCGTAATGATTCAAGTATGTCTTCCGTGTCGTCTTCTACAACATTACCTGAGGCGTTCGGATCGGAATTGAGAGTGGAACTACCTGAGGGCACCTCTAAAGAGTAGGACCCTGGTTCGGGTTTCATCATCACCCTTAAAATGAACATAAACGTTTCTTTATACGCCTATTTAGGTATTTTTAAACAAAAAATCTTCGAAGTTTCGAAGAAAATTATTAAAAAAATACGACGTTAAATGTGGTTCTCGTCCATTTCTAGTTGTATGCTAGCATTGACGTCAATCTAATTCGATATTTGATTTTCGCACTACCAATAAAATACTTTTGTAGCTTGGAATATACTAAAATCTGAGATTAAACCGCAATCTAATTAGAATACGGTTAAATTTCAAATATCAATATTTTGAGTTACAAAAGCATTGTATTGGTAGTACGTTATGTTGATTTCTTTCTTTGCTATTGCCGCCGGGTCATCCCGTTTTGCACCATTTACTATTCTGACGCGATGATATTAGTCGAGTCGAAATTAGATCAACAGTTTTGAGTTGCGTAACTGGACCCTAAATCAGTGGCCTTCATTATTCTTAGCCGTGCTTCGGAACTTGCGACCCTCTTCATTTGTACGAACATAAATCAATGGTTCCTTTCGCAGTTCGTCTATAATTAAAAATATGGAAATTCCTTAAGGTATTTCATTTTTAGAAGTTTCATTTATAACATTGGTAGGTTATTAGTATTTATTTACTTTACAAAAGATCCTTTAACTATCCGCATCAAATCAAATCATTTATTCACTGAAAATAGAGTAGGTATAATGACTGTAGTTTATCTTTATCCTATTAATATTATAAACTCGAAAGTTTGTTTGGATGTTTCTTACTCATTCACGTAAAAACTACTGAATGGATTTGGATGAAATTCGGCATACAGATAGTTTTAACCGGGAATAGCACATAGGATACTTTTTATCCCGATATTCCCACGGGAACGGGAACCACGCGGGTGAAACCGCGAGCGGCCAATAGTATAATTTATATAAGTCTTCTGTGCGTGTGTATGTTATTGAACTCCTTCTAAACGGCTGGACCGATTTGGATGAAATTTTCTGTATGTGTTCAAGTGAACTGAAACTGTCAAAGCGGTACGAAGTCCGCCGGTCAGCTAGTAGGTAGGTACTTATATAATAGTTCGTCTATTTTACGGACGGAACAAAAAACAAGAAACAATTCATTTAACTATTCGTTAATTTACTTAGGTACAGCATTAATACAATTTATACATTAATACAATTATATGTCAATCATTATTGTAATAAAACAAATTTTATATTATATCAACCAATATCAACTTTCATTCCTTATCTGAATAGAAAAATTTCATTTTTAACCAGTCAAACAGCTTCCTCCTTAATGTAATAAAACTAAGTTCGGGTAATGAGTGCGGCAACTTATTATACAGTGTGTTTGGTCACCGGTGTCCGACCCGTTAAGGTGCAGCAACATGATACATTTTATCGACAAATCCACTTTAATAATACATTTTTTCCCTACTGTTAAAAACAATATTTTTATTTTTCTTTTACTGGTCAGGATCATTAGAGTCATATTCAAATAGTCACGACTCCTAGACTATTTGACTTAAAGCTTAGGTTTTATCATCAGTTTTTAGGTAATGACTTAGTGCATCTAAAAAGTTGAAAAAAAAGGTATGTTATTGGTCTAGTTTTTTTTAACATTGAAAAAATTACAAAAACAACATTTTTTATTTAATTTAGATATTGCTAAATAAATGAACCCACCCGGACTCAAATTAAAATGGCCGCCATTTTTTAACAGTAGAAAAAAAAAATATTGCCGTGGATTTGTCGATAAAAGTGTTCATGTTGATGCGCCATAAAGGGTTGGACACCGGTGACCGGACACACTGTTTATTTTGACACAACTGGGAACAAATAAAGAGGTCCGTGTGAATTTCGGGTAACAAAAACTTTCTCGGACATCTTAGATATACTTCGGTTAGAGTTTATAGCTTAAACAATAAATAAATAGGGATGGTTCTTTAAAATGCAACACTCCAATATATATAAAGTGAAAGGAGAGTTAGACATGTCGTCATTGGTTGCACGGATGGCAATATTACCTCTTTGGATTGCCAGGCTAAGGCGCTGGTAGAGGTAGCTGGATTCTGTAAGGCGAGCACTTCTCTTTAACAAACTGCCTTGCCTCTACGTAAAATATAAGTATTATTATTTTATTTTATTATATTTCACTTATTGTAACACAAAACCGGGACAGAGTACCCTTTCCGAAGTTTTTGCGGCTTCTTTTCGGTACCTCCACGTTAACCCGTCAAATTCTTGCTTATAAAATGCGAAATTTTAAAAGTATATGTAAAGTTTATTGCCTAGTGCAAGTCATAATTACCAATCGATTAGGTTAACAGAAACGAGATTTTGTATTGCATTGAAGCCTTCTGTTGTCAAGGAGTTGAAATTATGCTAAATAAAGTCTGGTCTACGGAAAATTAAACGTGCACTAAGCGGCCAGCTCAAATATCTGCAGAAAACCGAAGACAATACAATCGTTTTTCCCACCCAAAGGGGGCGGTCAAAAGGCAAAATCTCCGATCAAATTACTGAAATGACTTTCTCGTTCTAATTCCCCGGGTTTTTTAAAAAGCCTCCGTCTGCGCTGATTGCGCCCATTCCGCCAGAGGAACACACAAAGGTCACCATTGTGCGATCAAGCCATCTGCCCGCGCCCGCACCGCCCGCCATCGTCTTATAATTATTTCCTTTGTTTTATTCACTACAACCATTACAATTGAGATGGGAATAACCGCCTTATTGCTATATAGCTTTTTAATTCGGTAGTGTGCTTACGGATATAAGCAAATAAATACTTAGCGTTCACACCGGCACCGGTTATACTGCCCATATTATGTATGATTTGTTGCGACTTTGAAAATCAGACATTGACTTAAAACTGTAATCACTACCTATAATTGAAAAGAGAATAACTCCCATATAAAGACATTATAAGCAAGTTCTTTTAGCGATTACATAGATTATTATGCCCAAATCATTTATCAGGCAACCTCAACTAACAAGCGTAACAAGCAACGTCCTGTGAAAAGCTAGATATCAAATCAATGCACTAAATACCAAAGTCTAAAATCTTTATGACTCTTTTCTTTTCTCGAGGTGCTTGATGGCGTTAACGCGCTCGGTGTACGAGTGCTGAGATTAAGCAACTTTCGCAAAGGCCGGCCATCGGATGGGTGACCAAAAACTCTTCATCTCGAGCACCTCCTTACTTCGGAAAGCACGTAAAGCCGTTGCTCCCGGCTACATTAGCAGTCGTTAACAATCACCAATCCGCACTGGGTCCGCGTGGTGGTTTATGACCCGTTCTCCCTATCCGTCCATAGGGAAGGCTCGTACCCCAGCATAAAATGACATACTTATAGGACATAAACGGAGCTGATGAAGATAATGATGATGACTCTTTTCTTTTCTAAAAATAATCATACTAATATTATAAATGCGAAAGTTTGTGTGTATGTCTGTATATTTGATCCTTCTTCACGCTGCAACGGATTGATGGATTCAGCATAAAATGACATATAGGACATAAACGGAGCTGATGAAGATAATGATGATGACTCTTTTCTTTTCTAAAAATAATCATACTAATATTATAAATGCGAAAGTTTGTGTGTATGTCTGTATATTTGTTCCTTCTTCACGCTGCAACGGATTGATGGATTTGGATGAAATTCGGCATACAGATAGTTTATAACCTGGATTAACACATAGGATAGTTTTTATCCCGATATTCCCACGGGAAACACACTATAAATATACTAAAACCGTCAATTTAATTTCCCAATACAAAATGATTTGTTTGTTTTGTTGTCATGGAAACCAAAGAGAATTTAATCACTTGATGGAAACTGTCAAAGCGGTACGGTGTCCGCCGGGTGCACTAGTAACCTATATTTATTAGCTACCTACAAGTATGTGAATATATGTCCTATGTATTGCAGTAAGATTGTAGTCCAGAGAGAGGCTTTTTAAAAGTTGCTGCTTCCAATTATTAGAATGAAATATAATTACGCTCGATTGATTCTCACTCCTTTGGCTGGTTTTGTGATTGCGAAGGACCTTGTTCGTTGCTTTTCTGTCGGCTCGAAGTAGACCAGAATGGGCGTAGCAGGGCTGTCTTCTCACGCACACTGGGTTTATTGTTCTTGATAATAATAATACTCAAGGTTGATTGAGATACTTTTAATGCCTTTTGCAGGACAATTGCACTGTATTACATAATATAACTTAAAGTTAAAACGGAGCTACGAATATTGCGTGGTTACACAAGATGGATGCAGAGAAGATGAGGGCAAACAATATATGTACCTCTTTTCGATTATTAAAAATGCAAAGGCATTATTGTTTATGTTGCCAACAGCGGTATCGATTTCCTTAACGAATGAAAATAGGGTACTTTATGAAAGATTACGTAAAACGTTTTGTTGCGGATTGTACCTAGGGTTGCCAACCATACTTTAAAATAACGTATCCTACGTTATTTTCCATCCCCATACTTTATTATTTTTAATAAAAATAAAGTATGGAAAATACTTTATTTCTGACTAATGCGTGCGTTTGAACGGAATATTCCTGTTGACTTAATTTCTAAACTACTGAATGATACTCAGACTGAAGTGAAACGAAACCCAACGCTGAAATAAATAAGGAGACTGACCGTCGTGGGCCTAAGTTTAACAAGCAGCTAGCAAGATGAAATATTGTTCATTTAAACACATATTGAATAGGTAAGATAAATATAAAAAATCAGCTTTATCTACAGTCTAGGAAAAAAGAAAACGACGTAAGAAAGAAGTTACTGTTATCGATTGAAATGAATCGAATTATCACAATAAAATCAAGTTGTTTGATTTGTTAATTAATCGTTTCACTGTCAGGTCAATTATATAAAATAATAACAAAAACATGTAAACACATGCATAAAACACAGAAATCATTTTAAAATAGATGTTAGCCATCTTTGTTTTTTTTATTAATAATAACTGTAATCGATTATTCATATACATGAGTATTCCGTTTCTTTACTCGTGTGATAATAGTAAGCTATTAAATGATGAGGACAAACAACTGAGTACCTAGATAGGTATTTATGCATTACATGCTGCTTGGTTACGTCTAATTACCTATCTACTTACTGGTGTAGATAGACGGTTGAGATTAGGTACCTACCTACCTAAATATTTTTACCCAATGTGGACACAAATAGCTAGTAACAAAATACACTTATCTGTATTAACACAAAATGTTCCATTACTTTAAAAAAAAATACTTTTATAGGTTATTATTTGTAAAAAATAACTATTTCGGCGTAGGCTATTCTTAACCTCAATTTTTCATAATCTTCTATTTCTCAGATCTCAGACTGCCAATTTTAGCCAAATTTTCAGGAATCCTTTAATTTCATACTATCTTTCAAATAACACTACTTTCATTCTGTTACACCTCAACTTCACCTCAAGCCCAAAGTTCTATGGAAGGTCGGCCGTCTCCTTTGGAAAATACTTTATTTCTTCTTCAAATCCTTTTTTTATACTAGTAGGTGATAGATTTACTTTAATTTCCTGAAAAACAGTTGGCCCTAATTGTACCTCACCAACTACCTACATTGAAAACTGTGGAATGCTAACATGTTTATTTCATATTAATTTCAAGTGTTACGCTTTGAGGTTCGCCCTCGTAATATAACTATAACAGAAGTATTTTTAATAAAACAGGGGAGGCTGCGAGTTATTTCAATATTTTCACTGACTTTGACGAGCCAAAGGGAATTCCTAAACACACCAAAATAATTAGTATAGTGAAACGAACGTGGCACAGGGGCATGTTGTTTGGTGAATCTTATTAGATTTTAAGTGGTACTGATTGTGGTACTAAATGTGAATGTTGCTTGGTACATCCTTATAAATGCGAAAGTTTTTGTGTATGTATGTAGGTATATTTGTTGCTTCTTCACGCTGCAACGGATGGATGGGTTTGGATGAAATTTGGCATACAGTTAGTTTATAACCTTGAATAACACATAGGATACTTTTTATCCCGATATTTCCACGGGAACGGGAACCACGCGGGTGAAACCGCGAGCGGCCGCTAGTTGTTTATATACTGGCCTGCAAAAATAAGTACTACACTTTTAATATTTATTTATTTTCTAAACTATAGAAGTTAGAGATTTTAAAAAAAAAAACGTTTTGCAGCAATTTTTATCAGCTTTCTTTAAAACTAAAGTAAATTATACATTAGTAACATTTTCATTTTTGTTTCGAAAGTATATCTTGTGTACTTAAAAAGTTATTGCAATTTCAAAAGTGTGATACTTAATTTTGCAGGCCAGTGTAGTTTCGACACATTTTAGTTTTTTGTTTATTAATTAACTTGGGTTAATTTTCCATTAGTGTGAGTAGGTACTCAGTTAGTTTATTGCAAAATAAACACTTTATTTATTATTTTTTCATTTTTTTATTATGTTAATACACTTTATTACTATTTTTTTATATTCATTTATTTTGTTTATTGATTACATATAAAATGATGAAAAGAAATATTCTTAGAATTATTAATAATGTCTTTTTCAACTTAACTAAATTATTTTAATATTAAAAGCAAATAATTGCAACATAATTAATGGATTCCGCTGAAACCAGCGAAGAGAATATGAGATAGATAGCTGTGTTCGAATTTATTTAATGGTTTGAACTCCTTTACATAAAATTCTTAGGAAAAACCGCAAGCACTCATCCTGGGTTATCAATTCTTCAATAAGACTTCCGAGTTTCCTGGCACCTGTTCTCGGTCGAAAGCTCTCCCAAAATATGGACAGTAGTTTATTCTAAACATTTTCTTTAAGTTTTTTTATCATTATTTAGATTCTATAGTTTTGACGTCAATAAGTGCCTGTGAAGGCACTAAATAAATGATTAAATAAATGATTAAATAAATGATTTTATTGCTCATCACTCTTGATAGCCGTGTGTCACAATGGTTGCATTAATAATGCAGCGGCGCTTGAGCACGGCCGCGGGGTTGGGGACGCGCCAATCACATTAAAATAACCCCACTTCAAGTTGGCGGCGGCAGCGGCGCTCATTGTTCTCCGCGCCCGTGTGTCGCTCTTCAATGTTTACTGTCAAACTGACAATGGTATAAACCACGTACGCGGAGAGGTGTTCGCTGTCACTTTATGCAATTCACATAAACAGATGTAACGATGCTGCTGGTCAGTCATCAACACCTATTACAATGCTGGTGATATACCTACAGCTCATCTGCCCAGTGTGCACGGATTTTTATTACGTGGATTTGTCTTCATTTGGCATTCGACAAGGTAATTCGGTAAGGTCACCGACATCGCTCGCATAAACAGTACTTTGAAGTGGAAATGGGCCGGTCATGTCTGCAGAAGGACCGATGATCGTTGGGCAGACATGCCCTAGAGTGGAGACCGCGTTTAGGCAAACGCAGTATAGGAAGCCCTGCTGCGCGGTGGACCGACGACTTGAGAAAGATGGCGGGTGGTGGATGGATGCGGATTGCGCAGGACCGGGATGGATGGCGCTCTTTAGGTAAGGCTTACGTTCAGCAGTGGACAGCCATAGGCTGAAGAGAGAGGAAACATAAATTAGTAAAGTATGTGTTACCGGATACGGTGAAGAGGACTAAACAGTATTAGGACTATAATATTCAATTCGGAATATAATTCGGAATATCAAAACTGCCTGTAGAATTGGGGAATGTCTTACGAATTGATTAATCTGGCGTTATGAGTTGGATTACTTGCGCAAGATCGTCTGGCACCTCTCTTATTACGTAATCGGTTGGTTAAAGGTGATAATATATAAACTTAAAAGTAGTGCATACAAGAATGTCGCCAAAGTCAGTAAATGGAGCGATCACATCAAAAATTCCCGTCGTTCATCCCGTGACAGTTACGGCCGTGTCAGAACCACAAAGCGGTTCTACGACTCACGCCCGCATTGTGACCAGAATACTAACGGACGGGTACGCTGTCTTCTACACTTTTATAGCTCATCGCATATTGTCGCTAAGGCAATAGCAAATGGAGCGTCACATTTAAAATTCCCGACGATCATTCCCCGACAGATACGACTGTGTCGAGAGAACAAATCCCTACTAAGACTCACGCTCACATTTAATTAAGTAAGATAAACTTATTCATTACTAATTAGTAAATCAAAAGCGAATTATTATACACGCCGATGAGACATACTTTCCTAATACAGGCGTTACACTTAAGGCGAGGGTTACCAAAAAAAACGGTGTTTTTAAATGAGTTTTATTCGCCCGATTTGCCCGACCTGGGAATTGAACCCGGGGCCTTCGGATATCGGGCTGAGCGCTTTGCCACATGGCCACCTAGGCGTTACTAGTACTAGTAAGAAAAAAAAAAGAAAAAAAAACTCTCCAACACTTAACTACACCAATTATCTATAGAAAACACCCAGACCCGCGACAATTTAGAAAAACAATAATTAAAGAAAATTATTATCATTTAAAGCTTTGGGTAGCTTCAATATCTATAGCAGACAGTGAGCACTATGTCCTAGAGTGGCATACATCAGAGTAAAGCCGCCACTTGTATGGTGGTCATTTCGTGATTTGTTTCATATCTTATCTTCAATCGTTTGAAGCGGCGACCGCGTCACGACAAACTCAAAATTTAGATATATGGCATTATAAGTTTTCATTTACGCCTTGATAGCCTCGGGATGTCTCTCAATAGCTTTTTTACGCCAAACAGCTAAGTGTGGTCAAGTGGTTAGGCCATCATCGTTCTTAGACACACGCTCCTTGGTTTGATTCTCAGTGGGGGAACGTCATCATCAGCTCATTAACATAACAGTCGTTAATTAAATTTGTAGTAAAGCTGGTCTTAAGTCCGATTTTCTAGCTATTTAAGAGCGTTTACGCTGCACACTAGCGCCACTAATGAAAAAAAAGACATATCTAGTAATTAGAGATAGAAAATCAAATTATGCTCAACAAACTATTTGAATGAAATAATTTAGCATTTTTATGTCACCTAATGAACACCTTACATGTTATGGTTTAGTTAAATAAGACGTTACGGCCACTTTTAACTCTAACGCCATATTTAACGTTTAGTTATAACATGTCAGATGTCCATTAGGTGACGTAAAAATGCTAAATTACTTCATTCAGATAGTTTGTTGAGCATAATTTGATTTTCTATCTCTAGTTACTAGATATGTCTTTTTTTTCATTAGTGGCGCTAGTGTGCGGCGTAAACGCTCTTAAGTCAAGCCAGTCTTTCTGTAATATCGTCCTACGCCCATCACTACATAGTATAAAACAAAGTCGCTTCCCGCTGTCTGTCTGTCCCTATGTAAGTATGCTTAGATATTTAAACCTACGCAACGGATTTTGATGCGGTTTTTTTTTAAAAGATAGATTGATTCAAGAGGAAGGTTTATATAAGCAATTGGGTTTTATTTAAACCATTCTCCTAACTTTGTAATTTGAAATTAAATTAGTTAAGAACCCAGAAGCCCTTACACTAATCCTACGTATACCTAAAGGAATGCAGAATAGTGCCTATATTCGAATAAAAAGCATTTCAGAGCCTATTTTCGTTCCTTTGACGGTCGGGTCAAAGCATGGAATGAATTCAGTCGATTCGTTATTTGCATTCCATCCCGTAGTCATAGTTTCTCAAATTTTCTGAGATTTTCTTTTATTTTAACGAAGTGTCAAACGGACATTTTAAAAATATAAATTGGAGAACTGAGTTAAATGTTACCTACGAAGCTAAAGCAAAGTAAAATAATAAAAAAACAGCCTATGACTGTCGTTGAAATTAAGTCATTACTACAATTCATGGGTAATGGCTTAATCACCGCGCTTGCCAAATGCGGGTTGGTGATCAGGATCACAAACCCGGGCTATGAATCGAAAATTTGAAACTTTGCCCGACCTGGGAATTGAACTCGGAACCTTTGGGTATCGGGCCGAACCACTCGACCAACAAGGTCTATGAAGTTAAATCGCTTTAATTATAGTGTGGTCACATAACGTTTCTAACCTCATGCAAGGTACGGATGGGTCACTGAGAAAACTGAGGTGTCAATCGTGTTAAAGTGCTTCAAAGATGAATTGTATTATGCTACCGTAAAATATTTTTATTATCGGATGCGTTTCGTTTCACACAGTTAAAATGTTTTTAGGTTCTACAGTGTGATGCGGGGACTAGAATTTAATAACCTGTATGGTGAGATCAGCAAGTCACGAATCAAGAATCATTAAATTGTGTTCTGACATGTGAATTCCAACTACGTTTTTCAAAAATATGTATCAAACAAAAATTTGGTTCTTTAATCTCAATAGCTCCGATTACCTAGTATTTAAGGTTGTTGTCGTATCTTATAAGAATGTGTGGGATACATATTAATAAATGATCTTTGATTTTAAACTTTTTAGTAAACATATTATTATGAGCACAAGAGAATAAAATAATTATATTACTATTTTATAACACAAAAGTCACCATGTTGTTTTCAATTTGCTCTCAATAAAAGATCCACCAAAAAAAAAAGTAGGTACTTAACTATAGTTTTCGCTTCAATTAATTTTTACTCTCTAACGGTAAGACTTAACAGTCTAATAGCAAACAAAAGAAACGGATAAAGGCAATGAAAAAGGGGGCACTTAAACAAATTGCTCCTTTAGAGACAATTATTCGTGTCTAGTTCTTATTCTACGCTGTCCGCACTGTCTGTTGATAAAAGATTCTAAAAGCCAAAAGAAAAAAGATCAGTCTGGGATTTTGATAATATTGTCTGAAACAACCACTGTCTGATGTTTTTGTTACTTTTTCTTTAATCAAAATCATTGTTGCTAGAATGCTGAAAAATTAAAAGTTGGAGCACAGAATAAGAAAGTAATATATAGGCATAGTAATTGCAGGCAGAACTTCATTGGAAGTGAAAAGTTAAAGTTAGGACGTCACTGAACGTAATGTTTTATTAAGGCGACGCATTGGAAATTTACGTGGCGGGGATCTTGATTTTTCCCAACAATCTATACTAATATTATAAAGCTGAAGAGTTTGTTTGTTTGTTTGTTTGTTTGTTTGAACGCGCTAATCTCAGGAACTACTGGTTCGAATTGAATAATTCTTTTTGTGTTGGATAGTCCATTTATCGAGGAAGGCTTTAGGCTATATAACATCACGCTGCGACCAATAGGAGCGAAGCATCAGTGAAAAATGTTGCAAAAACGGGAAAAGAGCCTAAAAAATTTAAAATGCTGCCGAAAGTCACTATTCCACGCGGAGGAAGTCGCGAGCACAGCTAGTTACAAAATATATGAAAGTGATATTTGATGACATGATTTTTCATTTAATTGACTTCATTTTGCTAGTTGCAGAAACACGATTTGTCAACTTTTATAACAGAGAAAAAAATATCAAAGTAACCTCTTTTAAAACATAGATTTGCATTTTACAGGCTAACCAGACCGATTTAACCATCTAAATTTTCTTAGTAGATTAGTCTTAACACACACTTCAATATTGTAGTTCATTTTTTTTTAAATAATTTGTAGTTTTAATTTGAAGGAAAAAAAAACAGTTTTTCTTATGGTACGCAAACGCTCCGTATGAGATTTATTGTTTAGCGGTGCGTTGCCTTATGCAGTTTGACAATCTGATTGCAAATTTTTTCTTTAATCAAAACGATTGTTAGGGAGTTATTGTTAAGTTATGACGTCATGACGTCAAGTATTCTTAAAAAGTTAGAAGTGTTATTTAAATACTTTGTCTCTCGTAGTTGTTTTATGTATGAATAAAATTATAAGTTAAGTAGGTGTGGTTAAGTAAGGTCATAGGAACGTGAAATTTTGGTTCCTTTCATGATGAAGATAAGAAATAAGGTTTCTTTTTAAATTCTATCGTGTACAAGGGGTCGATAGCTACAATGAAAAATAGATAAGTAGGTACTTACTTTGTATATTTAGTTGTTATTTTTAACTCTTCTTTTTATAATGTGACTTGGTGTGTGTCGTCTATTACCAATAAATGATTTGTTGATTGATTCATTCATATTTTTGCATACTGATTGTGTTCAGTATGGTAAATTGACACGATAAAAACTGAATATTTACAATTACAATTATTACTCGTCTGTTATTTTAAACGGTCCGTAAATCACTGAAACGCGTAATTATGCGTTTAGAGCATTTCAATTTAAATGTGTAGTTAGGGTTGGCAACTTTTTTTTACACGAAATAAAGTATATTTAGGTCTGAGAAGAATGTTAAACAGTATTTTAGTAATATTTTTAAATTCTTCTGAGGTCTTTACTGATAAATGACTCCACTTTTGGCCAGTACTCATTCCAAGAAAATACTTCTGATACTTTTTCATAAATTACTTTTGAATTTGTTAATTCTGAATATATGTAAATCATCCATACTAATATTGAGTCTATACAAATTTAGATTACCTATAATTTTCTCAAAATGATCAAATACGACAACAGACTTTAATGACAAACAGCTAATTAAAGAAAGATCTGATTGAAATCGAACCATTTCTCTGAATACAAATTAACCTTATCAATAAATAGTATGAAGTTATTAATAGTTCTATTAATAATCTAATATTTGACATTGACAGATTCGATCTGAAACTCCATTATTGAGATTTGTTTGTGGCTGCGCTGCACTGAGCGCACTCTGACTAAATACAAAGTCGTTTAAAAAAATTGTGCGAGCGTCTAAGTCTAACACTTAGTGTTAAGAGCGTTTACGCCGCACACTAGCGCCACTAATGAAAAAAAGAACATATCTAGTAAATAAAGATAGAAAATCAAATTATGCTTAGCAAACTATTTGAATGAAGTAATTTAGCATTTTTACGTCACCTAATGAACACCTCACATGTTATGGTTTAGTTAAATAAGACGTTACGGCCACTTTTAACTAAAACGCCTTATTTAAGTAAACCATAACATGTGAGGTGTTCATTAGGTGACGTAAAAATGCTAAATTACTTCATTCAAATAGTTTGTTAAGCATAATTTGATTTTCTATCTTTATTTACTAGATATGTTCTTTTTTTCATTAGTGGCGCTAGTGTGCGGCGTAAACGCTCTTAAGCATTTTGATGCTGAAAACAGTATTTTGTATACTTTATTTTTGTACAACAGTAAAAAGTATAATGTAGTGAAAAACAGCATAATTGTTTTTAACAGTATACTTGGTAACCCTATGTGTAGTCTAAGAGTACCTAAACTTTTAAAAAAATTAGTAGGTTCGAATGGTTTATTTATTTATTTATTAACCTATTGCCTATACTACTACATACTATAGCATTTTCGCCAATATAAATACTGTTGTCAGCATGCTTTTTCTTGGAGCCCGTTGCTATTCCAGCTATTCCCTTAGTGGCGCTGTCTAGCGGCGCGTTTAGAAATTAGAGCGCTCCTGTGGGACGCTTGGGCTGGGGATAGGGCGTTCTGGTTCCGCCATCTTGGTATAGATGGCGTGATTCTAAACGAAAGGTAGGTATTTAATGCTGTTTTGTGTTTATTATCACTGGTATGGTTGGTTAAATTCAAAACGCTTGGATTTCGTTTTGATTTAGAGTCTTGAATCACAACTGGGCTTTTGTACTACTTAATATATTAATTTGGCCTTATTCTCACCAAGCTTGCCAAATCGGTTTGTGTGTGTTGATATAATGGCCAAAGTGCAAGATCATAACTTTTCAAGAGAGGCTTTCAAAATACCTGTAGATAGACACTTTGTATTTTTTAAATCATAAATATTAAAAATGTACCACATTAAAATTTCGAGAGCTTTTCTTGAAAAGTTTTTATTTGCACTTTAGCCCTTATACATAGAAATGCGGGTTAGTGATCATAAAACCGGGCTCTGCTTCGAATGCTATGCTTGTTAAATATTTTTTGTTTATGTTGTCTATCTTTAACCACGGTCCAAGCAAAGGGTTTGAAACGTCACGATAACATAAGAACCATTTCACATTTCGGTATTCCATACACACTTCAAACTAAGCTCTAATACTTTCAAAACAATAAGCCGAGTTTAATGAAACTTTTAAGCTTAAAAGGGAAATACCGAGATATTTTTAACCGCCTCTGTGGTCTAGTGCTTAGACCACCGGCTTAGACCCAGAGGTCCCGGGTTCGATTCCCAGCGGGGTACATGTTTGTGTACTCGGTTTGGTTGGTGGTAGGGCTTTGTTTGTCCGCCTGGCTAGCTACCACCATCTTATCTAAATATGTCGCCATAACATCAATGTTTGTAGCTTTGTTGTTGCTAGAGATAAGATAGCCAGTGCCTCACTATTTGAGGTTCCCGGGTGAAGTGCGCTTCCATCATTGGCCTTATCATCACTTAACATCAGGTGAGATCAAGGCACTGTGCTTACCCGTTAATATAAAAAAAATACAGTTAAAAAACAACAAAAGAATGTTGTATAAATGAGTTTAAGCGATTCAAAGCCAAAAGTTTCAAAAATTCAAAACATTTCCGTTTGAAGCCGTTCTGCATTCTTCTAATTCAAATGTCATGCAAAGATTATGGTTATCGACCCCGTTATACTGTAAGTAAAGGAGGGCCGGAAAAAGCAATCTCATGTCACCTACAACAGACAGACAGACAGACAGTCCCACATTGAATTTGTTATTAAATTTGTACGATCTGACGTCTAGCGGTAATGCAATCTATTTTGAGCGGCGTGTAAGGGTAAGCGGCTGTGATAATACAGTATTTGATTATAACAAGAAACAACCAACATTTACCTAAATTTTTTGCGAAAAAAAAATATATTTTGGTAAAAGGTTATCAGTTTTTTGGGCTGATGTGATGACGTCATTGTTACGGAATAAGGATGACTTTGAGCGGCATCATAATAATATAATGACGTCGAATATGAAAACGTACTTTTCACTGATTTTTTTTTTAAATCACTTCACGCTGAATTTATTTCAGAGGCACTTTTGGTGTGCTAGGTATTTTTTCACAATTTTTCGACATCATAGTAAAATAAATCGGCCCTAGTCCTGTCGTCTTTAACCTTCTGTCCTGAAGTCTTAAACTTGTAATTTCCTTCCACTGTCCTCTAATAAGGTGTCACCTTAATAGTCACTCCTTTTTCATTTATATCATCTTTCACACAAACCTTAGGCCTTATAGTAACTTAAATTACTTTTCCATCTAAAAAACGTGTTATAAAAACTATACGTACATTTTTTTTTTTATAAAAAAATATTTTTGACATCACGCTTTTAACAGCCCATTAACAAGAAGTAAAACCCACGTGCCATAAGTTACACCCATGGGGCCACATTTGTTCCTCGTTTTAGTGGTTTATTACCACGACACACTGCAATATGCAATATGTGTGTTTTTATTTATTCTCTACCAAAAATAATGCTATCACGTGTACCTACTACTTTAGTAGAAAAAAGTGTACAGATGTTTCTATTAAAGCTAAGTGGCGACTGTTTAGTTTCTTTAATATAAAAATATCATCTTACATAGTTACATGATTCGTTCAATCCTTGTTGTACTTATTTAAACTCAAATTTATTAATTTTTCCAGAAAATATTTTCATGTTTATTAGATACGTAGATTTAGCTATAATACCTAATGGATATATAAATCTATCTATCTGTGTAACTACTTAAGATTAAGCATAAATATATATAATACTTATATTATTATCATCATCATCATCATCATCAGCCTATATAGGCTACTACTAGATACTAGTCTTACTAGTATAATACTAGTTCACCTTTGGACTAGATCTCTCCAGGAGCACAAAATAAAATAATTATTAGATGTAAGATGTAACAATAAACATTAAATAAGTAATGTGTAAAATAAACGCGAGTAGATCCGTAAAAGTTGTTTCATTTTAGATGTAAGCTGTTGCTCGCGACTTCGTTGCCTTGGACTATACTATCTCATAGGAACGTGTTACTATGATAAAGGGTATCCTATGTCTTAGTCCGGGTCTTGGTCTGTCTATGTGCACAAATTTCATCCAAATCCGTTCAGTCGTCAAGTGATGCGCTTACCAACAAAAAGAATTTCATTATTATTTGTAAAGATAAAAATTATGTCAGACAATACAATTTAAAAAAAATTAATCCATTATATAGCATTAAACACAGTCTTATTACAAATAAAAAATTAATAATGGTTAATAAAATAAAATAAATATAATTATGTATTAGAGCGAGGCGCTACTGTAGTATGCAGCCGCAACCGCCGATCCAACAGCGACGAGTCCCACCGCTGAGACAATGCGTCCACGCCCCACGTTATAAACGCTTTAAAACACACCAACTTGAACTTTTTTTTTTGGAGAGAAACTGCTGATTGCCACTGAGGGCATTTTCAGCTTCACCGGGCTTGTTTTAGGGGCGGCGAGGTACGTAAAGGGTACCTCAAGCCGTGTTGAAACGAATCACCTTCGGAGGATTTCTAGATGCCGTACCCGCATCGCACACTTAAAGGTGCGCGTCCCCGTGCCTTCCCAGAGTCTCCGAAGGGTTCGGATCGGATCGGGGAGCGGAACCACCCGAGGGTGCCTCTAAAGGCACGGACCTCGGCTCGGGTAGACCGGGCCGTGGAGGAGGAGAGAAGCACCCAGATACATGTCTGTACCTGGTGTAGAGCGCGTGTGAACCGGTTCTTCGTACCCTTGTTCTACGAGTACGGTATCTTGGGCCTAAATTAGTGTGCAGGTTTAGTGTATTCTGTAAATGTGTGCTGTCATTTAGAGGATCGGGCGGGGTCCAACTTGAACGTATCAATCAGCCAATCTATACCCTTAGGTATAGATTGGCTGATTGATAACAACACAACACACACACAACACTTGACTTGCTTACTGCTTGAGCACCGCAACGGGGCTACTATGTATGAACATAACTTATTATGTTCATACATAGTAGCCCCGTTGCGGTGCTCAAGCAGTAAGCAAGTCAAGTGTTGTCAAACTGGTTAATTAAGGATAGTGTAAAGGCGAGTCCGGCCCTGCCCACTAACCACAGCTGCGGGTAAATTTATCCTAGGACGTGTGGGCCAGAGGTTCTCAAATGTTAACTTAGACATCTTATTCAACAAAATATTATTTTTATTATTTGTGTCAGTATACAAACGTACGTTACGTTTTGAGGTAAGCAGCGAATATTTTCGGTGATAACTTAGGTATCATTCTTCTATGCTCTGTAATTTTACTAGATCTAAAACCCTTACAACTAGGAAAAGCGATTCATAGAAATCTGCTTGGCAGCAGCTAAATGCTTTTTATGTTTTACTTTTGGCCAAACATTCAACCAGCGGAAAAGCTAAGCGATTATTCTGGCTGTCGCTGATTAAACCGCGTCGCAGGCAAATATTTGTGTAAAAATAAAAACATTTCTGCAGAACTGAAAAAAATATTGAATACTAGCTGACCTGGCGTACTTCGTACCGCTTTGACAGTTTCCATGACAACAAAACGAACAAATTATTTTGTGTTAGAAAATTAATTGTTGTTAATAGTATTTTATGGTTTTTTTTATGAAAAGTATCCTATATCCTTCCCAATACCTTTGAAAATATGTGTACAAAGTTTCATGATGATCGGTTGAGTAGTTTCTGCGTGAAAGCGTAACAAACAAACTCACATTCACATTTATAATATTAGTAAGGATTGTATGCTAATTACTTAGATAAAAAAAGAGTTTAAAAGAAAAGTTTTCTTAAATTTAAAATTGTTTAAACAACATTACATAGAGTGAAAAAGTTTCGTTACGCAACAACATTAAATTAACCATTTATTTGTAGTTTTTCTTGTAATTTAGCCATTACAAACTTTGTCAACCCATAATTAACTTGATAAACTAACCCTTGTTTTGTTGAAATAAATTAACAAAATATAGTATTACACACACAATAATGTAAGTTTACAATTTTTAGCGTAGGTGGTAGGTAAGTGGGTGAATCTACAAATATTTTGCTATTTTGTTTCCGAATCGTCATTACCCTTATCACCGACTGTCGTTTAAATAGTTTGAATTTACAAGTTGAAATTGTTATGAGAAATAATGAAGTAGGTATAGTCAAGTGTTTCTCATATTCGATTGCATACGTACGGCTGGTAATGATGAAATTCATGTGAGGAAGCGGGCAGCGTCGAAAAAGCAACTGCATTATTTTTGTAGATTCACCGAATTGTTGTGAGAGATACTCTGGGTTACATAGTTTTGGCTCCCCACTTAGGTCTTGGTTTGTGTGGACAACGAACAAAGTTTGAGAACACGTGTGCCAATGTGGTGCGCAGCTCTAAGTTAGGTTTCAGCTCTCGTAAAGTTAGCCACATTACATTGTGTGTCTTCATACCCTTGTTAGAAACAATGTGTTATTTATAAAAATGTTAATAAAGCTGCAGGTAGTTAAGCAACTAAGTTTGTTAGGATTTCAAGAAATAATTAAGTCATCTCATTACGAGATGACAAAACTTTGTACCCTTTTTAAGTACAATGCACGCTCATAAGACTGAGATTTGGCATAGTTTAAATTTATATGGAGAAGAATTGCAGAAAGACAAAATTTATATCACATAGATAAAATGTATGTATGTGTGTATATTTGTTGCTTCCTCACGCTGCAACGGATGGATGGATTTAGATGAAATTCGACATACAGATAGTTTATAACCTGGATCAAAACATGGAATACTTTTTATCCCGATATTCCCACGGGAACGGGAACCACGCGGGTGAAACCGCGAGCGGCCGCTAGTAGTAATATAGTTGTATAAACATTATATATTTTGTGTATTACGGTCGAATTTTGATCACTAGGTGACATGGCCCTTAAGTGTCCCACTGCTGGGCTCAAGCCCTTCTATGTATAATATCACTAGCTCATGGGGAGATCAAGCCTCAAACCCATATCTACCACCAACCATACTTCAGCCCCTTCTACATTATTGAAGAACAAACAAAACATCCATACTACCGCATTTAAAACATATATATATTAAATATGTATGTTTATTTATTTTATTTATTTATTTATTTATGGACATCCAACAAAGCATACACCAAGACATACATAATTTTTAATACCCTAAAACTATTACACAGGCGCGGCATGCTTAATTTCAAACTAGTAAACAAAGTAACTTAAAACTAGAGATAACAGAGCAGAATCACTCCGCTTATCTTCTTGTAAGTGTTATCTAATATATTTTTTTAACTTATTTAGTTTATGTTTATAAAGATTATTTTTGAACCTGAGAACTCACCCCGAAAATCTAAAAAGCTTGTTAATAGGTATATGGTGTTATGTAGGTTCAAGTCAGCAGTGTAACTAAGCTATGCTGATCGAACTACGATTTCTCGCACACAAGCCGAGCATCATCCGTTCAGCTACATTTCATATTAATAGCGTTTCCCATCGCTCGGAGCAAATGTGACAAATCGTACCACAATAAATAAATAAAATCTCCCAAAATAGATCAGAAACTACCACTCCAAAGACACGCGTCGGATACACTAACAAAGCAATTTGTAAATTATTTCTGGAGCGCCACGCCTATTAGGACATCTTGATAGCTGTCCGTCTACTTCTTTCAACATCTATTTAAAAGCTACTTAATACAACATTAAAAAAGACACCTTAAAAATCAAAAACATTCAAATTGCGACCTTATGTCAAAGCATTACCAATGTACTTGTAAAATTTCGAATGCAATTGTTATACAGCTGATGCATTTTGAGTATTTCTGGTAGCGTATTAGTGCCACTTTACATAGATCTCTCCCGCTTCTCTCTGCTCTTTAAATGAAGTAAGCTTTTCGGATATTTGTAGACTTTACAGAGATCTTATTAATTTTGTCAGCATATAAGTTGCAAGCAGTTTTGTTATGATGGCAGCTTCAAAGAAGGGCTGGGCGTTAACATGTTTTTAGTGGGAGATGTATGCTTGTTATTTATGGATTATCGGAAGCGAAGTGCCACGAACAATCCGTAACTGATTTATAATGAGGAAATTGCTTGGATTATGGAGTTTATATTTTAGTTTGGAGGGTCATAGGGTTATGTGTAAGAATATAACAAAGTTCTGGCATCTTTTTGGGTATTTGGTGTGTAAGATGGCAACTTTGGCAACATAAAACTTTAAACTTATTGTTCTTGTAAAAACTACTAAAGTAAGTAAGTAAGTAAGTAAACAGCCTATAACTATCCCATTGCTGGGCAAAGGCCTCCATGATTGAAATCAAGTCATCACTACAATTGATGGGTAATGGGTAAAAACTACTATAGGATTTTATTTTTATTCCGATACTGTAACCTCATCAGGAAATTTTCTACGGCTGGATTAACGTAGGTCTCTTTTGTTTCGGGTTTGTCGGTCGGGTTCTTAGGTCTTCTTACATTGCCAATAACGCCATGGGCAGATAGGGTCATAAGTTCATATCTCATATAGCCTTCACAATGGCACGGCAACACTCATGGGTTATGGCTCAATCTTCCCAGATGTATATCAATGAGGTTATGTAGCCTTCACAACTCAAGATAACAACAGGACTTCCGAGCACCGCAGACACTGGGAAGTGCCGGACGGCTAAGCACAAATTATATTATATTGTAATTTAATTTTTCATAAATATAAATATTTTTTGTTCACTGTCTGCCAGCGTTTCATTTAAACGGCAGACCAGTGACAACTAATAATTTTATATAATCATCATCATCATCATCATTTCAGCCAAAAGACGTCCACTGCTGGACAAAGGCCTCCCCCAAGGATCTCCACAACGACCGGTTTTGTGCTGCTCGCATCCAGCGGCTTCCCCCGACCTTCACCAGATCGTCGGTCCACCTTGTTGGAGGCCTGCCCACACTGCGCTTTCCGTAATTTTATATAAATAAAACAATTAATGCAACCAGGTATTTCGTTATGCAAGCAAGCAGTGGGTTTAATAAAAAATCAACATAATATGTTGATTATATAAATATATTATATTTATTTATTTATTCTTTATTGCAGAAATACAGCAAAAGGCGGACATACATGTATGACGGCAACTTTAATGCAAAACTATTTTTAAGGTTTTGTTGTTCTTATTACTATCTACCGTAGAATGGGGTTACTTTTGATATAAGTTTAATATTGATCGCAGCTATAAATCCTTGAGTAGCTGCAAATATGGGTATCCCTAGCGTTCTAGGCGTTTCTAGTACGATTCAAAAGAACTGTAGAGAACAGGAGCTGTGATCAATGTTTACTTGATGCGATAGTAACCGTTTATGAGCGTTTACGCCGCACACTAGCGCTACTAATGAAAAAAAAACATCTAGTAATTAGAGATACCTAATGAACACCTCACATGTTATGGTTTAGTTAAATATGGCGTTATAGTTAAAAGTGACCGTAACGTCTTATTTAACTAAACCATAACATGTGAGGTGTTCATTAGGTGCCGTAAAAATGCTAAATTACTTCATTCAAATAGTTTGTTGAGCATAATTTGATTTTCTATCTCTAATTACTAGATATGTTTTTTTTTTCATTAGTGGCGCTAGTGTGCGGCGTAAACGCTCTTAATTCGTTCTACCGTACTATAAGATTTTATTACTTTTGCGATCCTAACATTCCACTATCAAGAATCCATAACAGTATCTTCGATTCGTGAAGTTACTGTAGAAGCCCACAACGTATTTGCCTTATGTCGACAGGCATTTATTTTCAAAAGAGACATGGCGAGTTATTGTATTTTCATTTTGTACTGCAACATATTGGTTTTCAAGGGCGACTGAACTTATTCGCGTGCCGTTGCATAAATCATTTCAGTCGTCCGTCGGAGAACGTAGCCGTGTTTTGAGTTATGGCGGAACTGAGTATGCCGCGTCACCGGTTGGAATACAATCGAATAGAATCAAATACTTTATTGTAAAAATGAAAAACAAAACACAGATATGTTAAAAAATAAGAGTTGGCGCAGTTATTAGCACTTATGATTATTTACATTTAATTTTACGCAAATATTGTTGCGAACAAATCGTGGTAACGATAGCATAGTTGGCAGTACACCTGATCCGGCATGACATGCATGGGGTGCGGGTTCGAATCCCGCTCGAGGAATTTTACAACACTTTGTCTATTTCAAATCCTAACCCCTCGGTGAATCTAGTAGGGAATGGGGACACCACTAGTGTGTGATGTAATTTTTTCTAAAAAAAACCACCTCTGATGGTTTCGTTTAACACGGCTTGCACCCTTTAAGTTTCTCGCCGCCCCCAAAGAAGTCAGGTGACGCAAAAAATTACGCCTGAGACATTAGCAAACTCTGTCCAAGAAAAAGCGGCCAAGTGCGAGTCGGACTCGCCCATGAAGGGTTCCGTAGCAGCAAGTAACATAATATAAAATTTATGACGTATTAAAAAAAAACTACTTACTAGATCTCGTTCAAACCAATTTTCGGTGGAAGTTTGCATGGTAATGTACATCATATATATTTGATTTTAGTTTTATTATTCTCTCATTTTAGAAGTTACAGTTGGGGGGGGGATACACATTTTACTACTTTAGAAGTGTCTCTCACGCAAACTATTCAGTTTAAAAAAATATATATTAGAAACTTTAATATCATTTTTGAAGACCTATCCATAAATACCCAACACGGCTGGGTTCGATAAAAAAAAAAATTGAGTTTCAGTTCTAAGTATGGGGAACCCCCAAACTTTATTGTTTTTTTTTTCTATTTTTGTGTGAAAATCTCAATGCGGTTCACAGAATACATCTCACTTACCAAGTTTCAACAGTATAGTTCTTATAGTTTCGGAAAAAAGTGGCTGTGACATACGGGCGGACAGACAGACAGACAGACATGACGAATCCATAAGGGTTCCGTTTTTAGCCATTTGGCTATGGAACCCTAAAAATCAAGATTATCACACTATACCTATCTCTATCGCCACTCGTATTATCTATATATCTGATATCTACAGCAATAATTGTAACTCTAACCCGAGACCAAGCGTTTACCATGCAGTTGATTAATGATCTATGGATTATAATGTTCAGTGCAATTTATGGCCTATCGCGATCAATGCACGACTTATGTGCGTACGTATATACTGCCTTTGTGCTGGTGACATTATAATTATAGTAAGCTGAGCTGCTTGAAATATTGAGCACTAAGATCATAGCTCATTTCAAACGACTAGTACCATATTGGAAAAAAAAACTCATTTAGCGTTGGGGTACCTACCATCGGGTGCCTTGATTTGCGAAGGGCCTCTATTGTGCCGCGTAAATTTAAATACTATTCATCATCATCATCATCATCAGCTCATTTTATGTCCCCACTGCTGCGGCACGTGCCTTCCCTATGGATGGATAGGGAGAACGGGTCATGAACCACCACGCGGGCCCAGTGCGGATAGGTGGTTGTTAACGACTGTTAATGCAGCCCGGACCAACGGTTTTACGTGCCTTCCAAAGCACGGAGGAGCTCGAGATGATACATTTTTATATACCTGATGATACCCATCCGATAACCGGCCTTTGCGAAAGTTGCTGGCTTTAACCTCAGCACTCGCAGACCGGGCGCGTTAGCCACTGCGCCATCGAGCTCCTCAAATACTATTGTTATTACATATTTTTGAGGAGCTAGATGGCATTTTGAGGAGAGTGGTTGCTGCGCCTGGTCTACGATTGCTAAGGTTATGCAACTTTTGCAGAGACCGGTCATCGGATGGGTGACTAAAAATTATTAATAACCTCGAGCTCCTCCGTGCTTCGGAAGGCACGTAAAGCCGTTGGTCCCGGCTGCATTAGCAGTCGTTAACAACCACCAATCCGCACTGGGCCCGCGTGGTGGTTCACGGCTCGTTCTCCCTATCCATCCAGGAAGGCTCGTGTTCTAGCAGTGAATGGGTAATAGGTAAAAAATGTATGGACAATTCAAAAGCACTTTTCGTAAGTTTAAGTATTTGAATAAAAAAAATTTGACTTTGAGTGGGGACATAAAATGAGCTGATGATTAGCTATTACATTCTTGTAGTTTACTGTGATGAATAAATATTTTTCATTTAATTTTATATCTGGATTCGTAGCACAGTTTTAGTCGGAAGTCGAAATAGATTATAAAGACAATGCTTGGTTAGTTACTTAATATCTTCAACTTATATTTAAACTAGCTGTCAATCGCCTGCTTGTGAACAAAATTTAATATTTTTTTTATAGCCTATCATTTACACAATCTCATGTTCTTACTACATTCAAGTTTTTGTCATAAAAGAGGACATACAGACAGACAGACAAAAATTTCAAAAATCGTAGAATTGGTGTCAGTGAGTCATATAACGAATATTTTTCCCAAAATTTGTTATGTGAACCCGGAATCTTCGGGTATCGTGCCGAGCTTTCTGCCACTCGGTCACCGAGGCGATCGATAGATTACAACGTTCATAATAAGTGTAGAAGGATGACAATAATTTAAATATGCTACAGTGAGTGAGCCTACATAAAAACATTTACTTCTCTTCTTCTTATATTACTTCTTATTATATTTGCTTATATTTGTCTCACTTCGATCTTCTTTAATAGCAAAGGCTACGGTATTATATTGCATTTTTACACACCATTTTCCACTTGCATGGACGTTCGATAAACACAAAAACAACATTTCTTTATTTTGCCGCCACATGTTACTAGCGACAACAGCAAACACGTTCGCAACAAAAACAATAAATCAGATCGACGCAGCCGAAGCGAGAAATAAAACGACGGCCCTACCATAAGGTTTCACAGACAATTCGCATTCGACTTTACATGTAAAAGCGCTTTTTAATTCTGGGACTTTGCCATAAAATAGGTACAAATGTGATCTCTGTATCATCTCTACCGATATGTTAAGCAGCAGCAGTGTCCAGATGCGAAAACAGCAATAAGTTAATAAGACATGTTTTATTATGTACGGTGTATATTATATGGGTCTGTTAAGTACCACCACCTAGTGACTACGGACCCTGGACTGAGTTCGAAACGTCAGGATAACATCAAACTGAATAAATGTGTAAACTAAACGCGAGTAGATACGTAAAACCGGTTTTGTTTCCATTAATATGCTGTTAACACGGTCATAATAGTTATCTTGTTAACTCTTCCAGAAAACTAACACTAATTATTAAAATTAAGCTAACGTCTGTAGTAAGTATTTACCCTTTGTATATGCACTTTATATGTTTCTATGTCATACATGTTTTGTGTAGGTATATTATCTTATCTAAAAAAGATAAGATAAGATATCTAATTTTCAGCTAGAGCCACCCACTACTTGTAAGCGAGTATAATACGAGAGCTCGTAGTGAGGGCAACTATACAGCGGAACTTTCGTTTAGTTCGCCCGAAGTGCACTCCAGCCCTCAGATTGTTCGATGGCGGCCGACTTATGAGTGAATGGAGCGTGAAACACTATGGCGGGGTAATTATTGCTCTTTGGCAGAACTGTGATGTTTAAAAAGATAGGCATTGCTGACGATCTTCGGAATCGGATATTAGGCACCTTTTGGGAGGCAGGATGAGGGTGACTGATGCTGCGTTGTTTTCTCGCTGCACCAGTTGTCTTCGCGTCTGGACTCCGTTTCCACTTAACATCAGGTGGAGTGGAGTATTTTGCCGAGCTAGGTATATATAAAATACGGTTGATTATATACTGTAAGCCTATTGTTCCCATTGTTGGACCAAGGCTTCCCTCCATTCCAGCAACTCTTCACGGTTTCGCACCACCGTTTACCAGTTCCTTTGCGTTTAATTCGTCCTGCCACCGCCTGCCTGGTCTACCCAGCCGCTGTCTCAAGGCTCCACATTGTGGAAATTTCGGCCCACAGCGCGTCAGGCATGCGACAGATGTGACCGGCCCAGTCACAGTTTTGCTTTGCGATTTCTTTTACACCGGCAACTTTGGTTTTGGATCGCGTGTCTGTGATGTTGATCGGTTGATTATATCATCATTTATTTCTCAAAATATTGTTGTCAAGATTTTTACGCATATCAATTACTCTTTCTACAGTTCTAAAGCGGTCTCGTAATTTTAAAAAGGTTTCAGGTAAGTACTTTTGCTGTTTGCCCCATTGTCTTCATTCTGCTATTAAGAAGGTCAAGATTCGTGTCTCAGTAGCCTGACTCATTTGGGCTATGGAGAAAGCTCTTGGTCCTTATCTCACTTGATGTTAGGTGGTAGAAGCGGAACTTCACCCGGAATCCTCAACTACTGAGGCTGAGGAAAATACCAGAATAAGGGCAATACACTTTATATGAACGTTTTAAAAGTGCAGCAACTCATGCTGCCCGTTGCTTTTATGTATTTGAATCTACTCTCCCAATCTCACAATTATTTTATAGTCGTTAATCGTAAGTATCTACAAGTTCTCTTGACACATTTCTCATTCGCATTTCATTAACCTATGATTTCTAAGGGTTCAACAATCCTAAACTTTCTAAGTTTCATAGTGCGTCTATCTGTAGTATGATTTATGAATTTACTAATAAACTGTTGTGAAATAATTTGATTGATGAATGAGTTGTATTGGAACAAACATGAAAGTAGGCTTCAATGTAGTTTAACGATCGTTTCTTCACCATGACAAATTGTTAGCGTAGCAATATCAGTTACTATTGTATGCAAGAGTACTTACCTCTAAGTTTTTAGTAACAAGCGAATGATTGTCGAATCGAATACACTCGCGTTTAAAACACATTGATTTAGATTATTTTATCCTTACGTTTCGAATCGGTTACCTATTGAAACGCATAACGTTTTTAGACATAAACTGAAAATGCATAATGTTCATGGCCATAATCGTCACTTGCCATAAGTCTTTATAGTATTACTTCATGACGCATATCATCATATGGCCGAAATGGAAAGGCATAATTGCAATAATCATAATTAACAAAAGGCATAATTTAAATTTGCCATAACATTTAAAAGGCATAATATTCAAAAGGCATACATTTTATCATACACCTTATCATGCATGCATGCAGCAAGCATGCAGCAAGCAAGCGGCTAACAAGCAGGCGGCATGCAAGCAGCATGCAAGCAAGCAAGCAGCATGCAAGCAAGCAAGCAGCAGGCAAGCAAGCTAGCAGCATGCAAGCAAGCATGAACCATGCAAGCAAGCAAGCAGCAGGCAAGCAAGCTAGCAGCATGCAAACAAACATGAACCATGCAAGTAAGCATGAACCATGCAAGCAAGCAAGTAGCAGGCAAGCAAGCTAGCAGCATGCAAACAAGCATGAACAATGCAAGCAAGCATGCAACATGCAGCAGGCATGGTTTCTGTCACGGCTCCGGCGCTGCGGGGCTCCGGCGTTCCCACGCGAGCTTATCGTCGCAAATGGTTTTCGCTCTCCACCGCAGCTTCGGCTCGCGGGCCGCCTCGCCTCTCCGCTCCTACGCGCTTCTAAATTGCACTCTAGGGGTAGGACAAACAAGACTACGTGGAGTCGGATTTGCAGCGATTCGTTTCTGTCGTTGACTTTTGTAGCACAACTTTACTTAAAACACAAAGTATTAACTTTTTAATACTATATTTTAAATAAAATTAAGGTTAAAATGCTATTTATATAGAAAAAATACATAATTTAACTAAGTAAAATTATAGCAAGTGAATAATATACGTAATGTTGTTATAAGAAGTGTATTTAGACCAATTATTATTCATTTGTAATAGTCTGAAATGAAATACACCCCTTAAAACAACTTAAGATTATGTCAAAACAAAATTATGAACGTTAACAGTTATGCATAGTAAAGTTATGCGTTTTAAAGCTTATGTATGCTTAATGCGTATGCTTAATAAAATTATGTCCAACAAAAATATATATTTTAACGATTATGATTTTTTACATTATGCCTTTCAACAATTCTGCGTTATTATATTTATGCATAATAAAGTATTATGCCAAAAAATATTATGCTTTTTGAGTTTTATACCATATGATGTATGGCAATCGAAATTATGACAATAAATAGTATGTACTCCCTGTGTGGTGCCGGGGATAAAGAATTGCACCACCCCATCTCTTCCTGTGGGTGTCGTAAAAGTCGACTAAGGGACCATTCCAGAGGATGGGCAGCAGCATCTCTCTGAGGTTACCCTTAACCTACTGCGATCGCCAACCCGCCTGCCAAGCGTGGCGATTACGGCAAATACCCCTCATATCCTTGGGGGAGGCCTTTGTCCAGCAGTGGACGTCTTGAGCTGAGATGAAACAGTATGCGTTTTAAAGTGTCACCTTCGAATCCTTTGCAGGGTCAGGATCAGTCGGAAACGTCAGGGCAAAATAATAAATGTCAATGTGTAGCGGCCGCTCGCGGTTTCACCCGCGTGGTTCCCGTTCCCGTGGGAATATCGGGACAAAAACTATCCTATGTGTTAATCCAGGTTATAAACTATCGTATGCCGAATTTCATCCAAATCCATTCAGTAATTTTTACGTGAAAGAGTAACAAACATCCATCCATACTTACAAACTTTCGCGTTTATAATACTAGTGGATAATATTTGAATAAAACAACTTTTCTTATTGTATGATTTCGCTTACAAATAAGTGAATAAAATGTTGAGAGTAAAAAAAACCGTCACGAAACAGTTGGGACGCAATTTGTTTTAAGCATCGTAAATGGAGTACACGGAACTTCGGCCTCACTCAGGAAGATTCCTGGAGCACTCCAAACTTCGAGAGCGAGATTTTTATGGCCGCCTCACTGTCTTGTCTAAATGAGCACGTTTTGTTGTACAGGGATACTGTTCTATAGCGCTGCACTAACATACCACTTAGTGACATTTAGTTATATTTAACTTTAAATTTAATTACTATCTATTATTATAAAAAGCATTATTTTTATAACATTACACACACACACACACTTACATCACGGACTCCTCTGAAAATCAGCGTTGCAGTTTCTTGAAGCTACAATTTATGCTGAAAGGAGTCCAGGTTCGTCGTAGCATTTTAATTGTAACTTTATGTAGGTATTAGTTTTAAATTTGAATTTGAATTTGAATATTTGATGCTTCTTATACAAAATGCAAAGTTTTTTACTAAATATTGTCCTGTTGTTCTTGTATTACTCATCTAGTAGGACACTGCAGAGCTGCCGCGCATCACTGAAACACCACTTTGTGACGTAAAGTAAAGTAAAGTTATACTTGATACTTTTTATGCAATAAAATATAGTTACTTAGTCAACTAATAAGATAAAAAAAAAACTTTTTAAAAACAAGCTTTTATAACTTACTCGTTAACAAAAAAAGAACTAAAAAGTTAAAAATAATTGAAATCTATATTATTGCAAAAAAAATAATGAATTTGTAATATGCTAAAGTTCTTTAATGTTCCATCAAAATGTAACACGCTTTTATTTACCTATAAAAAAAATTTTGTTCTTACTATCAGGTTTAAATTATTTTTAACTTTTTAGTTCTTTTTTTATTAACAAGTAGATAATAAAAACTTGTTTTTTAAAAGTTTTTTTTCTTTTAATTTTATTTTAAACTTTTTAGTATTTTTGTAGGTGGATAAGGGCTTCAGTACAACAGGCTTCGCCCTGGTACCCTGAGGCGCAACATTAGCGATAAGACATGTTTATACACCCTCATACCATTCAGCCCTCGGCACGTGCTCACCTTGGCATTGGGTCATCCATCTAATCCATCTAATCAAAGACAGAATCCACATTCATAACAAACGGAACGAACGAACTAATTTTCCCGAGTTCTTATGGCCATCTTCCAACTCCATCATCAGACCTTGGTTACCATCTAGCACCAAAGTACTCGTCAAGACGAATCACACGAGCCCAAACTCGATGAGGGTGTGTCATTTAAATACCGAGTTCCTATGGCCATCTTAAAGCTCCATCATCAGACCCTGGTTTAGCACCAAAGTACTTACTCGTCAAGACGGATCAAACGAGTCCAAACTCGATGGGGTTGTGTCGTTTAACTACCGAGTTCCTATGGCCTACTTCCGGTTCCATCATCAGATCAGCTCCATGTCATAATATTTTTTTGCATTGTCATCCGATTTACACATGCATGCAAAATTTCAGCTCAATCAAAATCGTTGGTATATTTGCTTTATGATCAAAATCATATTTCAAATGACAAGTAAAACGATAATAAATAAAAAGCATCAAAGTCAACTGTGACAACTTAGGTGAATAATTGGTCTCGCAGTGAGACCAATCATTCATCTAAGTGTGACAAATTCAAAAGAATAATATTTAAAAATATACAAAATATCATAAAAGGGCGACTTAAAATAACTTCCCGCGAAGAATTTCATAGGTAAAAAATCTTAAGAAATAAAATAAAATGAAATGAATGAAATGAAATGAAATAGGCTTTATTTACTAGTACATAGTACATAGTGAATTCCCTGTGTGGTGCCGGGGATAAAGAATTGCACCACCCCATCTCTTCCCGTGGGTGTCGTAAAAGCCGACTAAGGGACCATTCCAGAGGATGGGCAGCAGCATCTCTCTGAGGTTACCCTCAACCTACTGCGATCGCCAACCCGCCTGCCAAGCGTGGCGATTACGGCAAATACCCCTCATATCCTTGGGGGAGGCCTTTGTCCAGCAGTGGACGTCTTTTGGCTGAGATGATGATGATGACATAGTGAATAGGATGTTACAGAAACAGTTAAGCCGTATGTTCTGCCGTTATGGCATGTAAATATACAATTAAAATAACGTTAATAAATTATCAAACTACATTACCATTACTAAATTATTAAATTAAATTAAATTTTTCAAATCAAAGTAACATCATTATATTATTTTTACAATTGTATAAATTAAACTCATGTAATGAGTAAAACCACTTCTCTAGTCATCATCATCATCATCACAGCCAAAAGACGTCCACTGCTGGACAAAGGCCTCCCCCAAGGATCTCTACAACGACTGGTTTTGTGCTGCTTGCATCCAGCGGCTTCCCGCGACCTTCACCAGATCGTCGGTCCACCTTGTTGGAGGAGCTTCGAGTCCACACTGCGCTTTCCGGTACGCGGTCGCCACTCCAGGACTATCCCACCCCAGCGGCCATCAGTCCTGCGAGCAATGTGCCCTGCCCACTGCCACTTGAGCTTAGCAACTCGCTTCGCTTCTCTAGTAACCATTCACAATTTTCTTTTGTTATGGGAGGTTTTTCAAGTCCTTTAGCAGCTTATAGACTTTGATAGCCATACAGTATATTCGTAAATGATAAATTAATCCTATGCTTCATGCTTATTTCGTAGTCAGGAACACGCTTCATATTCATATGAAGCTTATCACGTTCAGACACGATTGAAAATGAGACGTCAGCTATTCAGCGCCTACGGGTACTGCGTACAATATTCGGAACTGTTTTGATTATTGCAATGCAAATTCGGCTATTCGCTTTTCAACAAAAGGGAATTGATATGAAGACTAAATAAATATTACATCATAGGTTGTTATAGTTGTGAGACACGGGCGGAGAGACTGTTGAGCTTTTGTTATGGAATCACTGCCTATGGAACTGTTTAAAGTTGAAAAAAAAATTGCTCAAGGATTTACAAAAGATTCTTATTAGATTACAGTTTTTAACAGACTTAGGAGGGGGTTCACAAATAGGCTCTATTTTTTATAAACTTTAATTTAGTTTGAAATTTTTAGAGTCGATTGGCACAGATAATGTAACACTTAAAATTTTAATTTAAAATTTAAAGTTATAATAATATCTAAAACTAAACATATTGATAAAATTTAATTCATATTGTACCCAACATTTCATTGAGCTCCAATAATGTTACAGCATAAACTTGAAAGAAACAAAGCAGCTTGGCGAGAAAGTGAAAAGTCATGTGTGCGGTTTTGTTTTATTTTCTTAAATTTGTGTTATGTCGAATATTAATGTGAAATAATGGTGGATTATTAACCGTTAAGTGTTCGTGAGCGTGCATGAGTGTTTGCAAATGAAACAAAACAGTGCAACGTCACTTTTCAAATTATCTCAAGAAGTCCGCCCGAGGACTTAGTAAACTTTTTTACTGAAATACTCGAGGGGTTGGGGGGTATATCATTTATCACTTCTCATTTCTATTTTTATATTTATTTATTTATTTTACAAGTTTATGTGAATGTAGTACAAGGGCGCTGCTTTTTCAGTACTGAAATATAAAATTCTAATTTAATTTCTATTAATCCTAATATCATTCATCATCATTATACAGGAATGAAATATTGTTTATCTAAATGTTTAACTTGTAAGAAAAATTACTTTGACACTGGCTAAATGTGCTAATCGCACAAAGCCATCAACTAAAGGAAAAAAATGTCTGTCATCTGCGAACTCCCTAAGAGCATGGTACTTACTCGTAACACCCCAGATTTTAGTAAAGAAATCATCTAATTGGCCCTCGTTGAATCAATTAAATTGTTTATGATTCAATTGTCGGGATGCTGACGTTCTCGCAGCGCCGTGTGTCGTACCCGGCTCATCGGCCGCCTCTTCCATCCATTTGCATATGAAAGCCATAACAGTGTGACACGGGAAATTTAATCTTTTCACCAATTAAATAGGACACGCGCTCCGCTGACCTAATTAGTAGCTGTCAGGAATTTTCTGTATCTAAATTGACTTGTCAGAGATTTAACTCTTGTTTTTTTTTGTTTTCAGGTAAGCAGGTGACTGTCCCTATCTTGTAAGTAGGTACATCGTATAGAATTATATTTAATCCTTTTATAATTCTTAAGTAATGGCTTCGCGTTTAGCATTAAGCCAGCATTGAGTCATTATCTATTTATTTATTTATTTAACATAGGCATACACGACAGGTCACAATCGTAGTTACATTAAATATAAATCCCATTAATAAAGGTCCCAGATTGTGACCCAAAAAAGGTGTACGCACAACATGACAAGCATGAAACACACAAAAACAAAGCCACACATGCAGCACTATAAAAATCAAAATTAATAAAAGTGGACAAAAATAAAAACAATTACATAATTAGCAAACAGTACAAAAAAAATAAAAACATCTGTAAGCAATCTGTAAGCAAATCTGTTAGCGTTGTTGTTTGGCTGTAGAATGTTTTTGTCACTTTTACCCCAATACCAAATGACACAAATTATGTAAACAAAGCAAACTGTAGCCTAACGGTGTTTTGAATTATTATTCAGTAGTACATTACAATCTATTTTATGTTAAATGTCCACGAGAGCTACTGCCGACAAACTGTTACGCAGCTTGGCAGAAAATATAAAATGCAATGTACTGTTAGTTATGGAAATAAATAAATGAAAAAAATAAAAAAGTAGTAGGTATTATTATTATAAACTAAGATCTAATCTCAATTGACTAAATAATCAACTACTATTTTTAAAGGAACAAACGTCCTATTTTACTAGAACCTTTTTAGGGTTCCGTACCCAAAGGGTAAAACCGGAACCCTATTACTAAGACTCCGCTGTCCGTCTATCCGTCCGTCCGTCTGTCTGTCCGTCTGTCACCCACCAGGCTGTATCTCATGAACCGTGATAATAAGACAGTTGAAATTTTCACAGATGATTTCTGTTGCCGCTATAACAACAAATACTAAAAAACGGAATACAATAAATATTTAAGGGGGCTCCCATACAACAGATATGATGTTTTTGCCGTTTTTATAGATAATGGTACGGAACCCTCCGTGCGCGAGTCCAACTCGCACTTGGCCGGTTTTTTCCTTATTGTATTTTATTTTCAATAATTAAATGTAGCACTAGACATATTTCAAAGAATGTAGGAAACGAATGATGTTTTCTATAAAATATGAATCGTTATCATTTTATTACAAACTAGTGGTCGCCCGTAATTTTATTAAGGTTGCACGGATTGTATCCTAAGCAACGAAAAATTAAAAAGATAGAATGTGAGTTTGGATTGGTATTGACAGATTTCGGCCGCTCCTCTTCTATTTTTGAATTTTTTGAAAAGAGTGTATAGAGTATATACGTGTGTATCAAATACATGGTAGTGTGTGTAATGTTTGTTTTATTGATTTAATATATTTATAAGCATAATTTAAAAAAAATAAACATTTGGATAACCTTCTCTATACAAACTATAAGTGTGCGAAATTTCATACTCCTCCGTCCGTGCAATTTTCGTCAAAAAGGGGTACAAAGTTTAAAATATAAATCGTTATCATTTTATTACAAATGCTTTAACTAGTCCCCCACATTGAAGTGCTCAAGGTCTACTATCTGTTATGTGTCCGGTGGTACCAGGAAAGCATTTTACTGAGAAACGGTAAGCAGCTTCCAGCCATCTTCGAGGAGACATAAAGCTTGCACCAAGGACAGTTCTGCACTCAGATACATCAATATGAAAAGTGTTAATGTAAAACAAATATTCGTTTAATTAACAACCCTATTTCGTTGCACTGAAATACTATAGTCACAAGTTGCAACGGCAAAGTTAACTTGGCATCCGTCTTGCGCCTACCAAGTTTATTTCGACATCGCATCACTTCAATAGTGAGCCTTATTACAAAGGGATAGGGAACAAACGTTGTGATACAATGGAATATTTTCAATGGCACCGTTAGTTTATGGTATATTAAAATCCAAGCTCCAGTTATTTGCTGTGTTAAAATGTTAGTGGCCGCAAAAATGCGGCGGCGTGTAATGATGACGAACGCTGTAAAGTATTTAAAAAGCTTTTGTGGAAATACTATGTGAAAGTAAACAGTAGAGCTAGATGTTTTTTTAATGTTAAGATTGGTAAATGACTGCTCCACCTGATTTTTGTGCCTTGATCTCACCTGATGTTTAGTGATGATAGGATCCCGGGTGAAGAGCGCTTCCACCAATTGTGGTGGAAGCGCACTTCACCCGGGATCCCCAACTAGTGAGGCACTGGCTATCTTATCTCTAGTTGCCTGAGCACAACAATGCTATACAAACATTGATGTTATGGCGACATATTTAAATAAGGTGGTGGTTGCTAGCCAGGCCGACAAACAAGCCCTACCACCAACCAAACCGATACACAAACTTGTACTTCCGCTGGGAATCGAACCCAGGACCTCTGGGTTTGAGACCGGTGGTCTTAACCACTAGACCACAGAGGCGGTTAAATGATGTTAAACAGAAGCCCGCCCTCTCCTTTCCTCTCCCGGACTACACGTGCTGGTCTTAGGAACCACCATCATACTGTACAGACAATCAGTACTCGTACCAAAAAATTTGGCAAGTCGTTGCTCTGTGAGACTATTCGGATTTGGAATTCTTTGCCGGCGCATGTGTTTCCCAGTTCCTGTAGTCCCGGGTCATTTAAGCGGGGCGTGAAACGGCATTTATGCAGGCCGTCATGAATGGGAGCGCTTGTTACCGTGCTTGTTCCACGGTGGGGAGTGCTCTCATTATTTTGGACTGCATCGGCTGCTTACCATCAGGCAGGATGTAGTCACTATGACGTGTCAATAAAAAAAAAGAAAAAGCAGAGTCCTGATGCGAGGACACCTAATGGGCAGGAGTGCGCATCGCCAGCTGATCTCACCTTGCCGACCCGCAAGTGGCTTATTCATGCCTCGTTTCGTCAATCTTCATCATCATCATCTCAGCCAAAAGACGTCCACTGCTGGACAAAGGCCTCCCCCAAGGATACATGAGGGGATTAGCCATAATCGCCACGCTGGGCAGGCGGGTTCGTGATCGCAGTAAGTTGAGAGTTAACCTCAGAGAGATGCTGATGCCCATCCTCTGGAATGGTCCCTTCGTCCACTTTTACGACACCCACGGGAAAAGATGGGGTGGTGCAATTCTTTATCCCCGGCACCACACAGGGAAATCGTCAATCTTAACTGGAGTGAATTGAAAGGTTTCATATTTTTAACCGACTTCAAAAAAAGGAGGACGTTATCAATTCGACTGTATTTTTTATTTTTTTATTTTCACTTGCGTCCTTTTTACGTAATTTTGTTTTGAAGTTTGAAATAGTAATAATATATAACAAGGCAGTTTCTTAGGTTTGCTTCATTGGGGTTCTTTTGGCATGAGTTTTAAATGTAACATTAACATTATGTAGGTATACACTTAAACATCATGCCAAAATGACTTAAGTCAATTCTCAAAGCTATGTAGGTACATAATCTATACTAATATATAAAGCTGAAGAGTTTGTTTGTTTGTTTGTTTGTTTGTTTGTTTGTTTGAACGCGCTAATCTCAGGAACTACTGGTTCGAATTGAATAATTCTTTTTGTGTTGGATAGTCCATTTATCGAGGAAGGCTTTAGGCTATATAACATCACGCTGCGACCAATAGGAGCGAAGCATCAGTGAAAAATGTTGCAAAAACGGGAAAAGAGCCTAAAAAATTAAAAATGCTGCCGAAAGTCACTATTCCACGCGGACGAAGTCGCGAGCACAGCTAGTCAACAATAAAGCCTGCAGGTTCAAAGCAGATAAAGAAAGAAAAAGAAAAGAATATGTTTAACACATAAAGTTAATTCCGTTGGTATATTTACTTTATGGTTTAACATCTAAGTTTGTTTAATAAAAAAATGAGTAGAACGAGTTTCAGTTTTGTGACCAAACAGTCTTTATCTCAAAACAATAGACAGTATTCTTTGTCGTAGATAAAACATTGTCTGGCAAAGCCTAACAACAGTATTTCCTTTATACTCTTAAAGATAGAAGATAACGTATCACTGTGAAGGAAATAGTGAGCTCTAGCAGACACTAGACACTATTACAGATTGAGATTATTTCGATAGAAAGCTTTGGATTTCTTTTGACCCTGGGCGTTGGTTGTTATCTTTTTCTTGCTTCAAAGGCTCCATGCTCAGCAGACTGAAACAATGGTTCTGAACATTTGTAATGGATTCCGAAATGCACTTTAGAGTACAGACCGCTGTTGTTGCGATAAGGCTTGGTCGCACGAAGTTTTATATACAACCTTATACGGGAAAGTGCCAGCTGGAAAACTATATTTTTTTTGGTTCACAACTCCTCGCCCGCGTGAAATTTTGGTTTGGCACAAAAGTTTTCGTATTTTTTTAAGTTTTAATTCATACTTCATAGTTTCCAGTTCCCGGATGAATTAATGAATTTTCCGGCGTGAAACTAGACTTTAGCATCATGTTATGGATCCGCTGCTTTGGTTTAACGTGAACTGAGAACAAATATACTTTTGTATTTTTATAGGATACATTTTTTAAAACCGTGTATGGAGAGTGAATGGTGGACTGCCTGGAATGCTACAAACCTCATAGCTATTTCTGTCGTGACCGATGTCCATAAAGTTTCTTTTTTTTAAATTACGAAACAAACGTTGCCTCCATTCTAGATACTAGAATAGTTAGAGGTGTTACAACACTTCCTAAATAATTTGTCAGATAAACTACCCGCAAATTTTGTCGATATGATATAAATATGAAAGACGTTTTGATGACGTTCAGATGTGGTAAAAGGCAAAGCAAGAAGTATGTACTCTTAGCGTATAGAAAATCGCTTGATACGATAGTAACTGCATAAATTTATTTCACTATGTTGCAGTCGTCCAATACAATTTGGTAACATAAATTCCATTAGTCTAAAAGAAGTTATTTTCTAAGAGCAAACGCTCACGGCATCGACAAATTACACCATGTTTATTTCAATAATCCCATTCACGAAAACAATTCCGGATGAATGTTATGATAATGTGGAGCGTCGTAACGGTTGTAACTTATAACGATAACCGTTAGAGAACGGCCCTCGTTGCGTTACATTTATTGTTATGGTAACGGAGGTGTTCAAGATGTTTTTCGGACAGCAATAAGAGTCAGATGCTGCGAACATGCTGCTAAGCATTGACTATTTATAGACGTTATTTGTTGCTGTATCTGCTAGTTGCTTTAGCTACAACGATATAATTTACAATAACATTTTATAGGGTAGTATTAATTTTAAAATTACATGTTATATACATTCGCTTGCTCGGAAGAATTCGGTGGCCGAGGGGTGTTGGGTGCGATAACTGGAGGTCTTGGTTCCAATTCAAAAAGTCCACATCACCCCGTAGCAACGAATGCATCAATCAATCCGACGACACGGCGCGGTCACGTCCACGTCCCGACCGATAAACACTTGATTACCGTAACCAGTGTGCTAATGCTAAATAAAATGAGAGGGCTAAGTCCAGCAAGGGGGACACGATTACGTTATCCAATACCCAATTCCACAACAAAGTCTACATCTCACCGTAGCTCGTTGCAACGAAAGCATAATTCAATCAATCCGATGACACGGCGCGGTCACGTCCACGTCCCGACCGATAAACACTTGATTACCGTAACCAGTGTGGTAATGCTAAAGTGGGAGGGCTAAGTCCAGCAATGCAGACACGATTACGTCATCCAGTAGTCAATCCCACACCAAAGTCTACATCTCACCGTAGCTCGTAGCAACGAAAGCATCATTCAATCAATCCGATGACACGGCGCGGTCACGTCCGCGTCCTGACCGATAAACACTTGATTAAATTAAAACCGTACCGGCGCAGCTGATTGATTTACAGCGGCGGACCGGGCCGGCCGGCACGTCGACACGCGTGCCGCCGTTTAATTAATTTACCGGACTGTACCGATCGCGTCGTCGGGGACACTTTTTCACGTTACACGCGATGGTATTGTTAACGGTAGACTTTTGTAGTATGTTAGATTTTTTTTTTGCTTTTACGCTCGTTGGGTAGGTGTAGTTGGGGCTGTTTCTGATGGCGAATATAGATATATAAGTAACTTACAAAAATAAACAATGTTACAGATAAGTGGTTACTCTAAAGCAATTGAAACACTTGTTGTTTTAAAGCAATGACCTAGGCCAGGCAAATGGTCTGGATGGGTGGACTTTAACGCTCAAGGTGTTCAGAAAATTTAACACGTAAGTATACAGTGCAATGCATTAAATAAAAAAGCAGAAGGAAAAAAATTACACTATTAACTTTTCCAATAGAACGAGACCGGTGAGCCCGTGAATACGGCCGACTACCCGGCCAAAACGTCGTGTATACTAAAGGTAGTACGAACCCTTATCCAAGTAGCTTAAACTCCGATACTTTTTGTTTCTTTACAATTAAGTATTACGTAAAAATTTAAACATATTTGAAAATATACTTTATAGCGTAGAGTAGGCCTGCTTCATTACCATAAACCTAACTAAAGCCCTACTGCTGATCTCATGTAAGGACATACGAGGTTTGAGTCGTATTTTTAAATTTCGTTTTCTACGTATTATAGAACTTTAGCGTGATACGATATGGTAAATAACCATTGTGTTGATGACGTATGTAGTTCGTAGACGTTTAAGATAGCGTGTTTCATTCACTGAAATGTTATACTTTTATTATCTTGCCTATACAAACAACACAAGACACATAGTAAATACATGAACTGAAACTTAGTCAAAATATAAAATAAAGTACAAACAAAAAATAACATTAAGACAAAAAATATAATTGATAAAAAAAAATCCGTAATTTTTTTCACTTTATAACTTACTCGTAGGTATATGGTAAAAAATATGAACGGGATAATTAATTAATGTTAAAAATGACTCTAATCTTAAAAGTTTGTAAGTAGGTAGGTATCCAGTATAAAACAAAGAGAACACCCTCGCTCGCTAACTACATGAAAAGGTATTTCATCGTCGAAACAATGGCTCTCAAAAAAGAGTGGGTGAAACGAAACGATGCGCTAACTCTCAATTTTATAGCATAATTGGTAAAAATACGCATAGATCGTGACCCCTACCATAGGCGATCGTTGGATCACGCGACTGCTCTAAAGGTTAACACGATTGAGACAAGTTTTCAAGGTGAACAATTATTAAGAGACGATTTTCGCTATTCATTGTTTTGAACTGTGATGATGGTAAATGGTATACACGCCTGCACATTAAAGTACCATTAACTGTAATATTCCCTCAATAGACTTCGAACTTTTTGTCTTTAGCATTTAGGGTTGAACATTTATGAAGAACATGAGTTGTACTTCAAGTTGGTTTACTTGTGCTGTAGTTCGTATTGGAAATTGAGAAGCTAGATGCAAGGATCCAGTACAGCCAACCAAACCAGGTCTGTATAATTGGCTGGTTAGGTACTAATATCTTTTTGATTTTTTAAAGCTGGTTGAAACTCTCGCTTACCACTTAATCACAAATTTGGTGAAAACTAAGTAAAATCTTACGTAATTTAAAGAGATTTAAGGCGACGCATTGGAAATTTACGTGGCGGGGTTCTTGATTTTTCCCAAGAATTACAAAACATATGAAAGTGATATTTGATGACATGATTTTTCATTTAATTGACTTCATTTTGCTAGTTGCAGAAACACGATTTGTCAACTTTTATAACAGAGAAAAAAATAACAATGTAACCTCTATTAAAACATAGATTTGCATTTTACAGGCTTACCAGACCGATTTAAGCATCTAAATTTTCTGAGTAGATTAGTCTTAACACACACTTCAATATGCTAGTTCATTTTTTAAAAATAATATGTAGTTTTAATTTGAAGGAAAAAAAAACAGTTTTTCTTATGGTACGGGGCGCAAACGCTCCGTATGAGATTTAGGTATTGTTTCTGCAAACTTCTTAGTGTAAATAGTTAAGCATGCCTTTTTAATACCCGACGTTTTGACCGACTACAGCCGGTGCGACTCGATCGAAACGTCGGGTTTGTAAAAACTTCTACAATAGTAGCGGACACAACTTATACTTTTTGTTGCCGTACTTTATTTATGCACCATTTCCGCGCCGGAGACTTTGACAAATGTCCGCAATTTTGGTATTTTCCGCTCTCACCTTACCTTTTCAGCTACCACCAAGATTATCTCGTTAGATAACTTATTTGTTTAAGTAACCGTCAAACACGAAAATGTATCCCGGTATTTGCCAGCTATATCGAGGGTTTTTTTATGGCGTTAGCTCAGTTACACGAACTGTCTGTCGCCCGGATTGTGGTGCGAATGGCGTGGCGTTATTGTATAGCATCTCGATCCAGAGTGCATAGACGACTTTTATCTATCATTCGAATCCATTTTCATCCATTCGAAAACAAGAATTGTATGGCCTTGAAGCATCATAGTTCCAAACAAACGAAGTAAGTTTAAATTTTAGTCTTATACATAGACAATCATTTAATTTATACAATAAATACAACAGTATAACACAGTCAAGCAAGCCCGGTGACGCTGAAACTGCCGTCTGAGGCAATCGGCAATCTCTCTCAAAAAAATAAAAACAGTCAAGCAAAATACCTTAAGGTTGCAGACCTGCAGACAGTACAATACTAGGAGTTGTTAAAACAACCAATATACTTACTATTAATTTATTTTTATCGAATCCCAGATCCCGAGTAGTCTAAGTAGTTTTTCTTATTTGTACATATGAAATTACTCGTGTTGTAGTATTTAATAGCTATTCCATCGTCGGCACTACATTTTCTAAATATTGATTATTTGCCACTGCTAATTAAAACAACTTACCGACGACACGAATACAACAATAATAACAACAACACAGATCGTTGAGCGCCACAGCTAGGGTTGCCAACCATACTTTAAAATAACGTATCATACGTTATTTTCCATCCCTATACTTTATTCTTTTTAACAAAAATAAAGTATGGAAAATTTATTTCCGACTAATGCGTGCGTTTGAACGAAATATTCCTGTTGACTTAATTTCTGAACTACTGAATGATACTCAGACTCGGGTAAAGTGAAACGAAACGCTTAATTAAATAAATTTGGAAAATACTTAATTTTTTCTTCAAATCCTTATTTTTATACTAGTTGGTGATAGATTTACTTTAATTTTCTAAAAAATAATTGGCAACCCTAGCCACAGCAGCACCCCCCGCCAGATCTTCTAAATGCCACTACACATTTACAGAATACACTGAACATGCACACTAGTTTATTCCCAAGACATCGTACTCGTAAAACAAGGGTACGAAGAACCGGTTCACACGCGCTCTATACCAGGTACAGACATGTACCTCTGCCTCTCCACCACCACGGCTCGGTCAACCCGAGCCGAGGTCCAAGCCTTTAGGGGCGCCCTCGGGTCGTTCCGCTTCCCGATCCGATTCGAACCCCTCGGAGAATCTAGTAGGGCACGGGAAAACGCATTAGTGCGTGACGGCACACGGCATAAGGAACCCTTTAAGTTTCTCGCAACCCCCAAAAAAGCCCGGTGAAGCTGAAAACTACCTAATACCTACTGTAACTAATAATGATTGTTGAAATTATTTTATTTGTTTTATATATGTTAAACTGAATTGGTTGTTTGCACGTTTTCACTTTTTTCATCAAAGGTATCTGCAAAATACCAGTGCCGTAACAACACGCGTTGTCACGGCTCAAAACTGAGCAGAGGCCTATTGGTGTACCTACAAAATTTAGTGTTTATTTTTTTAGTTTTATTTTTAGTTTAATTTAATTGTTTATATTTAATTTTCTTTTTGTATGTACTGGTACCCAATAAACGTTTTTCTATTCTATAAAACGCCGTATGAGGCAATCAGCGCACTCTCCCCAAAGCCATAGCAGCTATAGGATACCTCAGAAATAACCAGGTTCACTTTCAAAACTTATTTGAATATTCCAAATTTATTGCACCAACCAAAACTTATTATCTTAATCAAAACTTATTGCTCAAAACTTATTTTTAGCAGCGAGACTGTTCACTAGCTATCGCACGACCGCTCGGCGTCAACTCTCCAACCAAAAGTGGCCGCTCCGCCGCTGCCATCGGCCAAGTGCCGCCATTCTTTTTCCCACTCCACTTTTACAAACTGACATTGACAGACAAAGTATTGCCAGTCGGCAGAACAAACTTATACCTTTTTATTGATTTTATGTTTCTAACGAATACAAATCAAATATATTAACTTCAATTAAATAAAAACCCTACATTCGACCGTCCTGACAATGTGGATGTCCTCATACACAAGCCTGGTGGCAACCCTACACTCGGCCGTGGTACTCATACATCATTACATTTACATTACAAAAAAAAATACACAAATAAAGTAAATACAGTAAATAATTAATTCTAGAACATCATTACAGTACCGTCTGATTTTATATAGATGAAATCTATACATAATACATAAATACGCCTTTATTATTATCACAGTAACATCCTCATCTCATTTTATTAATTTTCCTTCTATTACATAGTTAGATCACATGAACCAATCTTGTTCTCACGTCTAATCAGTGTACCTTAGAATAATCTATTTTTATGAACCAGTATCTTAACTATTTTTTAAAAAAAAGAAACAAAATTTACCCTACTTGCAAATCAATAATTATTTATTAACGAAAACTTACTTCTAAACTAATTAACAAAATAAGAAATTCTTAACAAAATAATCTAAACAGAAAGCACGTCCAGCACTCGCAGCGCCAACCGAAAAAGTGAGGCGTCGTCGTCCGAAATGAATTTGCGTAGCGCTTGCCTCCCCTCTACAGCGCCTGATCATATCACGCCATACTACGTCACGAGTGACGTATGCAGCTAGGCCCCGCCTCCTGATGATCCTTTTCTAATACGGCCTCTCCTGACAGCGAGGCGTCCTCGACCGCTGGATCCTCACCAGGCACCTGCTCACAGTCTGGAGAATTGTCAGGATCAGATCCATCGTCATCTAAAACATAAGTTTAGTTATAGCGTTTATGGCAACTATTGTAGCCAGCTCCAAATGTTTAAAAAAAATTCAATGATTAATAGTACCACACCAGAACCGTAAGCGTGCACTCAAACGGCTGCGATCGGCACATAAAAATCATTAAAATAATTAAACATATAGCAACTTAATACTTGTGTAGCAAACACCAATAAGGCAATGTATGATCATTCAAATGTAAAGAGTGACAAAAAAAATAAAAAAATAATTGATGTACATTCATGGTGTAGATTATAGCTAGCACAGTATGCCGTAGGTGGTGGCATAAGAAAATACACGCGTTACTAGTATAATAAGATTTAAGCTGCCTTGAGAAATAAGACACACGCAACAGGTAGCGGAATATATGGGGCTCGCTCGCGTGGCTTCTCAAGAGACAATTCACACGCCACAGGTAGCGGAATTGGGCTCGCGCGCGTGGCGTCTCAAGAGATACGACACACACCACAGGTAGCGGAATTGAGCTCGCGCGCGTGGTCGTAAGTGAGAAAGAAGCAACACACACCATAGGTAGCGGAATTGGGCTCGCGCGTGTGGTTGCCAGCTACTCACCACCGGCGAAGAATACAGCACACGAATCCGGCGTCCATTCGCCTTGCCACAGGACCATATGCTCTGCGGCTGCTTGGGTCTTTTTGCCGTAAGACCCTGCCAGAAGCTCCAACTCGTAGCGATCGTGTGGGAGCTGCTGAGTGACTTTGTAGGGACCCCTCATGCCGGAATCCAGCTTGCCGGAGCTCTGTGAACTTTTGCCAACAAACACAAAATTGCCTAGATCATAAACACGTGGCTGTTTTCGTGATTCATTGATGCGTTGATCTTGCCGTTGCTGATTTTGCTCAAGCAGTACTGAAGCATGTTGACGCCTCAAGGTGGTCATAGCCTCGCGATTGGCATGCGAGTTATCAAGAGCTACATCCCTTACCAGAGATCTCAAAACAGGAGTGGTGTCTTCGACTCCGATTAGAAGCTGTAAGGGTGAAGTCTGAGTGGTTGCTTGCTTGGTGATGTTGAGGGTCAATTGAACCTTCCACAGGGTATCGGACCAACTACCACCCTTATTGTTTACTTCAACACGCAGCATGTTTAGGACAGTGCGGCAGTAACGCTCAGCCTGTCCGTTTTCGTGGTGCATTTCCGGCGTAATTAGGTGTGTGGAACACCCCAGCTCAGAAACCCAATTTTGAAAAGCGGAGCTTTCAAACATTCTTCCTCTGTCAGTAACAATTAAGGAAGGTGTACCGAATAAGGAAATGACGTTGGTAAACACGCGTTTTAAATCCTCAGTATCTTGTCTGTACAACGAGTAGAGAAGGCAAAATTTCGAAAAGGCATCTACTAATACCAGAACATATTTAAACCCACTTGATTCAGGGAGTGGACCCAAAATGTCCATGTGGACAGTAGAAAAGGGGCCATCCGGTTTAGTCCAAGACTCTATTGGTTGATGTGGAGCTCTAGGGACCTTTTTAAATGAAAGGCAGACTACACAGTGGGTGATATATTTTTTTACAAATTGTCTTAGACCGGGAAACCAAAAATGTCGTAATATTAGTTCAGTAGTTTTACCGATGCCAATGTGCTCATGGTCATCGTGAAAAACACGTAGAAGACTAAGCCTATGACCTTTTGGGATGAAACATAAAAGGCGTGATTCTTCACCAGCAGCAGGACTGTACTTATAGTACAAAAGATTGTTTTTTATGACGTAACGAGACGAATCTAGTTGGCCGTCCCTCAGCCTCTCCATCAACTCCTGGGTTTCAGAGTCGGCAGTCTGAGCAATTTGTGCCCAATTATTAGGCCGTCTGATGTGAGACACATTGACAGGGTTCCGACTCAAAAAGTCAGCATGCTGCATAAGGGTGCCCTTCCTATATTCGATAGAGAAACGGAAATCTTGCATATAGACCCACCATCGAGCTACTCGTGGGACTAAATCCTTTTTCCGCTCTGTCAACTTTAGAGCATTGCAGTCCGTTATTATCTTAAAATCTATACCGATTAGGTAATGACGAAAGTGCTGCAGTGCTTTTACTATGGCCAAGGTTTCTAGCTCGTAGCTATGATATCGTGACTCGGCGCCATGCGTTGCCCTACTAAAATAACCTACTACGCGTTTCCTCTTGCCCTCGTGCTCTTGCAACAAAATCGCGCCATAGCCTATTGCACTGGCATCCGTATGTAACTCAGTGGGCAACATAGGGTCAAATATCGAAAGGACAGGCTCTTCTGTCAAACAACTAATTATGTATTGACGCGCAGTGTCTTGTTCGTCACCCCAAACAAATGTCTGTCCCTTTTTAGTGAGTTTCGCAATACAAGCCGTTTTAGCAGCATAATTTGCAATATAGCGCCTAAAATAGCCCGCTAGACCTAAAAACTGCCTAACTTGCCTGACGTTCGAAGGTATCGGTGATGGTCACCAAGGCTTCTATCTTCCTAGGGCTCGGCCGTACCTGACCTTGACTAATTAGTCTGCCTAGGTACTCAACTTCAGTCTCAAGGAAGGTGCATTTTTTTAAATTGATGGAAAAGCCCGCGTTGGTTAGACAAACAAGAACCTGTCGTAATAAAGTAAGACCCTCATCTATGGAACCCGATAGGACCAAAACGTCATCAATGTAGTTAAGGACCTTACCAGTATTTATTAGCTGTGTCAGAGTCTTTGATATGATTCTCTGGTAAACCACAGGAGCATTCGTCAAACCATAAGGCATTTTGAGATATTCAAAGTGGCCCTTGGGCGTTACAAACGCTGTTTTGGTTATGGAACCCTCATCCTTCATAGGGACCTGATGGAACCCTGTGGCCATATCAAGACTCGTAAAGTACCTACTGTTGCCCAATTTATCAATATGGTCATCAATGAGAGGTAGGGGAAACCTATCTTTGACGGTGATTGCATTTAAAGCGCGATAATCTACGCACATCCTGTCAGACCCGTCTTTCTTTTTGACAAGTATGACAGGACTCGCGTACTCCGATTGGGACTCGCGGATGATACCCTTACTCAACAGATCATCGATTATATTGCGAACTCGAGATTTTTCGTCAGCTGAAAGCTTATAGGGACGATAGTACACGGGAGTGCTATTATTAAGCTTTATCTCCATAGAACCAGTGTTAACAGTGGATGTAGCTGTTCCAGTGACAAAAGAACTTGAAAATTCATTTATCAGAGAAAGCAAATGGTCTTTGTCTTCACCTACTAAAGACGTTTTACAAGCCCAGAATCCAAACCACGTAAATGATGTACTTTGGACACACCATCATCATCAGCCCTAATAAGTCGTTGTACATCTCCGGTTCTAATATAGATGACGCCCTTGCGATTTAAAATATCGGTCCCTATTAATACAGGTGCACTAATATTATCGGGAGATACAACAAATAGGTCTACTTCCACAGATAATTCGGGAAACTCAATAACAGTCGTCACATAAGAAGTGGACTCTATTTCCTGGCTGCCAATTCCGCGCATTAAGCGATAAGTAGGAATCTTACTACAATTTAAATATTTAAGAACAGAATTAGAAATAAGAGAAATTTCTGAGCCGCTATCGATTAAAACGTCCACAGGAGTTTTCTCAATTACTGCTGTCATTGCATTAACGTGTCGGGCAACGTTTGACAAAAATTTACAGTACTAGCACCCTGGCCTTTGGATTCGACTCGTTTTTTGATAAAACACCTATCAACAGAGTGCCCTGCTTTGCTACAAAACGTACAAATCACATCTTTTCTATTCGACACAGAAGGTGTCGAAGCAGTTTGGTTAGTCTCGGCTTTATAATTTTTTGAACAATGTAATTTAGTATGACCAATATTGCCACAGTTAAAGCACTTAACGTTTGACCTTAAAGTGTCACGTTTACGGTTATTCGAACCAAACTTATTAAAATTTGAATTACGATTAAAATTATTGTGAGTATTACGCAAATCCATTTTAGGCTTTGAATACACCGATAAAAACTCAACTAAATCGTTTGGTTGTAATTTTGCATTAAATGCAGCAGCCTTTACCTGAGGCTCCATAATACCACGAATAACTATTGCCGTCTTCAAATCGTCTGACACCCCTTTAACGATATTCAAACGCAGCAACGACTTTCGAGCATAGTCGGCATAAGATGCAAAATCTTTAGAGCTTGTGCTCATTACGTCGTGCAAAACATTTGCGACATCGATACTTCGCGGACAGAGTGATCGAAACTCCAATTTAAAATTGGTCCATGTACGATCGCTAGAAACCCAGTCGTTTAGCCATGTACGGGCGTCGCCCTTAAGGCAGCCACCAACACGTGACAGACACTCACGATCGTCCCATCGGTTCAATTCGCGACCGCGATCAACCTCCTCACACCAAGCGTCAAAGTCGTGTACACTAGGGTCGAAGTTAGAGATAAAATAACGACTAGACCTCATCCCTATGAGCGTTGCTAAAGTGCTCACGACTTTATCAGTCGTGTCACACGCGGACTCACCTGTCGCGGAGCCTTTACCAGTATCGACAGGCAGTGGCGGCGGAGTGTGGCATTCGCGTGCTGGACGTGGCGGTAAAAAAGTGGATGACGAAGTTGTAGAAAGCCTATCCTCAATCGCATGTAGCCTACCTAGAATCGCGTTAAGCGCCTGGCCCTGCTGGCTATTATGGCTACCAGGTGAGTTGCCGCGACGTCGCCTACGAGTATCACGATCAGATCTACTGCGACTTTCACGTGACCTACTGCGATATCTACGTGAACTACATGAACTACGGTCTCTTTTCCTTGATCTCGAATGACGCCCCGACATTATGAAATCAAAGTGTTTTTACAACTATTTAAAAATAAACACTAATTAAAACTAAAAAGTAAAATACGACGAAATTTAATTTGCGGTTATACGAATTACGATTAAAAAAAATTACGAATACGAATTACAGTAAACTGTTACTTACTGTTCTAGAATTCACAAACGTCACTGTTAAAATAACACGGCGTGCCTAGCCTAGACCTAGAAGTCTATCGCAGTTTCTTAACAAATAAGAAAAGTTACTTACTAGCAAATGTTAACGTATTCAACACTTTCACAAAAAAAAAAAAACTGAAAACGTTGTAATTAAACCGCGTGGTAATCCCACTTCTGATTTTATGAACCAGTATCTTAACTATTTTTTAAAAAAAAGAAACAAAATTTACCCTACTTGCAAATCAATAATTATTTATTAACGAAAACTTACTTCTAAACTAATTAACAAAATAAGAAATTCTTAACAAAATAATCTAAACAGAAAGCACGTCCAGCACTCGCAGCGCCAACCGAAAAAGTGAGGCGTCGTCGTCCGAAATGAATTTGCGTAGCGCTTGCCTCCCCTCTACAGCGCCTGATCATATCACGCCATACTACGTCACGAGTGACGTATGCAGCTAGGCCCCGCCTCCTGATGATCCTTTTCTAATACTATACATAATACATAAATAAACCTTTATTATTATCACAGTAACATCCTCATCTCATTTTATCCATTTTCCTTCTATTACATAAGTAGTTAGATCACATGAACCAATCTTATTCTCACGTCTAATCAGTGTACCTTAGAATAATCTATACATAATACATAAATAATACATAATACATAAATAAACCTTTATTATTATCACAGTAACATCCTCATCTCATTTTATCCATTTTCCTTCTATTACATAGTTAGATCACATGAACCAATCTTATTCTCACGTCTAATCAGTGTACCTAAGAATAATCTATACATAATACATAAATAAACCTTTATTATTATCACAGTAACATTCTCATCTCATTTTATCCATTTTCCTGCTATCACACTATCTTGCCGTATTTTTCAGAAATCTCGTTAAGGATGGGGTTTACTTCGACACTCACACTCATGCAGGCACCAAGTAAATCCTCCATTTTACTTTACGAAGGCAATGGTACCAATATGGTCAATGTGTACGGCATGAATTGATACTTCTACTTTCGCAATGGGGTGGAGGTGGAGTAGACCTTCCTGACTAGCGTTGCATTTTACGTTACTTTTGACCATCTTATGTTACTTCCATGTTACACGACTCAAAATGTTACTTTTACGTTACTTTGAGAGCTTGATAAAAATATAGGTAGGTACCTATAATTAAATATTTTCCAGCATACAAAGATAATCGTGAAACGGAGCGCAAGATAGTTTCATCTTCTTTTGTTTATTTACTTTTTGTAAATTTTCTTTTGTTTCTTACGAAGTAGCGAAGGTAGCTAACGAACTTTGAAAACAAAGTTCGATAATTTATTACTTTTATTACTTCGATCAATAAGTTTTAATACTACTGATTTCTGAAGGAAGGCACTGACCTCGGTCATACCGGTGGTATACCTAGCATTGGAGGTCAGGGAAGTCACTTTCGTTATTGTAACCTGTTTTTATGTGACAATAAATAATAATAAAAATAATAGGTATAGGTACTTATTGAATTAGACAACATTGGATCCATTGTGTTTCTTTTCTTTCGAAGCTTTAAGAATGGAATAGAAAGTTTTTTGTGTAATCAAGTGCCTTAAGTGGTATATAGAAATATAATAAATAAAAAAATACTTAATGTTACTTTTCTCGTGAAAATGTTACTTTTTGAACAGCCTCGTGTTACTTTTGACTAACGGCCACTGGAAACGCGACCATTGGAGTTATTTTTCACGTAGGCGCACTCAATACACGCGTTCACGTACTTTTTACGAATCGTGACATTTTAACAAACCAATAGTTGTTCTCAATTTGGTCTAGGGTCTTCTCGACCCAAAGTGGCCAATATCACCATGGTTATCATACCGCACAACCACCACCTCACACTTTAAAGTTTTGAACGCCGACTGCTGACTTTAATCATACTCCCACACTGCATTTCAGTACATTCTCCGGCCGTGGAAAACGTGTGTCAATTACCTTATTCACAAAATCTATTCTTTCTGCTCTACAGATCAAGGATTTATTAGGCATCTGGCATAAACTTGAACACGGCAATACCATAACATTAATACACCCTATAACGGAGAGATAAACACCTCCACATAATAATATACGGTAATTACGGTATTGTTCGTTAGGCTTCCCTGCAATAATTATGTTTTAAAAAAAACATTACCGCTAAACTGAGAGTCAGTTTGACACTTCACTGAAGCTGCACCGTAAAGTTTGACTGATCCAGTCGTCCTACTTATCAACAACTCTTCATTATCAACTTCTAAGTTAATTGGCATTTCATTGTTAATGTCAAAAAATATTGCAACGTGGACGCATTTTTGTACACTATTATATGTGACTGCTCTGTGTAGGACTGACCTATCAGTAAAGGCAAGTTTTCCTTTTTTTTTTGCAAGTTATCACTAACGACTGAAATAAGCCGTTACCAAAACCTTTCAGTAAAGACCCATCTTTACTGAAAGGTTTTGGTAACGGCTTATATTATCATGAAATAATCCTAAATCGTAGGCAGCAGATTTTTTTGTTAATAAAGTGACGTCACTACCGAAATCGACAAATGCTTTCAATGGCACGCCGTTTGCTGTAACTTCCTTCGTGAACTTTAACTTTCAATTCGAATCAGTCAGTACGTTGATTTACGGTATCTATGAAAATTGTCTTTTGTATACCATAACCCCCGTATTAATAATTTTCTATAGGCTCGTTAAATGACATGGACAACATATTGCGTTCCAATTACAAAAACAGCAATAAATGTATTAAATTACTGAAATAGAAAAATTAATTATCACGTAATTATTAACCTCTCTGAATTTGTAAGGGTTTTATTTAAAAATAATTAGTAATGCTAGTTCAGTTATTATTATTTTCGACAAAATGTTACTTTTACCCTTTCAATACCTACTCGACGTTCCATACCATGCAGACTTTATAAGTACGCATGTCGTACAAACGAAAAATATTCATGTAAGATTCATTCATTACCTATTATCATTATTTAACCTATTTAAATTAGTATTTACTGCATTCGGATTTTTTATTTGTTTTGTATTAATTTATATTGTATAATAACAAATAATAATTTTAATATTACAAAACATGTTTAATGGAACGCGTTTACGTGACAACTAATATTGTCAATGTCATTTCATTGCTTTCCGTATATAGGTACAAGTTACTTTGTGGTTCCCTCATTGAGTTGAGCCATCTTACAAGAAATTGAATCAAGTCGTTGCGTTCGTTGTAATTCTGTGCGATTATTTTCTGATATTTACTAACCGACCCCTGCTTATCTCTGCGGACTGATACTGTCTACCACTATTACCTTGCTACTGACACTGGATCCTGTTTTTCATTACGTTTTGGATTTGTTTTGTGCATCACGATGAGGTGAATCAGCTGCGGAATAGCCTTGCAAAGGTTGCAAGGGCATCCTATGTACTAAAATCCTATTGGCATATCCATTATACCTCTCTGCCAAAACCAGAGGCTCGACCGCCTAACCGATCGCTTTGAATTCGTGTGTGGTTTATGACGTCATCTTGTCGTTTCGTGCCGCCTATGAAAGCAATATCGAAAGCTATAGCCTTTAGCTTTTGATATTGCTTTCATAGGCGGTGCGAGGTGGCAAGATGACGTCATAAACTATACGCGTAGTCAAAGCGATCGGTTAGACGGTCGGGGGGCAGTTAGGCGCTGATTATTCTGCCGAGACCTTTACACCAATCACAAATTGTCGTGATCGAACGGTAAATAAAATTCAAACTAGCCACGCTACATTAGTAGGAATCGTCATGTTAACTGTTAGTTTCAGGGAAACAAGTTTTAAACAAATGAATAGCAACTTCGTACAAGTCTTGATTAACGATCCAATAAATCATAAAAGTGTTCCTTCAGCGGGCGGAGCACCGTTCACAAATTATTGCATTTTAATTGGAAACAGACGGAAAGTGCGGACCGAATCTAATTAGTGAGATTGTAAAGTATACTTTGTAATGAAGAATTTACGAGCAGTTATGGCGTGACATCTGTGGCGTATAATCGTAAAAATATTAAGTAGGTTGCGTTTTGTGACGACGACGGACGGGGAAGGTAATAATTAATATTTAAAATCCATCACAAATTGTAACAAAGCGCCATTGTGAGTTCAACCAAGTTTGCGAGTTGTAACTTTTGGGTTGGCAGGACTTGTTTTTAGTTGGTTGCCTTTTCAGTGATAATAGTACCTTACTTACGTCCTTAATAGGTATAGTAGCTAGTAACTCTGCGGTAAAGAATTCTGAAATGAAATGAAATGAAATGAAAAAAGAAAAATGAAAAATGAAAAATGAAAAATGAAATATGAAATGAAATACATTTATTGGCACACACTACAAAATCACACGATACTCACAATAACAATACAAAACAAAGACAGACGAAGTGTGGCCAACTAGGCCCCAGCCTCAGCACATGCTACAGCGACATAGAGCCACTGCAACGCTGGTATTCTGGAGGGGCCTAAATTGGTGACGTGTCCACAAAACAAAGAAGAACCAACATAGACAATAAAATAGTAGAACGCTTAAACACACAAAAAAAAACAAAAAACAATAAATAGGCCTCAGCACCATCCTGGCCGCCCGCTTGCCTTCCCGTGCTTAAAGCAGAAAATAAAATAAAAAATAATAAAATAAATTCTGCGTGAAGCGCTAGTATTTTCGACCTTATTGACGATTACCATCAGGTTATTTTAAAGCGAAACACTTCACAGGTATAAAAGAGACGGCCTGGAAACCTTATGCACTGAATACACTATACACCGAGACAATTTAGTGGTTGGATGAGGTAGGTGGATAGATCAGACCATGAAGCTGAACAAGTTTCCCCAAGAAACATAGGTCAAAAAACGAGATCATTTTTTCATTTTTCTATACAAAGCCTCTATTGACCGAGCATGGTTTGTATGGGAAAGTTAAAAAATTATCTCGTTTTTTGACCTATGTTTCATGGGGAAACTTGTTCAGCTTCATGGTCTGATCTACCCACCTGCAGGAAAACAACCTCTAAAACGTAGGTATAGAAAAAATCAACAAAGTATATTAACGATTTTTCTAAAACAAAAGACTTTTCCATGCTTATTACAGGCTAGACTAATTATGATGACAATATGTAGAAAAAGCATCTTATATTCATAAAACGAGTTACGAAAAACTTTGTATCAAAAGTTGTGAGGTTGGTGAAGGTAATGAGCATATAAAGGAGATTAAGTTTCTTCTTTTAAAAACGTCGTTCGTCGTCGTCGTTTCATTAACGACGTTTTTAAAAGAAGAAACTTAAAATGTACAAAGTACAAATAAAAGTACAAATGTACAAAGTACTTAAAATGTTGAAAACGGAAATAGATTGAAAGAAAATGACGGTTTTCATATTGCACTGAATTATTTTAAAATGGTTAACAATCGTACATCCTACTAATATTATAAATGCAAAAGTTTGTTTTGTATATTTGTTACGTCTTCACGCTGCAACGGATAGATGGATTTGGATGAAATTTGGCATACAGATAGTTTATAACCTGGAATAACACATAGGTTACTTTTTATCCAGATATTCTCACGGGAACGGGAACCACGCGGGTGAAACCGCGAGCTGCCGCTAGTCATAAAATATATCTACTTGTGGTAGTAAAACTATTAGTTCTATTAACTATTCATAAGCATAGTATAATAATAATAAATAATAAACTTTCCTACACTCACACCAATTATCTAGCCCAAGAGAAGCTTCGTTATGAAACTCGTTAAAGGTTACTAGACAACGGATAAACATACTTAAAATACTTAAATACATACTTATTATACATAGAAAACACCCAGACCCGAGACAATTTAGACAAACAATAATTTCTAAATTGATCCGACCGGGAATCGAACCTGGGACCTCAGAGATGGCGATACCATGTACAAACCGGTATACAAACCACTCGACCAAGGAGGTCGTCAAACGTAGTACGTCGTAGTATTTTATTGCTATATAGAACTAATGCCTCTACAATTGATTGGTAGCGTGCAGCACGTCACATCAGCTCCTTGGAGACCAAAAGAGTGATTGGAGACTTTCAGCGTATTAACTCTTGACATTTTATCTAGCATAATATTATGATGAACGAGTCTGGTTCGCATATTTTAAGCAATTAGTAATAGTATGATTTTCTACGAAAACTAATAGTTACAAATTGTATTTGTAACTATTAGTTTTCGTGGTTAATTGGCTTCGATCAATTAAGTACTAGATTGACGATGAGTGCTTGAAAAACGGTACGCGACTTTGGGGACACGGATTTAAGATTCAAGGTTCTTAATAAGCTGACATTGTTGATGCTGTCCAATGTTTTGTCAGATTTTGTTAATCTAAATTTAAATGTAGATGCATTTTTGACCACCTCCTTGGTCGAGTGGTTTGTACACCGGTTTTCATGGAGTCGCCATCTCTGAGGTCCCGGGTTCGATCCCCGGTCGGGTCAATTTAGAAATCATTGTTTTTCTAAATTGTCTCGGGTCTGGGTGTTTTCTATGTATAATAAGTATGTATTTAAGTATTTTAAGTATGTTTATCCGTTGTCTAGTAGCCATTTAACGAGTTTCATAACGAAGCTTCTCTTGGGCTAGATAATTGGTGCGAGTGTAGGAAAGTTTATTTATTTATTATTTATTATTATTATTATTATTTTTGTTCCGGATCCTATATCTACTCGTAGTATATACTTGATCGAAGGTAATAGGTTAAGTATAAAGTTTGTACTCGCGTATCTGTTATCCTATTTAGTTCTCGGTTTTAACCCGGGAGCTATGCGATTGGACACCCATATCTTATCACAAGATTGTAGATGCAGTTGTTTAATTATTTTTATATTTTGTGTACTGTAATTTGAGTTCGGGTGCTGTAGGTATGTTTCTCTTAATGCAAAAAAAAAAACTGACTTTATTATTTTTTTTATTTATCGGGGTCAAACAAACTGTTTCTTAATATATATTACATACAGTAGTTTAAATAATATTAAGCTTAATAATTGTAAAACCAACACCGTTAATAAAGGATAAATAATCTTCTATTTACTGTACGTTTTCAATTGTGTTTATCTTTCTCCACGAACGACATTTAATTTAATTTTGGTATTTTTCTCTCTCACACAAAAAGCGCATTGAATAGTAATTTGCTCGATGGCGCAGTGGTTAACGCACCCGGGATACAATTGCTAAGGTCAAGCCACTTTTGCAAAGGCCGGTCATCAGATGGGTGACCGAAAATGTATCATCTCGAGCTCCTCTGTGCTCCGGAAGGCACGTAAAACCATTGGTCCCGACTGCATTAGCAGTCGTTAACAACCACCGCACCGCACTGGGCCCGCGTGGTGGTTTATGGCCTATTCTCCCTATCCATCCATAGGGAAGGCTCGTGCCCCAGCAGTGGGCACATAAAATGAGCCGGTGATAATAATGATAGTAATTTGCTAGACTTTTACCTTATGACTTATATTATTAAAAAATAAACTTTATCCTCGTTAAATGATATTATTTTTTAATGTACATTACGAAAGCACATTAAGCCGTCACCATAGCCGTAACACACTTTTAACTCGAAGGGTCCCAAATTCCGAACAACAAAGCGATCCGTCGCGCAATATTAATGAACCTTCGAAACGGCGCGTTTCGGCAGCTGCCGACGGACGGACGGTTGGAGGCGTGAGGGCACGGGCACTTTAAAATTTATCGAGTTTTCGTGTTTCACTCCCGCATCCCGGCGTCCCGACACCACCGTAGGGATGGGAAGTGGCTAAGCTGGCTCAACACTTTCTTTTTCGAATTATTGAAGCATTAGGTATGATTTTTGGCGCTATGGCGCTCATTAGGGGAGGCCTATGTCCAGCTGTGGACTAATATAGGCTGATGATGTGTGATGTGAGGTATGATTTTTGTATCTTTAAAAAGTAGCCGAAAAGAGAAGTGCTCGGGTTGAATGCGAGAGATCGTGGTTCAATCTAAGTTAAACTACTTACAGGAACCCACACCAAAAAGTAGGGTATTAAAAACCTTTCTGGATAAGTCAGCACGGGTATTAATGTGTTAATATCGTGTGTCTTTATAAAAACGCTTTTATTTCTTGTTCTATGCAAACAAAATATTTAACGAGGTTTAATGTAAACTCACACAAAATAAAAAAAAAACATGGTGATAATCCCGTTAATACGAGTAATAATAAAAAGTTTTAAAAGTTTTAAAAGTACTCGTCGACGTTTAGATTACGTTTTGTATGGACTGTTAATGGCTGACAACTTAACACGTACTGCTTAAAGCTACACCTAGAATACCTATACTGAACAGATTTTGTTAAACCCTGTAAATAGCTAGTGTGAGTCTTATCATTTTCACTTACCGTCAGATGACTCGAAGGTTCACTTCAAAGTGTAAAAACATATTTATTAAAAAACTAGCGGCCGCTCTCGGTTTCACCCGCGTGGTTCCCGTTCCCGTGGGAATATCGGGATAAAAAGTATCCTATGTTTTAATCCAGGTTATAAACTATCTGTATGCCGAATTTCATCCATATCCATTCATCCGTTGCAGCGTGAAGAAGCAACAAATATACGAACATACATACACACAAACTTTCGCATTTTTAATATTAGTAGGATAAACCTAGCAGCGCAGATTACCAACCGAGTAGACTTAACCGAGTAGGCTAAACCGAATAAACTCAACCGAGTACACTCAACCGAAAAGACTCTAACGAGTAGACTCAACCGAGTACACTCTTTAAAAAATAAAAACCTGTGTTCTGAAGAACCTATTACCCCAAGTACAAATTATATAGAAAATTAGGTAGTTAATATACTAAGATTTTTAAAGCAGAACACCCACTGCTTAGATTGAAAAGTGATGGATGAATGTGTGGAATGTGGAATATGAGTACGAGAGACATAAATGATAGAACTTGAATGAAAGAGACTAAAGTAATAAAAAAGGCTCCGATCATGTTGGAGGAAGTAAAAAAAAACGACGGGTTGCACTCCGGGAGTGCCGGCAGAAGTGAAAACTTGAATATTAACGTTGTGCATTTTTGATATTTTGGAATGGTTAGGGAATAATTTTGCACGAATTGCTTCAATTATCAGTATAAAAGTGTTATCATTTATGTGGTAGAATACAATATTTATTTATTGCGCTGTCGTACACAAACATGACAATTTATATTACATTAAAAAGCACTCGAACATTCGCGCAAGCGCTCTGCGCCGCCGCCTAAACGAAACAGCAGGCATACATTTTCGCCTCGCCGTAGAAAGAGAGGGGGATACTTCCTCTCCTATGCCGCGCCGGCTGTCTACTCTCCATCCGTCTTACGAATTTTCGATCAGGCCACGTGTCCTGACGCCTGACGCGAGTCACGTGTCCTGACGCGAATTTTACAATTTTTACCCATTACAAAAAAAGCGTACAACGCCGCTAAAGAAGTTTTCTCTTCAAAAAAACCGAGTAGACTCATCCAAGCAGGCTCAAGCGTCGGGCCATCACTACGTCATCCCCTATTGCGGTGTTTGGCGCGCAGGCAACGAATGCGTTTGCCGTGTGCCCGCGGGCAGTTTTGGATTCAAACCTCCTTGAACTATACTTTTTCTAACATCTGAGATAAAACTTTTTGGAAAGATCCATTCACTCAGAACAGCGTGTGCTTACAATTTTATAGTCATGTCGTTTGGTTCTTTATTTATTACGAGCTTAAAAGCCGTCTCGGTGGCTTGTGGCAAAGGATCCGGGGGTACTGGGATCAGTTCTCAGGTCAGGAAAAGAGTGTTTTAGGTTTTTCGAAGTAGCTCGGGTCTGTGATCACTACCCGCATTTGGCAAGCGTGGTGAACTGGTGATTGTGCCAATACCCATCAGTTGTAGCGATGCCTTATTTTTAATTATGGAGGCCTTTGCCCAGCAGTTGGACTTTAAAATTGTATTTAAACTATTTCCTTTTTTTTAATATTTATAACGTAACTATATTTATGTTGGTATCGCGAATGCTGAAACAAAAATCCGATGGATCGCCCAATGAATGGGGGCTGATGGGTAGTTTCCGTAAACGCCGGGTCGCAGACGTACAAATAAAGATTTATTTGGACAATGTTGGTTAATTGCGCTCAGTCAGATACGCGCAAAAATCGCCTCTGTTCACATAATGAGCGGTTGTTTTGGGGGAAAGAATCGTGCGTCAGGTTTTGCGCTGTGTGAAGGATAAATCGAGTTTTAATTGTTGAGCGATTTGTTTTTGTTTTAATCTTTTTATTATATTAAGTAATGCTATTAAGTACATAAAGGTAAATAGAGCTGAATAGTAGTTTAAGTACTTTTAACGACAAAATCGTCGTGTCTACTTGAGTTGTTGTAAGTCGAGTTGTACAACTCGGTACTTCGGTACTTCTATAACTTTATACGATGTAGGGAACTATGTAGGTATGTTGTTTTCGAGTAATTGATATTTTGGCACAGTTGTATTTTCGTTCTTCATTTCTTTACGAACCAAAATTGTCAAAACTTATATTATAAATAATTAATGGTTGAGATAAAAAAATACCTGATCTCCCTATCTACTATTGTTCAAGTGGAAAGGCCTTAGCTCAGCAGTGGGACCTCATAAGGTGATTATGATAGAATGTCAACAGTAACATATATCGTTAGTCTTTGAGTACTGCTTCATGATCAATATGTATGTTTTTTGAACAGAAGAACTGCAGTGACATATCGGATAATTAAAGGCAAGAAAAGACATGGTAAGAATCCAAAAAATAAACTCTAGTGACCATATAATTAGGTAATTAAAAAAGGTTTGTCTTAGAATAAGTTGTAAGTATGTTCGACATCGTCCATGACGCGATAATTCCACATCGATAATCGCGACTATACGACATCCTCACCGTCTACTGAATGATCGGCATTTGCAAACAGGTCTCGTGTCTAAAAAGTCGTCCGGCCCTGTCGCTCGGTGCTCGTTAGCGAACGGCAAACAAATTTGATTACCTAACGAGCTAGACGGCGAGTTAGATGTGCCTAACATTTGTGGGCTTGTTAAAGGACTTTGAGCCCTATAACAAGCAACGGACTATCCCCCAAGCAAATTACGTAGGCGCAGACAGTACGGCAACTTCGCAAATGTTTGGAGCCGAAAGCAAGTTTTTTGTTAAGTGTTTGAAATGTCACATTATGAGTATATTTCATGATTTAACTGAAATATCTAGTTATAATCCTATATAGGTATTCGTACGTCCTATTTCTGGGTTTAAGGCTTCCCACTTGAACAATAGCACGGGAATTGGGCCTTTCTCCCATCAGGAAGTAGGTTCTAACGACTGCAGTCTATGACAGCAACCGTCACCAATGTCTTAATGTACCTGCCGAAGCATGGTCTTAAACTCTGCCGTCCTGGGTTCGATTCCCAGTGTTGGGTACATGTCTGTACTCGGTTTGGTTGCCGGTACGACTTGATTTGAGTCCGCCTAGGTAGCTCTACCATTTTGTCTAAAAATGTCGCCATAACATCAATGTTAGTAGCGTTGTTGCCCCACAGTAAGAGGTGAGATCAATAAGACAAATGTTTTCAGGAGTAGAGTACACTCATTGCCCCTGCCACCCTTTTTTAGAAATTAAGCCTCGTAAAGAAAATAAATAAATATCAGATAGTTAGGAAGATGGTTAAGTCCAAGTAAAACAGTAGATGGCATCACCCAGCCGTATAGATAATATAAAAGATGATGAATGACAAAGAGAATTTGGAATGTAAGTGCGAGAGGAATAAATGATAGAACTGGAATGAAAGAGAAAATTAGAATATAAGGCATTATATCCCATCCTGTGGGAGAAGATCGATAGCAGATTAGAAAAAAAAAAGAGATCTATAATATAGCCGGTTCCTTAGTAGTAAAGGTTTCCTGGTGATGCTGAAGGTGGAAGCAGTTTCGGCCTTATCATCACTTAACATCAGATGCAATTAAAGTCAAGTACTTACCCGTAACAGATTATAAAAAAGGTTTAGGAAGTGAAACTACTATTCAAAGTCAGATTGAAGTTGTAAGCAAACTGCAACGCGACTCGAAAACTTAAAGCAACGATCTGCGACTGACAATCACACAATGTGCATACTGTTCACTCCATTTGTTACGCTCAAAACAACTATCTGACAAAGTTGGCAATGATAAAGCCTTTGATATTACAAGAGCAACATCTGTAAATGATGTTACTGAGTCGTGTACGATTTGCCTTTGAAAACTTAACGTTGTGACGATGTGAACCCACTGATTTAGTCGTACGTACTAGAAGATGTCACCAGTATTGTTTCTGAACAAGTAGGAATGCTTATCAAGACGTCAAGACTTAACAGAATATACTTGCGTGCAAATTAATCGAGCCGTCCCCGGCGCCGTAACACTTTCGAACAAACGAGATAACTTTGAAGCTTTGAAATTGATTGGGATATATTATGTTGACAACTGTTTAGCAATTTTCGTGTCGACGACAATAATGATCTCGCTGTTAAGTTTTTAATCGCCGTGGTGGTCACCGGTGACCGACAAGCAATAGATTTTCTGTTGTATCTGGTTTTGCGGCAGTCAACGTGGTAATGTGTTTTTTTGGTGCAAAACAGCCGTTCTCTAACCGTCTTGTCTTTGAAGACACAGGCACTTAACTACTTTGAAACTGAAAATTAACAAAGGAGAAAGTATACTTATTGTTATTTTTAGGGTTCCAGGATCTCTTTGTTGTCCGTCTGTCCATCTGTATGTCTGTCCTTTATCTCAGGAACGCGTAGAGGTATCGAGTTGAAATTAAAACCATATACTCAGGTCTACGGTCCCTTGAAGCTGTAAAAAAAATCAAACTTCTAAGTTAACGAAAAAAAAGATACGGCCGATTATGTTGCAAAAAACGTATATTTCGACACTCTCAAGGGAATCAAAAGTCATAGAGTACTTGCCGTTGACCTAGAACTATGAAGTTTGAAAAGTAATATCATCATATACTGCAAGTACAGAGAAAAATCTGAAAACTTTACATATTTAATTAAATCACAAAAAAACAGGGTATTTATGCAAGAAACGGGGGTCCAAATTTTGAAGTAAGTTAACCGTGTCTTGTGTGGTATCGTATGAAAGGGCTTCATTGGCACAAGCTTAAACAGATTTTTAATTATTTTTATCTACACTAATTTTGTAACATTCTACTTATGTTTCCAATACTTGACTTATAATTACTACTGTTATAGCGCAGACAACAAAACACTCAATTTAAGCAATTTCACATGATGGTATAATATCCACATCGATATCGTAAAATCTCATTATAACATCAATAAAACGCGACCAATTAACCTGGCGAGCCTTAGGTCAAAATCCTCATACAAGTTGTATAAAATTTTGATATTAGGCTGGCTTTTGAAAACAGTTGGGTTATACGTAAAAACTTCGTCGAAACTACTAAACTTTCATACACAAAACTCTTTGGTAAGATCTTGTGCCAATTAAATAAAAAAAGAACAGCGCGCGCTCGCTCCTGATTGGCCCTGCGCGCGCAGCTGCGCTCTCATTGGTTAGATTTTAATGACGGCAAGTTCACTGTGACAATACACGTACGCGTGAATTTAATGTTTCGCAATGTGTTTTGTTTTTAAAATACAAATTAAAAGTTAAAAATGGACAGCGACGATGATATTTGTACGCCTCCGGATATTCTAGAATTGGCAACAAAAGTAACTCACAATCTTTTGCCAGAAAAATCTAGAAAATTATATGAAAAAGAATATAATAACTTTTTGGCATGGAAGATCGAAAAGAAAACTACATAATTTTCTGAAAATGTCATTCTTATGTATCTCAAAGACCTCTCCGACAAATTCAAGCCATCTTCTATGTGGGCTAAATATTCTATGCTCAAGTCCACACTGAGTATCTACAACAATATTGATATCACGAAGTATTCAAAAGTCATAGCGTTCCTGAAACGCAGTTCAGAAGGACACAAGGAAAAAAAGTCCTTGACGTTTACATCAGGTCAAATAAAGATGTTCCTGAAAGATTCACCAGATATTTTGTATCTTTTTGAAAAGGTAAGTGTATTTTAGTTCTGTTATTTAATCTACCTAGTACTTACGTACTACACACGCAAGTTATCTAGACACTCCGTTTAAGCGCTTTGTGTATAAATTAGGTAGTAGGTACCTACACTTTACTACTTCATAAATCATAGTTTTTGCCTTGGCTATGTACCTCAAGCTTATTATATCGTTTATTGTTACAGGTTGCACTAATCTTCGGCATAATGGGGGCATGCCGAAGGCAAGAGCTATACAACATCCAGTTCGATGAAGTCTCTAACATAGACGACAGTACAATCATGGTGAAAGTTTCGAAAACAAAAACGAAAATAGATCGTTCTTTCGTTGTGACGGGCAACTGCTATGCCGTATGTAAAAAATACATGGAACTTCGACCCACCCCCTGTCGAAACCCTGCCTTTTTCTTGAGCTATAGATCGGGGAAGTGCGTCGATCAAAGAACTGGTATTAATAAATTTGGTGCTCTGGGAAAAACTATCGCAAGTTTTTTGAATCTGCCTAACCCAGCGTTGTACACGGGGCATTGCTTCCGGCGCACCTCGGCGACCCTTCTCATAGATAGCGGTGGTGATTTGACCGCACTGAAACGACACGGGGGGTGGAAGTCTTCTACTGTGGCTGAAAGCTACATTGATGAGTCTTTAATGAATAAAATTCAAGTCTCAAATACGATCTTGAACAGTATAGAAAACAAGACGAATGAAGTAATTATAAATATTCCAACTCCGTCTACGAGCTCTACTGCTTGCCCCGCGACCGCTACAGCTGCTGGATCAATAATTAACATTAACTTTCAAAATTGTACCATCCAAAATTTGAACAATTATTATAAATAAACTATTGTCAGCTTTTACTCTTGTTGTTTGACTAATTGCATTAGTGAAGATAAAGTAGTGTATGCAACTGCATATAACACGGGTATTAAAACACTCGTTACTATTATGAAACTCGCTGCGCTCGTTTCATAAACTCACACTCGTGTTTTAATACCCTTCATTATATGACAGTTGCATAAACTACTATTATGATGTATAGTTTTTGATTTATGACGAAGAATGAAAAAAGAAATTTCGGAACCTTGGAAACTGAATTTCGAGAAAAGTTCGAGACTCGATTATATAATATGTAGGTACCCATAAATTTGTACGGAACCCTCGGTGGGCGAGTCCAACTCGTACTTGCCCGGTTTTTTATATTGTTGATTCCCCTAGATTTTGTATTGAACTATAGGGACTATGGAAATTTAAGATGTACGGAGATATAATATTTTATTGATCACCTCCACTGACCTCGTTCACTCAGTTTGTATCACGTTTCGATCAAACCCTGGTGGCTTGGCAGACAGTCGAAGCGTCGAAGTAATCTCGTATGATGATTATAGTCAGTCGATTTCTTTGCACGCAAGTGTAGTGACAATTTGAAAACAAACAATACGAATATATGAAAAGATAAAAAACAAATGAAGATCCAGAGAAATTTGTAACGGTATATCGTCAAAAAACGACTCAATGGAAGCCTTATATGAGGCTCATATTAGTCTCACGGATGAAAGTAGCTATTGTGTTCAATTGTGTGGTACGCGCTCACATCCGTTCCCATACGGAAATTAAAGAAGAGACAAATTAACGGGAATGCTTTAAAAACAAAACGACATAAATCGTGAATATCACACGCTTCTGTAAGGTTCCGTATTTCTATTTTTAACCTGTTACTTACATTAAGTCACTATTTTATTTCAAGAGGAAACAGTAAGAGTATTTAATGTTGGTGTATGATTTAAATATTGAATTAAACTCAAAGTTTTGCCGTTTATCATCAGGCTGAGTTTTTACGAACTCTGTCAGATCCACCACACATATCTTTGGTGTAGTAGAGTCGGTACAAACTGCTGCAAAGAAATGAACAATAAATATTACTTATCTACTACTACTTGGGACATCTAATAAGCCTCGCTATCCAACGAGTCAATGCTGCTAGCTGACTGGGTACTCTACCTGATGGGAATGATCCAAGGCAATTTTTGTTTCTTTAAATAGTCTTAGATAGTTTTAAGAGTTTAAATTTAATAGCTTATTTTACTTTATATATACTGTAAACCTTTAAAAAATTACTTATCTACATAATATACTTATATTATATCATCACTTCAGGTATTTTTAACAAACTTGTCAAATCACAAAGTTTTCTTGTTTCACTACAGAACCCTGAAATGTTAAAGTCAATGACACAATGACAGCCATTGTCGACCACTTCAGCCTCATTAGGAAGAAAAAAACAATTAAACTGGAATACACCTGGACGATTTTAGTGTTGCCATCAATTAATGCCAATCTCTTCTTTATTTATACTCCAACAAGAGCTACAATTAAATGTTTTAGAACCTACAGGTGCAAATAAGTTTGGTCCCCTTCTGTCCTCATACATACGTTCCAGCAAAGCACTGCAGGCTGTTCCTTTATGAGCTTTCTGATCTTTAATCCGATGGTGAATGGCATTGTTTATATCACCTACGGCCAAAGAGTCGTGTCCATTGTCTTTATAATAGCCGCGCAAGTATAATGCAATTACATGCGCTTCCTTTAATAATGTATACGTGTTGGTAACTTGATTTTGTTCTTTGGAGACTTATTTAAAGCTTTTGTTGGACGTAATAGAATTGTGTTATCAAGTTTAGGTGCTTAGCCACGATGCTGTTATATTATAACTTTGCCAATTGTGTCTCAGTGGTGTTCTAGAGTGGAGACTACGACTTTGCAAACGTAGTGTAGGACGCTCTCCGCACGGTGGAGCGACGGTATACTTACGCAAAGTGGCTGGCAGCGTTTGGTCTCAGTGGCATATATTAGAAGGGCCTATGTCCAGCAGTGGACTGATGTGAGCTGACTATGATGAAGATGATTCTTAACAAGTCCTTAGGAAAGCTTGTTTCATTTGTCTATGGTAGATATAATGTAACGCATACATTTAAAGATTTCTCGTTCGCTAGCAATAATCAACACATTTTAAAATTAATTCTGCACACATAAAGTATATAAAATGCATACTCTCACGTTCTTCTTTTTTTTCGAAAAGGGGTAGACGATTTTTTTTTTTAAAGAGATTGCTGATTGCCTCAAACGGCATTTTCAGCGTTACCGGACTTTTTTGGGGGCGGCGAGGTACGTAAAGGGTACCTCAAGCCGTGTGAAACGAATCACCTTTGGAGGTTTTCTAGAGGGAACGGCATCACACACTTAAAAGTGCGTGTCCCCGTGCCCTACTAGATTCTCCGAAGGGTTCGGATCATTAAAATCAACAATTTTGATAAAACTCGCAGTTGGTAACCTCTACGCCACATTTAGCATATTCAAAGAAGGGTTCCGAGTTGAATAGATAACGTCAGTTACAAGTTGCTAGTCCATCACCTGATGTGAGAGTATCTTGGAACCCTTAGTCGGCTCTTATACATTAATGTAATGCAGCTAATATATTATATATATTATATTTATATTAGAAGGAGGCAAACGGGCAGGCGGGTCACCTGATGGAAAGCAATCACCGCCGCCCATGGACACTCGCAAAAAATTCAAAAAATTCAAAATCATTTATTCAGTTTAGACTACACGTCGCTCTTGTGAATGTCACTATGCCATCGGTTCGTAAGTCTACTCTGGGCGGGAGATCTTGTACTGAGAAGAACCGGCAAGAAACTCGGCAAGTGTCCAGCTCTTTTCTCCCTTACAGCGTCAAAAATATTGGAAAATGCCCTATCATAGCAGGACACTTTCCATTTCAAATAAACACAAAAAATATATATAAGACAACCAAAGGAAAGGAAAGAAAGAAAGGAAGGAAACCAAAGGAAACACAGATGCGTTGCCGGCCTTTAAGGAAGGAATAGGCTCGTTTCTTGAAGATCCCTAAGTCGTATTGGTCCGGAAATACCGCCGCTGAGAGCTGGTTCTACAGCACTGCATTGAATCTGTACCCAATAAAAATGCAAAACATTATTTATGTATACACATTTTGATTACACAAAATACCAACGACCTTAGCAGTTGCGAAACCGGGTCCTTTGCGTCGATTTAAATGAGCTTTTGACCGTAATAAGACAGATAATAAAAAGTCGATAAACTTGTTGTAAAATCAGGACATGTTATGGCTTGTACCGGTCATGTGCTTTGAGAAACAACATACTTTCTCGATTCTGGAACAACTGCAATTACATGGCTCAATTGGATATTAAGGTTAATGCCACGGTTTACGTTTTGCCTGACTTTATCGCGGACACTTATCGCCTCGATGCGATATGTTAATTTGCTAGACAGTGTAATTTGTTAATCGCTTAATCAGTCTGTTACGGTAGCACAACCTCTGGTTTTTTGTCCCTTGAGATTGTATTAATAATTGTATATACAGTGACAATAAGAAATACTCAGTGTTGCTAAACGAAAATGAGCTTTCGTGAATAGGTAAACTGTGCGTCGACATGCAGTGTTCTTTAAATATGTAGTTAACAGATTTAGAGAGAGAGGCTGGCGGCTGGCGGGGGCTGCTTTAACTCCATACAAATCGTGCGAGCGATCGATCGGCGACACACTGAAAAAATACACCAACTTTTGTCGAATAGTTAGGACTATTAGAAGACTAACGAATCTGAAATTTTGATAAGATAAATTCATGTCTTTATTTGAATTTTAACTCGATCATAACTATTTTAAAAACACCTCTATTAAATTACTAATGTTGAAATTACAATGAAATTACCTAATTTGTATGTTTGGGAATCACTCAAATACATTGATAACATCAACAAACATAATTTCTTGATAACAAAAAAAACCGATAATTTATTTTAAATATTTTAATATTCTGATAATTTCTTACTATTTAATCGGACGCGGGCGCTACGTATATTCAACCTTGTGACAAGCACCGGTAAGGATTAGCCGTTTAAAAAGTTCACGAAACGAGGTTCTTCTTAACGTGAATGTCAAATAAAACGCGCACTAGATACCCTGCTCTCATTCTGTTTAGTAGCAAAACGGCCGGACTGTACACGACTCCTATTAAATAGAGATTTATGGGCGGCACAGGGCAATTCTTTAAACCGCCCCGGAGCCCCGAGAAAAAAGCGTTTCACGTCCCCATTCTATTTACGATCACTCTTGAGAAGTGCTGTGACTTAAGTGTGACTTAACCGAAACTGTTTTTGACGCCGCCGTCCGTCGGCAGGAATGAGCCGGGATTGGAATGGGCCAAGGATATTTTCAGTGAGCTCTAGAATTGAGAAAGAAAGAGTATTTATTTAATTAAAATCAAAAAATTTGAGGATAACAATATGAAAATGCACATCCATCTCTGATACAAACCGCCCAACACACATAATATTAGCTTTATTTCATATCATCAAGTATTCATTAGTTTAGTAGGTGATACTTAATTAGGTATTTAAATATTAAGGGTCTTACAAATAAACAAAGAATGAGCTTCAAATAGTTATTCTGTGTTTTGTCTCTTTTACTCTAATTTGAAATGACGTTTACATGACAGGAACAAAACACGGAATAACTATTCGGACCTTATTCTTTGTTCATTTGTAAGGCACTAAAAGAAAAGATAACTAGTTAATAATAATATAATAATAAATGTTTCCCACACTCACACCAATTATCTAGCCCCAAGAAAAGCTTCCTTAAGAAACTCGAGAAATGGTTGACTAGACAACGGATAAACATACTTAAATACATACTCATTATACATAGGAAACACCCAGACCCAAAACAATTTAGAAAAACAGGTATTTCTAAATTGATCCGACCGGGGATCGAACCCGCGACCTCAGAGGTGGCGACACCATGTAAACCGGTGTACAAACCACTCGACCAAGGAGGTCTTCGGAGTTCTTCTAGGTATGCGCGCTGTCACCTACGGCTTTACCGTCACTACCATCAAGGCTTGGCATTCATCTTTCTTGGGCCTCGTTTTGACATCGTAATTATGAAGTATATGGAAAACATCCAAATCAGGCCACCGACACCCGCAACAAGACGGTACGCGTCTAGGCGTCCTAAACGACCCCGACGACCCAATTACAGTTGCGAACGCCCCCCCGCCCGATCCTCCAAATGACAGCACACATTTACAGAATACACTAAACTTGCACACTAATTTAGGCCCAAGACACCGTACTCGTAGAACAAGGGTACGAAGAACCGGTTCACACGCGCTCTACGCCAGGCACAGTCATGTGCCTGGGCGCTCCTCTCCTCCTCCACGGCCCGGTCTACCCGAGCCGAGGTCCGTGCCTTTAGAGGCGCCCTCGGGTGGTTCCGCTCCCCGATCCGATCCGAACCCTTCGGAGATTCTGGGAGGGCACGGGGACGCGCACTTTTAAGTGTGCGATGCCGTACCCCTCTAGAAATCCTCCGAAGGTGAATCGTTTCAACACGGCTTGAGGTACCCTTTACGTACCTCGCCGCCCCTAAAACAAGCCCGGTGAAGCTGAAAATGCCCCTCGGCAATCAGCAGTCTCTCTCAAAAAAAAAAAAAACAATTATTGTAATCCTTTAAAAAGAATAGAAATAGGGCCCTAACAGATATATTTTATTAGAGTATGTATGCCTGCTTCTACTTCGAATACTCAATACTTTCTTAGTTTTTCTGTCTAACGTTAAGTTTCTGGGCACTCTGCCATAAGGAGTTTTGTGTCTTAGCCATCTGCGTCTAATTAGATTCTGGTCACTGCTACAATTAGCTTAAATTAAGTATAAAAGTTTGAACTTAACGAATCCTATAATGACAACATAAAATAAAATGTAGGTAATAGGTTTTTTTATTCCTTTCGGGCAAGCACATGGCCTTCCATTAAGTGATGATAAAGTCGATGATGAAAGCGCTCTTCGCCCGGACTCCTCAACATACTGAGGCACGGGCTATCTATCTCTAGCTGTCGGAATACAAGTGGCATAACGCTAGAGGAAATACCAATGGCGACTGAATTGAAAAATATGTATGAAAAGTGGACAAAATCAACGTTTCGTAGTTCCCGGATTCCTCCTCCAAAAATGGGCCGATTTAACTACTTTTTTCATTAAAAATTAAAGAAAAGCTTTGGCTGTGTCCCTATGTTTGTTTTTTTTTATATAATCTCGTCAAACTTGTTTGCTAGATGTCTGAACCCAGCGAAAAATCTGGCCAATTTTTAGGGTTTTTAAAGGTTTATATCTTTTTTGATAATTAATTTATGAAAAAAAGTAAAACATAGGGACACAACCAAAGCCTTTCTTTAATTTTTAAATGGAAAAAGTAATTAAATCGGTCCTGTTTTGTAGGACGAATCAGGGGACTACGAAACGTTGATTTTGTCCACTTTTCATACATATCGACCTTAGTATTTCCTCTTCATTTATTTGTTGGCTTATGTTAACCCGAAATGTTCATCATTCTCATCATCAGCACCAGCTTACCCATGTCCCCACTGCTAAGGCACGAGCCCTATAGATGGAAAGAGTAGTTTTAACTTTTTTGATGATGTTAGCTGTCTTTTAAAATAAATAGTAATTTAATTTGGTGGTGGTCTGGTAAACTTAGTGGTAATAGGCACTTAAGTCTGAGAGCTATAAACCACCATGCGGGTCCAGTGCGGATTGGTGGCTGTAAACGACTGCTAATGCGGCCGGGACCAACGGCTTTACGTGCCTTCCGAAGCACGGAAGAGTAAGAGATGACGAATTTTTGGCTACCCATCCGATGGCCTTTGCGAAAGTTGCTTAAGGCGACGCACCGGTAAATAATTAATCTAATACGGAGCGTTTGTACCATAAGAAAAACTGTTTTTTCCTTCAAATTAAAACTACGAATTATTAAAAAATGAACTAGCATATTGATGTGTGTGTTAAGACTAATCTACTAAGAAAATTTTGATGCTTAAATCGGTCTGGTGTGCCTGTTAAATGCAAATCTATGTTTTAAAAGAGGTTACTTTGATATTTTTTCCTCTGTTATAAAAGTTGACATCGTGTTTCTGCAACTAGCAATATGAAGTCAATTAAATGAAAAATCATGTCATCAAATATCACTTTCTTATGTTTTGTAATTGTGAAAAATCAAGAACCCCGCCACGTAAATTTCCGTCGCCTTAACTTTCGCAATCGCAGGCTGAGCGTTAACCGGGCGCTAACTACTGCGCCATCGGGTTCTCACCAGGTGTTCTCTCGAACGGATCTCTTCCAGAAGAGCCTTATTCCACGCTCTATCAAACTGTAGAATGAGCTGCCATCCGAGGTTTTCCCATTGAACTACGACACGACTACGACTCTGTCAAAAGATGGAATATCCTACCAGCACACGTTTTCCCTCCTCCCTAAGACATGGGGTCCTTCAAACGAGGCGTGAAGAGGCACCTTGTGGGCCGGCAGGGTGAGGGTGACTGATGCTGCGTTGTTTTCACGCTACACCAGTTGCCTTGGCGTCTGGACTACGTTTCCACTTAACATCAGGTGGAGTGGTTATTTGCTGATAAATAAAAAAGGGTCGTCACCACATTAGCAATACCTCTGATATTGCTGATGTTCAGGCCTGCTCGTTTGCGGACCTATAATAAAGAAGGCGCTGCTTCAATGCCATAGATATTTTCCTTTTCGTTCACGTCTTCGTATGTCAAATAAAACTTGCACTAGGCGCTCTGCTCGGTGCTGCAACCTCAGACGCCATGCTAATTGTGGGGAGGTGAGGGGTAGCAGTGACGGTCCATTGACGGTGTCACCCGCTAATGGCTTTTAAGAAATGTAATAAATTATTCGTCGGCGCCGCCAGGTGGCGCGGGGGTATGGTCGTATGGTGCAAGTCAAAAGAGGTTTCTTGCCATCGCATAGGTTTGCTATATACCTTCGTTATTTTATAAACGCTGAAAGTTTGTCAGCGCATGCTCCCAACACAGGTAAGAACGATGAACCATTATGAAGTTTGGGTTACCGTGGCTTTGGCAGGTAAACGGTACCTACTAAAGGTGTGTTAAATACCGATCTAAATTCATCAAATAATAAAGTGTGATTTTTTGGTATTACCTTCAGAATATTATTAAAAATCACGTTATTCATTGCTGGCAACCCCTTGCCAGTCACACCTTTATTGTCCATGAAATTATAATTCTACTTACGTTAAAGTTTAAAAGCTGATTTTTTATATATAATACTTGGGCAATAATTAGATGATATTTCCTCATTAGCCAGACATTTTTGATAGTTCCAACGCCTTGCCTTTGAGTTAAATTTAAATAACATAAAACACTGTCTAAACTAGCACGCTACGTCAAATTCTACTATAATAGGTAAAACAAAAATTCTTAAACTAATTTTATTGCTTGAAATTTGCAATTTCATTATAATTTTATAATTGGTAGGTATGTCAAAGCGCATGGCCCGACATCCGAAGGTCCTGGCTTCAACTACTTGGGTCGGATAAAGTGTGTTTCAAGTTTTGCGATACCTTGCTGGCAAACCTGGGTTTTCCATAGACCAAAACCGATCAATTGTAGCGATGAATATATTTCAATAAAAGAGGAATTTGCCCAGCTGTGGGCCAGTATTAGACTATTTACTTTTCTTATTACTTTTTTATAAGGTTGCCTGGAAGAGATTACTTGTTAGCAATAAGGCCGCATATTTTGTACTTAATTTTTCCTTTTCCTTGATTTTTCCCTGTAAGTGTTGCATTTATTTTACGTAAAACTATTGACCGAACCCTCTTCGCTTACAACATACCCCCCGTCAGACGTACGTAGTACTCTTATCGTTCCAAGAATTCGTCTTTTACTAAGTAATTTACAAAAAAGACATCTCCACCGAGGGGCAACAATGTTAGCTTTAATCATTGTGAGCGATTTACAGTGTCGCCTTCAGATAGTACGGCCACGAGATAGGAAGAGTGTAGAATGTAAGTTTCGTGCAAGTGCTCTCGAACATCGCACGCGTAGACCACCTGGGGCTCTACCGTCTAGAGTTAAGCGGTAGGGCCCCCCCCCTGTCACGGACAAAGAATCTCGCGACAGCTGCGCTTGGACTATTCCAAGCAGTAATGAAAATTAATGCTAATTTTCTTTAATTTCATTAGCATGCTATTTTTCACTAACGGCCGCAGTTTCACCCGCGTGGTTCCTGTTCACGTAAGAATATCGGGATAAAAAGTATCCTATGTGTTAATCCAGGTTATAAACTATCTGTATGCCGAATTTCATCTAAATCCGGATCCGAAAAAACGGATGGATGCCGTTGCAGCGTGAAGAAGCAATAAATATACACACATACACACAAACTTTCGCATTTATAATATTAGTGTGATATGTTAGCATGCTACGCACTATTGTTATGCTATTTGCTAATATGATTGTAAAATGCTATTCACAATGTGAATATTTTATTGTGAATAACTGTGATTAAAAAAATGTTTTGTTTTAAATTTCGGCAATTTTGCGATTGCCTTCACCAAAGACCTAACCTATCGACCTACAAGCTACGGTAAGAGCATCATTTAAAAAAAATAAATATAATAATGGACTCTAAACGCAAGCATTTCACATGTATCGTAATAAAAAACTGCATGCAGCAATGCAAGAAGGGAGCGTGTTCCTTTCTCATTCACTCCTGTTAATTCGGAACTCGGAACTTCCGAGATCCCGTGTTCGTGAGAGGCTGCGTGCGTGGCTCCACAGCTGTAGGTAATTATTAAGCTTACTTTCTGGTGTCTCGTTGTTTTGTGTCACAGGCTTATGTATTTTGGTAGGAGATATGGAGGAAGTTGTAACTTTATTAAGGGAGGGGAACGTTCTTTTTCTGATTTCCTAAGGACGGTATCACCTTTCTAAGGTTAAGATGTATTATGTCGGTGGATGTGTTTATTTTTATGTTAGAAAAAAAAGAGCAAGTATTTACATTGCTTTACGCTTATAAATAGGCACAATAATAAAAAGAGCCAAATTCTAAAAACTAATAGGTTTAAACGAGAATAAATCATTTAAGAGCTACTGAAAGCCAGTAATTAAACAGATAGGACCAGCATAAAAATATTGTTAAGTATACACTATCAATTTGCCGACACTTGGGGTTTTCAGATAATTTACGCTTGTTACGAAATCCGTAAACCAGTGTTTTTACTTTTTATTTTTAAGTGCTAATTGCTGCACTGAAGCTGAATTAAATATTTATAAAATACTTACAGTGAAAAATTAAATGCCTCCCCGACCCAGCCAGGAATCGAACCTGGGTCTTCCGCAATCCGGGCGGCTGCACTGACCATTATGCGACAAGGAAGAAAAAGAGTTGATTAAAAAAACAACTTTTTTTTAGTAATTTTTTTTACTATTATTGTTATACCCTTTTTCCCATTTATTGGGGTCAGCAAACAGTTTCACAATAAGGATTACATTAATAACATAGTATGTACTTAGGTAGGTAATTGTGAGACCGATACTGTTAACCACGGATTATAAACCTTACCATTTATATTGCAATTTATTGTGTCCGTGTATTAATTAACTAATTCGGCAAGCTTTCCGCTAATATCTTGCTATATTGTCTATATCTCAGTATTGTTCTCCGGAGAGCGAATCATCTGTTTACGCAACTTGTCAGCCTTAATTATTAATGAGAATTGATGGAGTCCCTCTGGCGGGCCCGAGTTGTATGCGTGCCCTACAACAGAATAGAATGTTATATATGTATATTTTGCGTATGTTTGCGAAAACAATTCGTTTGTACAGATAAATATTTTTTAAATTATATTTTTAAACCTTTTAAATAGCCTTAGAATATGTAAATGTTTTTTTTTAAATATGATTTATTAAATCAATATTACATGTACTCAAACTTAATCTAAACAGTGTAACAGAAACCAGAAATATAATACATATCGACATTATTTTATAAGTGCCTATAGAAACTGACGAATATAACCCCAGTTGTTACTTAAGTAGGTGTATATAAAATTAATAAAATTCAAAAGCATTTATTCAGTTTAGGCTACAAATAGCTCTCATGAACGTCATTATGCCATCGGTTCGTAAGTCTACTCTGGGCGGGAGATCTTGTACTGAGAAGAACCGGCAAGAAACTCAGCAAGTATCCAGCTTGTTTCTCCTTTACAACGTCAAATATATTGGAAAGTGCCCTATCATAAAAGGACACTTTCCATCACAAATAAACATACAAAAAAATAAAATAAAATGTCTAAGTTTGCAAAAATTACATCATCTCTCTAGCTCTTGGCCTGTTATCCGGAGGTCTTGGGTATAATTACCAGATCGGGCTAAGAATGATTCTGATATTGCACAAACCTGCATTTGGCAATGCTGAAGACAGGGCTTCGTCAGACAGTTTAGAAGCTTACTAGTGTAATTAATGACTTTTTTACTTTTTTACCTTCAGGGAGACGGCCTCTTTCTGCCTTCTTTTATAGATAAGACCGAATACGTAAATAGCTAAAGTACCTATAATTTGTGATTTTGTTAAACTACCTACTAAAATAAACAATTTCTATCAGTAGTAAAATGAGTTAGACAAATATAATTGGTTTGTTTCTTTTTTTAGGTATTATCCTTCGCGTCTAAAGATAATAATAATGAGACGTCATCTTTGTTATTTTCGCGCTTCGTTACCCGCTCAGGAGGGCTTTGTTTTTATTTAATTAAAATTCTAAGGCACAAGATCAAGCCCTTTATGACAGACTGAATAACACACGTTCGGATACTGGTAAGTATATTAAAACATCAGCAAACCTAAAGGCATGGTGTCTACATTAAACGATTTAACTCTCACACACAATTTATACGTAAATTCTTAGCAAACTTCTTGGAATCAAACCTTGTAGCTGAAGCCGACTTATCCCCAGGGCAAGGGGAGCGGTTTGAATGTGAAAAATCGACTTTTAATAGGCGGCCGGCCATTTCGCAAATGGCGAGACTCCCGCACCTACGTGGGGCGATGATTTACCATGGAACTTTTAAGTATGGGAAGGGACGATTGGCCTTTTAACATTCATCACCGGCTGAGATTCAAGAACATGTTGCTTGTACAATTTCGTATCAGAACATATAGCTAACCTAATTTTAGTATTTAAATAGAATAGAATAGAATAGAATAATTCTTTATTGCACATCTGTTACATAATTTATAATGCTAGTTATTATTGCATAAATGAGAGAAAACAGTTACCCTTAACGGGCATGCAATAGCAGTCATAACATGATCTATTCAAATTAATTGTTATTAAAATATTCATTCAAACTATAAAATGCATTACGTATTAACCACTCTTTTAATGAGCTTACAAACTTAAAGTATGGTAAAGAATACAGATGTTGCGGTAAATTGTTGTATATTCGTATGGCAGATATATAGGAACTACGTTCGAAAATCAATGACCTTATCCGTGGTAAATGCAATAAGTCCACTCGTCTCATTGGAGCCGATCTAACCCTTTTTTCAGATATTCGCGGAAAATCCTGCATATGTCTTCTCACAAATTTACAGATTTCCAGTATATACATGCATGTCAATGTTAAGATTCGCTTTTCTATAAATATATTACGTACCGATTCATCATTGTATCTACTAAAAATCATTCTAAGGCATCGTTTCTGCAATAAAAAAGTACTACTGACATTTACTGAATTCCCCCAAAATATAATTCCATAGCTTAATACAGAGTACACATTACCATAATAAGCATTTACAGCCACTTCCACGGATGATATATCAGCAAGCACCGATAAGGCATAACAATAGCTATTTAATTTTTCATTTACTTTTTCTACATGTAATTTCCAGTTAAGGTGATTATCTAAAGTTATTCCCAGGAAATCAGTGTGCTAAACTTCTTTAATTTCAGTACCATTTAGCGTGATTTTGATATTTAAATGTTCCTTCTTATAATTTCTTAGCTGCATAATACTTGTTTTTGTTAAGTTAACTGACAAATTTAATGAACTAAGCCAAATTGTCAAATTTTTTAATGTCATAGTTATATCATTTTCAAAGTCATGTCTACTAGTTTTATCATCCTTAACAAATAAAATAGTCGCGTCGTCAGCAAACATTACACATAAATGTTCAGTGATTTTAGGAAGTTCATTCACATAAATTAAAAATAAAAGGGGTCCAAGGATGCTTCCCTGTGGCACTCCCATGTTAATTTTTTGTGAATTAGATTTAGTTTCTACTACCATCTTTGTCTGCTTATTTAAGTATGTTAAGTTTACTGTCTGTGTCCTGTTATGAAGATATGTCTCCATTAATTTTAACGAGTTACCGCGAACGCCAATATGGTCAAGTTGTCTCAATAATGTAGAGTGGACAACGCAATCAAAGGCACGAGACATATCAATGAATAGAGCTGTACATTGTTTCTTTTCATCTACTGATTTCCACACTTTTTTTAACAGATGATAGATAGCTGAGGATGTCGATAAATCCCTTCTGAACCCAAATTGATTACTATTCAATAAGTCGTATTTGTTAAGATATTCAATCAACCTGGTGAAAAGGATCTTTTCAAAAAATTTTGAAAAAGCAGAAAGTAGAGCAATTGGTCTGTAGTTGCTTGCTAAGTCCCGTGGTCCTTTTTTGTGAATTGGCTTAATAACAGCAATTTTTAAACTGTCAGGAAAGCAACATTTTTTTATCATCATATTTATGATATAAGCCAAATGTTTAGCAATAGAGTCAATACACGACTTAACAACCTGCATTGTTATACCGTCGTGACCACTGCTTTTTTTGTTTTTAAGTTTTTTAGCACAATCTATTATTTCTGTTTCACATGTGGGTTTTAAAAATAAACTATTACTTACAGAGGCATTTTTCGCAGAATATCGTTCTCTAACACAATTATTTATATTCAAATTTATGAGGTATTCGTTTAAGAAATTTGCAATACTTTGTGGTTCAGTAAAAGTAACATCACCGTTTTTTAAACTTTTTATTGACTCTTTATATTCTCTTTTTTGCGTTGTGTGTAATTTGATTATAGCCCAAGTTGCTTTAGTTTTATTAGTGCTCTTTTTTATATATTTTAGATTACATTGTTTTTTGGAAAGAGTTATTACATGTTTTAATTTAGTTTTATATTTCTTATAAATGTTAATATTTTGCAGAGTTCTCTGTCTTAATACCGTTTTATGCAGCTCTCGTTTCCGCTTTGAAGATATTTTAATGCCCTTAGTAAACCAGTTTGGTTTGACTCTGTGGGTCATTTTGACTCGTTCAATAGGAAAGCAAAGATCATAAATTAATTTGAATATCTCAAGGAATTTGTCATAAGCGTTATTTACATCAATTTGTTCGTATACTTCTGCAAAGCTGATTTGCGATATGTACTTCTTGAAAATATCTAGATTTTTGTCGATGTTTCTTTTGTGTTCATACCGAAATTTACAATTATTATTAGGTTTATGTGGAAATAATAAAATTTGCCCGGTGTGGTCCGATAGACCATTATTTAGTACTTTGGCTTCGTATTTATTTAAATTTGTTAGGATATTATCAATGCAAGTGCTGGATGTAGACGCAATACGAGTTGGTTCATTAATTGCACATTTTATGTTATAACTAATAATAATGATGATAGAAACAATTTGGTACATTTATTAGTTTCTAAAATGTTTATATTAAAATCCCCTGCTAAAATCACCTTTCGGTTCATGTTTCTTGATTGGCGTAAAATTTTAAACAGTACTCTATCAAGTTTTTCTAAGAATAACCCGATGTCATTATTTGGGGGCTTATAAATGCATATCACTGTAAGGTTCAGTTCCAATATCGTTACGCCACAACATTCAAAAACTCTATCAAGGGCAATGTCATTTAACCATTCGATTTTCCTAAATTCTAGAGTTTTTTTAATAAATATACAGGCTCCCCCTCTGCTTGATTGTCCCCGAGAGTAACGAGAGGCTAGATTATAATTATAAAATTGTATGCAATTTATGTCAGATTCTTTTGTAAACGTCTCTGTAAAACATAATATGTCAATTAGTGGGGTCATTGATTGTAAATATATTTCTAAGTCATTGTATTTGTTTTTTAAACTCATGATGTTTTGATGATAAATTCTGAAAAAGTTATTCGACGGCAAGAAAAAAATCATCATCCCCAGTCTGAGTTCCTACCGATCGTTTTGCACAAAAAATATTTTCCGTAAGTGTAGCTCTTTTATTTGGTTTGATCGCTTCGCGGTATTCTTGATATTTTCTTATATATTCTTTGTTTAATATAGTTTTTAAAATATTTCTACATAAGTCAGTAAGTCTAGAATAATTATTGAAGTGTCTGCCAAACGTATATCCAACAAAAGTACACCATTTAAACTGATTACATAGATGTCTATATGAATTATACAGTATATTTCTATGCATGTTGTCTTTTCTATATGTCTGAGAGAGAATTACATTTGTGTTATTAAGCTTGGTCAAATAAAAATACAAGTGACTTTGCAAATCCATAGGGTTAATATCGTTGGAGCCTCCAATTATTATAACATAATATGATTTTGTTAACTCGTTACAAAATGATAAACAGGAGCTTAAAATTTGATTAATTCTTGCACCTGGTAGCAATAGAGAAAACACGTTATATTGACTACCTAAAAGAGACTGTAAAAGTTTACAGGTACCCTTTCCTTCGTCGTCTCCAAAAATTATAATTTTTTGTTTACTTTGAGGCTCATTAAATTTACAATTTTTTTTATTTAATGTCTGGCTATATGAACTGATGGACTTATCTATTATGTTATTTTTCTTTAACTCCGCACTTGGAAGCGTGTTTCTGCATTCAGTGGTCTCTATTTGTGTTATATTAGGTTTTGGTGTGCTTTGGTTTCTTTCATTTTCAGCAGTCATAGTTAAAGGTGATAAAGTAGACGGAATCGGCGATAGGTAATTCATGTCTTTTTTTTTTGACTTCGTAGAACTATTCGGTTTTCTTATTGGACTACTGATTTCCTTTAAAGCTTTTATAGTAGCGAAATTTGACTTAGTTTGCTTTTTTAATTCTGCGTTCTCAAGTAGCAAGGATTCGATTTCATTATGGGCTGCAGCAAGTTCCTCTTGTAGTAAACGCATTTGTTCCTTCATTTCAGCTATCTGGCTATCTTCCACAGATTTGTTTTGAGCACTTTTCGTCGAACATTCCAAGGTCAGAGAGCTAAAGCTGCTCTCATCTCGAACTGGGCTTATTGATTTCGAACGAGGTTTTCGTTTGGCGATATTTATGTTTGCATTGCTGTTTGATGGACCTGGTGAACTCGAACATGCCATACATTTCCAAGATTTTTTATTGTCTTTTGCATTAGAAAGTATCTTTTTTCGGACACTTCTGTATCTTGTAGCTTGTAAAGTTTTTTGCATAGTGAACAAGTAATAGATAAACATTTACTTGCTTGTCGCTTCATTTTTAGCTCAAATTAAAAGAAATGTCGAAAACAAAAAGGACTTTTTTCTGCCGAGGTTTGAACCACGATCCGCCAGCGATACTGTAGGTGCACTCTAATCCGATGCACCACGGGGTCGTTAGTAGTACTGCCGAATTTGTGAGTCTTATTCGGTTGCTGTTGGGTTGTGCTTGCAGATTTGCAGATTTGAGAAGTGCTCACGAGATGGTGTTAGTGAGTTTAGTATCATTTGTCACGTAGTCCGATAGATGGCTCTGGTTACTCCCAATGTTTTGAATGTCATCAACAGATGTTAGTCAGCTGATCAATGACAAATTTTAGTGAAGGTATGAGTCAGCTGATAGTTGTAACCGAAATACACTTTGGTTGATTTAAGAATGTACACTTTTAGCAGTTATATTCACTGTTTCCAACGATCACGTGAAGATAAATAAGTGTTATTGGTTTGTATTGTTACTATTTATCACTTTCAATTTCCAGATTTTATGCTTTATCACAGTCTAATATTATTTGTTGATTAGCACCACTAGATGTTGTTTGTTTTTAGAGATAACACTCACACAGCACTACTTGATGTCAATTTGTCAAATAAGATAGAATTTAAGATGTTTTAAGTCTATTTACTATTTTTAAACTTCAAATATATGCGCACTTGATGTTTATGTGATAGCTACCGCCATCTATATCGATAACAGTGAAGTGAAACAACTTTTAACGGATCTACTCGCGTTTATTTTACACATTACTTTTAATTAATGTTTATCCCGACGTTTCGAGCCCTTTGCAGGGTCCGTGGTCACAGGGACCGTCTCAGGAATAGTCTCTCTGCAAAGGGTTAGATCCGTAAAATTTGTTTCATTATAATGTGTAGTGTTTGCGTAAACTTTATATTGAAATAGTGAATCAATTCTTTTTCGCGCCACCAAAAAATAGAATACAACATACAGTCTATCAGTCAGCAAGGTGAAGACGGCTATTGCTGGTAGTGAGTCGACAACACTGCTTCACTGGTTGTCCTGTCATTTGGACTCGGCTTCTGTGAAACATCAGGTAGAGTGAAGTCATTGGCCTACCTTTCTGTAACAAAGTAAGGAATATAACTATTTAAACTATCATGGCCAAAATATTTTTGTTTGTTTATAAAATTTTTAACGCAAATTTTGTGGCGAACAAATTACAAAAACACAAATGTTGAAAAAATTTCTACGAGCAGGATTTGATCCTGCACCTTTCTGACATACCGGGTCAGGTGCTCTCCCAATTGAGCTATCGTGGTTCTAACCAGCTTGCCGAAATTATTCAACACTATTTACTTTTTTACTTTGAAAGCCAAAGGTGCCAATGTCAACTACTACCGACATTAACATCCTATCATTATATTTTTACAAATACTAAAGATCAGTTAAGAAGTAGGCAAGCTGTGTATAAAATGTTTTTGTTTTGTTTATATAATTTTTAACGCAAATTTTGTTACGAACAAATTACAAAAACACAAATGTTGAAAAAATTTCCAGGTTCAAATCCTGCTCGTGGATTTTTTTTCTATCATAGTCACTTCATCATCATCATCAGCTCATTTTATGTCCCCACTGCTGGGGCACGAACCTTCCCTATGTATGGATAGGGAGAACGGGCCATAAACCACCACGCGGGCCCACTGCGGGTTGGTGGTTGTTAACGACTGCTAATGCAGCCGGGACCAACGGCTTTACGTGCCTTCCGAAGCACGGAGGAGCTCGAGCACACGAGCTTCGGCACAGTTAAGAATAAGAATAAGAATAAATTTATTTCTGTATAAAACTTATTCTAAATACATATAACTTATAAAATAACATTGTTTAAATATTAATATAGTGCATTTTGAGTGTACTGCTTATATTGTGGTTTTAAAATTAAGGTTAGTAGTGCAAAATAATCGAAGTGATACCTAAACTATGTAAACTAGTTTACCTGTATCTTAGGTATCAATTTGGTGATTGAAGGTTAGCGCTTGCTTACTAAACATTTTATTAAATAACAATAAATTATAATGTTTTGATTACATTTACATAGGATTTTTACTTATCTAGCATGATTGTTACACAAATTAACTTAATTAATAGTAGGACTATGTTATCACAATAATATGTTTTCCTTTAAGTTAGCCTTGTCTTATTTTACTACATTCATTTACGTCTTACATTTTACTATATTCATATGTTTTAAATTTAATGCTGAACGATGTCTATGCGGCGCTCTGGGCGCCTTCATAGTCTACTGTACTATGGTATCTATTCTCAGCAGTTGTTCTGGCTGGGCATTGGTCGTCTCCTGTTTTGTGTTGGCTGGGCTTGTTAAATCGCTTACATGAAGCACACGTGGCCGGTTCTTGACGTTTACTGCAATCCTTGATTGAGTGGCCGACGCATCCACAGTGTCCACAGGTAGAGTCTGTTTCACGACAATATTTCGCGGAATGGCCATACAATTGACACTTGTAACATCTTGTTACAAGTGTGAAGTCTCTGACCGGGCAAGATGTCCAGTTAATATATAGTCGCTCCTGCGTTATGAGAATTTTCCTTAGTTCTGGTGGTAATTCTATTATATAATTACAATATGAGGTGTCTTTTTTGCCAGATTTGTGGCTTAGTTTGATAGAGCTAAGGAATTGGTCCCGATGTATGTGAGGATACTTGTCTGAGATGTTTTGTTCGTAGAGACATTCAAACTTCTTTATCAGTGCTAGTAGCGGGCACTCCTAACAATATAATTTTAGGCTTTCTTTTTTTGATGTCTTCAACCTTGAATCCTGAAGTTTTGAGCTTCTCTGACTGCTTCAGTTTCTCAAGATCTTCTTTCCCCTGCGCGCTAATAATTATGCCTCCATCTTTAGTTTTCCTCATGCCCCGGATATGTAATTTGAGCTCTTCGGGCTTAATTACTTTCTGAATGAGCTTCTTTGTATCCTCACTGGTATGTTCCTTGTCCTGGGGGTAAACAACGACACTGCTGGTGTTTAGGGGGCAAGCAAGAATGTCATTGCTCTTCCTTACGATGTCGGCAAAAGACGAATTCTGATTTGTTGCCTTTGGAGGTGACCGAATACACTCTTTTAGGTCTTCGAGCTGGTCTGCTAGTTGGATAGTCATCCCCTTTTGCTCATTCATGTTATTAATCGTCAATTGTGCTGAAATATATTTTTGTTTCAGTGACTGATACTGAACAGCCAACTGAGACACACCTCCCATAACGCTCCTGCTAATGCTGCTGATTTTAAGTTTTTGCTCTGAATTAAGCTTACCATCGGTTGAGATCGTGCATATATCATTCAGGCAATGCTCAAATTTCGACAGCTAATTCTGTATCTCTGCAGTCGAGACCGCTTCAATAGTCGGCGTCACTGCGGGACTCGGGGCCTCTTGATCTAGTCGTCTACGTGGTGGTGGTGGGCTCCGGGACGTCATGGTGCTCCGGTTAAATGGACTTTCCATTTTCTTGTCAATGTCACAAACAATTCAATTAGTAACACAGTAAAAACACAACCATGTCAACAAATGCATGACCGCGATGCGCTGACCCCGATCTACGCGGAAACAATGGAGACACAGTTAGGTGCGAAATTTATTGTTATTTTATTTAATTAATTTAGCAGAAGGCACGTCCATCTGCTGGCTCTGACTAAGTATCAATGTTGTTGTTGTTGTTGTAGTTGAATGCGCCATGATCACCGAATGAGCGCCGTTGCCGAAATATGGGATACTCTAAAATAATAAACATGGTAAGAATCCCGTTAATAATTACTCTATTGAGAGAGAATTTTTAATGTTTATGACTAAATCTCGTCAGTGGCCGACTGGCGAAGCGCTTGGACTAATTACAGGTTGGGCAAATGCTTACCTTACATTTAAAGCTTCTTCCTTCTCTCAACGGTGACGGTTTCTTGTTGTTCATTATTTTTTTGTACTCACAAAATGTGAATAAAGAATCTGAATGAATCTAAGTCTGTTTCTTTTGTTTCTTTACTATCTTCATCACTAGCGTGTTAAGGTTCCACTGTTGGGCTTAGTGAAAAATAGCACATGGGGAGATTGGGATATAGCACACCACACTGGCCCACGGGTTTGATGGGTTATAACGACTGTCATCTGAAAACAACCAGAACCAACTACTTCAGGTTGCCTTCTGAAGCACAGAATTCTTTAGTCTTTTTTTCACAAAGTTGCTCTCAATACGTCCTACTACAGAAGCGTACAAGATACTCTTTATAACATTGTTGTCTGTAATGCTGGCACAAAAGAGCATTTATTTTATTGTTGTAGCTCTCTCGTGGCTCGAAAGCTGTTGTACTGTACAGTGTTGAATGGAAATAGGTCATGAAACGTACTGGTGGAAATAAAACGCAAATGTCACTGACAATGTGCTGCTTTTATCTAGATGATATTGTAACATGATCGCGTCGGTGTCACTGTTATTGCATCACACAGTTTAAAAAATAAACAACAACAACATTCACAATTTCATTTTAAAATGTCAGTAATAAGAAATACTTACTTCAATTCGTTTCTATAGGAATATTGTATATTTGGTGGACGGACGGATAAATGTTTGGGTTGGATAAAGAAATCTTGATCCCTTAGGCTACTTACGTGAACCCTTACCTAACACAAGCGTATAGCTTTACAGATGGGTCGCCAAGGCCATTAATAAATTGTTGATGACGCATTAGTAATAATCTTTGAAAAAGTGCCTACATAACTTTGAAACTCTTGAATTTTTAGAACGGAATACAAAGAACAGCACCTGACTGAGAAAGCAGTATATGACCGTCTCCCTCGTTCGTAAGTGATCCCGCGTGCTCCAGTTGGCAGTGCTGAACTGGCTGTGACGGCAACGGAAGTAGCACGCAGGAAGCCAAGGGAAACATTCAGCTGAGAGCGTGGTGTAAGTCATGAGAGGAGGTCACTTGCTGTCCCGACCTCTTTTGAGAATGCCTATCCTATATACTTTTTCCTAGTGGAAAATTATCCCTTTTGTGCTGGTGGCAGGATTATGGTTAGAATTGTGCAAGTGTGCGCTTATTTTGAATCAATTTTAACATTCAAAAAAACTTTAAGTTTACATTTTCAAATATTGTCATTTCTATACTTATACTTTCTGGGGCATAGACAATTTTTACATCTTGACATTTATAAGTATCGACATTTTTATATCTCGGTATAAATAGACTTCGACAATTAAATTTTATGAATTTGGCATTTTTATACCTAGTAGTTTTTCCTTATGGTCCTCAGTCGCCAAAAGCCTTTTAATCTATTGATCTCTATAAATCCATAACTGCAAACTCCCCTAGGCATTATAGTGTGACTACCCAATAAATCATAATGTTGGTTTGGATGTAGAAGACTTCAAAGAACAAGAGTGTCAGGAAAAATATTAAAGCAATACAGCACTACTTAAAATTTTGTTTTCGAATGAGAGGGAAAGTAGCTCTATTAAAACCGGCTTTTTATTTTTTTTAAAACACTTTAAGAAGGCTAGAAAGAAGGGAAGGAGACCTTTTTTGGAGAGAGATTGCTGATTGCTTCAAACGGCATTTTCAGCTTCACCGGGCTTTTTTGGGGGCGGTGAGAAACTTAAAGGGTTCCTCAAGCCGTGTGAAACGACCCTTTGGAGGTTCTCCAGAGGGAACAGCATCTCGCACTTAAATGCTTGTCCCCGTGCCCTACTAGATCCTCCGGAGGGTTCGGATCGGATCGAAGAGCAGGAAGAAGAGCTCCATTGAGATCCTCATTTGAAAGATATTGCTCTGTGTTTAGGACACTTGAGGATGAACCGTCAAGTGCTAAAGATTCTAGATTACTACTTTGTGTCCACGGAAATGACTGGAAACTCCGCTGTTTTCTCATCGATTGTTCAATTTAGATAGAAGAAGTATAACGTACGCCATTTCCAGAATGCCAACGAACGTGTGGCGTGCCTAATTTATTTCTTTAAAGTGTTTAAATTGTTAACGTTATTACATCTACTTAGTGGGTGGAACTGGGAGCGGTGTTTAATGTTTTATTTTTGGGGTTTTAACTTCGGATTAGGCGGAGGAAGAAAGGGTAGGTGGAAGGAAACGTTCTCCGCCATTTTGTTGTTTGCTCTTTGAGAATTCAAAGTTTTTCGGTTTGCGAAATGTTCTTTAAAACTTTAGCGTTTCATTATTAATCAAAGGTTTAACGTTTTAAAGCAATCTCAAAGTATATGTGTACTAGGTAAGTATACTATTACATATTATATAGTATAAACCTTGTCCTGCTGCAAAGCTGCCATATACGCTACTTTCCTACCTGAGACTACTATTATGTTTAACTAGTATAAAGTAGTAGTATAATAATTTATAAAACACACTATTCTAGTATGTTTTAACAACTTCCCTGTCCCATGAGTCACATGTGATACATAACAATTGATTAATCTATTGTTTTTATTTTTGGACAGCGAAGTTGTTAATAGTTTGACCTCTGATCTTGTTTATTAGCTCTTTCCATCTGACTGATTATCTGCCACCAAATTGTAACTTTGTAAATTATTTATTTTTTTGTTCATGATTATGTTTTATAGTGTTGCAATAAAAGTATTATCTATCTCTATACTTGATCTTACACTTAAACGTTGTTTTTCAACCCATAGTACGTAGTACCATCCCCATCGGATAATGTAACAAGGATCAAATTCAAGTCTTTTTAGCTGTTAAATCCAGTTGTTTATGAAAAACTATAGTCGTATGAACTATTGATTTGTTAAGGTTAAGTTGGGTATTACAAAATAGAAAGTTAAATAAAAAAGTTTTTGTGTTAAATGTCTTGTCTTATCTACCTTATTTGTGCAATAACACCGCAAGGGGGTCTATTCGGAATTAAACTCTTTTCAAGGATTTTTGCTAAATTAAACGATTCTTATGAACAACAATTGAAAAAAAAAAACTTTGATTCCGTTAAATATTTTAGCATTTTTCGCTATATAGTTTTGCATTTGAATTTTTTTTTTAATCTTCATTAATCCGATTTACCAAATGGGATGTTTACAAAACGGGACGTACAAATACAAAGTGGCCTTCTAAAGACTTCTTCGATCACACAAACGCGTTGTTTATGCCGTCCGTCCGTCCGTCTGTATGTCACCAAGCAATTGGACCAATCGGTAATTGATAGGCCTCCGTCTAGATACGGGCCGCCCGTCGCCTGTTGATATCGGCGGCCATCACTCTTTATTAACCGCCATTTTTCGTGAGTTAACGCCTGACAAATGTATGGAGCTTTTCGTGTTCGATTGTTGATTCATGTCTTGAAGTGATATGGGTGCATGTGTGCGATGGCATCCACGACTACGAGTTATATCGAGGTCGTATATGTGTAGATTACTTATATGTTATATCTTAAAAGTTAGTTAGTCTATATGTTTTATGTAAGTACATTTACACATTAGTTTTAGGGCACTCCTTCTGTCTTCGGTTTTTAAACCCAAAGGTTATTAGGAGCTTGGAATAATACTGTCGCCCTTGCTTACATTATTATAGCGTTATGATTATGTATTGTTATTCGCAATAAAGTGTTTAGCTCTATGTATAACTATATATAATCAAACCTATTATTGTACTAGCTTATGCCCGTGTTATGGGCTTTGTTCGCGTGTAATTTGATTTGTCACTTAAGTCCCTGGAGCGTGCCCTTAGGAACATAGTATTTTATCGAGGTATAAAGTAGCCTATCACATTTTTCAGTCATTTAAGACATAAGTATTTACATATTCTTGTTTTTATTAACGTGATTGATTTGAAAGGCCGGCAACGCATCTGCGATTCCTTTGGTTTTGCGGGCGGCGGTGAATGCTTCCCATCAGGTGACCCGCCTGCTCGTTTGCCTCCTTCTAATATAAAAAAGTGATGTATTGAATAATGAATAAATCACACAGAAATTTCACAATACAATGTAACAAGAACGTTTTTCAAATTTCAAAATGTATCACATGGCATTCGTCCACTAATTAACACATTAAACACATCTAACGACCAAAATAGCAGGTTTTATTTCTTTTGAAAACGTAAACAAGGGTTTGATCGTGCGTTTTATAATCACGGAATAGTACAATTAAGCTTGTTTTCGGTAGCACTTGAATTAATAAAGGAAAAGGGAAGGTCCGCTGCCCTCTACGCCTTGACAATGTTATCGTTATCTAAACGATAATACTGTACTTGGTTTAGTTTAAACAGATAGTAAGGAGATGGATGTGGGATTAAAAAGAAAAACTATTTTAGTAGTCAGGTATTTAGGGTATTTTTAGTTTTTTTTAAATCCGGCTCGAAGGACCAATGATCACCGAGATACTACTGACGAGGTCCTTTTCAATAAAACACCGATTAAATTAGATAAATCTGTATTAAAACTCCAACTCGAATTAAGTACTGACATTGAGTAACTGATTTTTTATGTTAAAATGACATATCGCGACCAACGCGATTTAGGTGCGGAACGCCGTCTACGGTCTCGAGCAGTAAACAGCCGAACAACCTTTAATACATTGCTTGTTTTTAAGGCTAACACTCATTACAGTGTTTTAGATTAAAACAAAACAACACTCATTACTATACGCAATGCTTTTGATAATGGGATCAAGTTTAAAGATCAGAGATGTTTGGCACAGCACAGCTTAGTAGAGGGTTACAAGGAATAGTCCTCTTCATCATCATTATCATAATTTCAGCTCGTAAGCACCCACTGCTGGGAATGAGCCTCCCCTTTGACACGCTAACTTAGCCGGTCCCGTGCAATCCTCATGCACTGCCCTAATATTCCTTCTAAGGTTGAGACGCAAAACGTGATTTAGAATCTCTCTCAAAAATATTAATATTAAAGCAAAGTCATAATATTTTAATTTGTTTTTTTTTAATAACTGTGATTAAAAATAGGTAGGTATAATTATTTTAATATTATATTTCAAATATGAAGCAAATTCATTTGTTTTTAAGTACCTAAAAATATTGCTTCCAAAGATGTTATGAAGCAGATATTAATAAAATGTTTTTTACGACCAAACAGGATGCGTTTACTTGACATTTATTGGAGATAAGCGAGACCGTAACATTGTTATAATTAACCGAAAATAAAATTATGGCCGTAAATTAACAGATATTTTAGACATTTCACCGTCTACCACCACAGCAGGGTTGTAAAGGTACAATTTACGATTAATAAAAGCGGCATTAACAGGTGGTGTTGCAAATAAACAGGCATTTATTTTTGCTGAAAATAAAACTTTGATTTGTATTATGGACGAATCGATTATCGAGATTCAATTTTGTTTGGTGGCATAATGGCCCCATCACTAGTTGTTCTTTTTTTATTCTCTTGTCTCTGGAAAGGCAATATGGCTGGTTGATAGGTTATCGTGTGTTGATAATTAAATAGTTTTGTGTAGTAATAAGGGCATTTGGAGCCGTATTATTCTACTTAAGTGGATTGTGCAAATTGTGTTTGTGAGTGTGCGTCGTAAACGAATTGTTTCGGGAAAACAATTAGCCGGGATGTCGGCCACACCGCTGCGGAAGTAACAGGTATTTTTCAGTGGGAAGTGCACTTTGGGGTAGTTTGGGTGTGTTTAGGGAACCCTAGAAGACCCGGAGCCGGAATCGGGCCCCATCGGATCATATGGATCCCGTTCAGGACGGCGGGAGCGGCATGAAACTGTAAGTGGAAATTTTTCTATTTTTAAGGTGTATTTTTAAGCAATAGCATAGTGTGTGTTGTGGGTTTCCCCATCATTTTGGTAGCAGAGCGTGGTTTATACCGGACCTCTAGGTTAATCGGTGTAATTCTGTGTATTTTTTTTTTAGTTCGTAATAGGTTAAGCTCATTTCGTGTAAAATCGCACTTCCGGGACAGGTGCGGTTAAATTGTAAGGTTGGTAGTACCGTTGTTTTTGTTCGTTCATTCATTTGGGCTGGGACATTTCTCGGAACGTTAATTGTTATTTAATTTCGTTCAATTGAAAGCATCGAGTCGATTCGGGATAATCGATTCCGTGTTTTCGTTGACTCGTTTTAATTTTGTGTTTAGGTTTATTTAGTTTAAATTATTTATAATGACAGCGTCGCGGCAGGAGTTGGCTCAGCAGCTCCGGTGGTTCACCGGGCTGCTTGCATTAGTAGATCGGCCTAACCGGGAGGACGCCTTGGAGACGCGTTCGAAAGAAATGCAGGCTCGTTTCTTGTTGGCCGAGCGGTCGGTAACCGCTCTGTTGTCAACCGACCCGGTCGGGGAGAAGGAGCTGGCCCTCCACGCCCAATATGTCAAGGATCTGGAGCACATCCAAGACATTTACGACGAGGTCCTTCAGCGGGTGAAGGACATCGAGCGACTGCGGGAGGGGAAGCCTGTTGCGCGCCCCGCTTCGCTCCACACCTCTGGACCCAGCGCCATGGGAAGATTGGGTGCCCTGGAGGTCCCGCATTTCACCGGATGTATGCGGGACTGGGCTGGATTCCGGAACATGTTTTTGGCCTTGGTGGATACTCGGAAGGATTTCACCAAGGCCGAAAAGCTGGCATATCTCCGTTCCTTCCTAGACGGAGAACCCAGACAGCTCGTACAGCATCTGGAGCTGCAGGATGCGAGCTACGACACCGCCATGCAGCTGCTGGAGAAGCGGTACGAGAAGCCGCGTCTTCAGGTGGACGCGCACGTGACCCATCTGCTGGGATTGCCGAGGGTCAACCATAGGGCTCAGCTGAGGGCGCAGCTGATCACCCCGCTCACCGTGTCCTTAAACGGGTTAAGGACGCTCGGACTGCCCGTCGACCAGTGGTCCTTCCTGCTTCTGCACATCGTTCTGGCCAAGTTGTCGCAGGAGATGAGGGACAAGTTCAAGCGGAATCGACTGGTCCACAAGGATCTCGGCAGCGTTCTGCCCTCGATAGGGGAACTTCTGGAGTTCCTGGAAGAGGAGGCTGGCCTGCTGGAAAACCAGCTAGCCTCCCAGGAGGCTCCGACAAGTGCGCCGGCCCGCACTTCCGGAGTCTACGGCGCCCAGCCGCCACGCAACCCAGGGAAGGGTCGCGGCAGGCTGGTGGCTGCGGCCGCCATCAACCCCGGCTCTGGATGCCGGATTTGCGGACAGCAGCACTTGGAGCAGCTATGTCCAGCAATTCTCGGGCTGCCCACAAAAGAGCGCCGAAACCTCGTTCGGACACGAGGATTGTGTTATGCCTGCCTGGGAGGACATAGGTATAATGAGTGTCCCCAGGCGAGGCCTTGCGATATGTGCGGCGGACCGCACCATCGCTTACTGTGCACCCGTAGTGCTGAGGGCTCAGCACCGGTTCGGGAGAGGGGATCTCCCACGGGTGGCGGTTTGGGGCCGGGGTCAACTCCGCCTCCGGAAAGACGGAGTCCGCCACGGCCGCCACACTACAACGAACGGAGCCAGGTTCTGGCTACAACCCGGCACCCGGCGCGACCAACACCAGGAGTTGGTGCCTCTAAGGGCCACTGGGTACAGGGAGCCCCACCTCCGGACCCAACACCCGGATACTCGTACGCGTATCCTCCGCCGCCGTTGCCGGAACAACAACGACATGAGAACCGTCAACAGTTCTCACCGGTACTGCACGAGTACCCGAGGTTGGAATACCACCCACCCTATCACCGGTATGGTAGGGCACCTGGATACGCACCACCCCGGATGGTGGCCTGCACGCGTCCGACTTACTGGCCGAGTCATCACGGTTCGACAGGGTCGGCCGCTGGCTCTGACGCGTGACTAGCCTGTGGTCGGGCTACGTCGGAACCGAGGACGGTTCTTTTGCCCATCGCGCAGGTACGCGTTTGGGGACCTAGGGGGGACTTCGTCCGGATACGAGCCCTCCTAGACACTGGGGCACAGGCCTGCTTAATTACTACGAGGGTAGCGAGGCGCCTACGTCTGGAGTGCGCGCCTCCCTCAGTTCCGATTCGGGGAGTCGGAGATACAGAAGTGGGGGGTCTGTCCGGTCAGACCCACATTTCCTTCTCTCCTGTGCATTCCGCTTCGATACGGATTGCGGCGGCCGCGATCGTACTCGACAATCTGCTGGGTTGGCATCCACCGACAGACATTCCGCGGGACGCAATGCCTGACACATCAGGTCTCATGCTGGCAGACCCTCATTTCGAGGAGCCGGCTCCGGTGGACCTCATATTGGGAGCGGATGTACTGGGCTGGATCCTTTTAGGGCCTCAGCGGAGTCTGGGCCGCTCTTCGTTGGTAGCTATACCTACCATCTTTGGACACGTTTTAATGGGACCGGTTTTCGACCAGGAGACGCGGGATGTCTCACCTGTCGTCGCTACTACCTCCATCGCTAGGACGATGCAAAAATTCTGGGAAATGGAAGAGCCTCCCATGGTCTCCCGTCTGGATCCGGAGCATGTGGAGTGCGAAACCTTTTATAAGGATCACACACGCCGGATGGCGTCGGGTAGGATCGAAACTCGACTGCCCTTTATCGACTGTCCCCCTCTCTTGGGAAAATCGAGGGCGTTGGCAGAGAAACGACTCTTGTCCATGGAGCGTCGTATGTCTCGCGATCCGGTACTTCGGGAAAAGTATATCGAGTTCATGCGAGAATACGAGGCCTTGGGGCATATGTCGCGGGCGACTGTCGACTGGACAACGACAGATCATTTTTTCTTGCCTCACCACGCGGTGTTGAAGGCCTCATCTGGAAAACTACGGACTGTTTTTGACGGATCGGCACCGTCGTCGACTGGAGTTTCATTGAACCAATGTCTCCATTCTGGTCCGAAGTTACATCGGGACATTGTCGACATCATTTTAAATTTCCGAAGACACCAGGTGGTGATCGGTGCGGACATCCGGATGATGTTCCGCCAAACAGTAATACATCCTGCGGACAGGAGGTTTCAGTTAATACTCTGGAGGGAACATTCGGAGGATCCCATCACCGTCTACGAGCTCAACACCAACACGTACGGCCTGAAGTCGAGTCCCTTCATTGCCATCCGGTCACTGCTGGAACTGGCGGAGCAGGAACGGGCTCGCTTTCCCCGGGCAGCCGCTGTACTGACACGTGACGTGTTCGTAGATGATATCTGCACAGGGGCAGCCTCTCTGGAGGAGGCGCTCATCATCAGGAATGAACTTATCGGACTCCTCGCGGCTGGTGGTTATGAGTTGAGAAAATGGTTATCCAACGAGCCACAGCTTCTGGTTGGGATTCCGGAAGATCACCAACAGAATCCTCAGCTATTCGAGGACGCAGGGGACCCGAACTCTATCGCCGTTTTGGGAATTAAATATCAGCCGGTTCACGATATTTTCACATTCCGGGTAGAACTGGAAACTACAAGAGTTTGGTTGAAAAGGACGGTCCTTTCCACCATCGCTCGGATGTTTGATCCAAATGGATGGATCAGCCCGTGCATTTTTATGGCGAAGTGTTTATTGCAAACACTGTGGACACTCGGAGTCTCGTGGGATGAGCCACTGGTAGGGCTCTCACTCGACACTTGGCTCGCTCTGATCTCTACGATCGAGGCGATCAATCAGGTGGCGTTGCCGCGGCGGATCTTGCCGCGGGGCAAATACAGGGCAAGCCTACATGGCTTCTGCGATGCGTCAGAACGAGGGTATGCCGCAGTGGTGTATCTGCGAACGGTGGACTCGAAGGGTCGAGTCGCCGTCTCCTTGCTTCTGGCTAAAAGCAAGGTGGCTCCCCTCAAAACTAGGCTGACAATCCCGAAGCTGGAGCTTTGCGGGGCGCATCTATTGGCCAAACTGTTGTGCCACGTGCACAAGGAACTGACGTCTACGGTGGACATCCGGAATGTCTACGCCTGGTCTGACAGTCAGGTAGCTCTGGCATGGCTACGCGGGGCACCCCACGTATTGGAAACGTTTGTGGCCAATCGGGTATCTCAGGTACAGAACTCGGGCATCGAAATTTGTTGGAGGCACGTTCCCGGCCCCTGGAATCCTGCCGATTGTGCCTCTCGGGGCTGCACCGCGCCGGAATTGGTGCAGCATGCCCTCTGGTGGGGTCCAGAGTGGTTAAAGGAGGGTGAGTCATCATGGCCGGTCACCATGATCGATGGCTCTCTAGGGATGCTCCCTGGAGTAAAAGTTTTGGTGACAACAAACGAGTCAAGGCCAGATCCGAATTGGTTGACGGCTCGATACAGCAAACTGGACAAATTGCTAGGAGTAACTTGCTGGATCCGGAGATTTTTACATAACTGCCGCCATCCAGACAAGAGGCAGTTATCACCCGTGGCGGGTGCTGAGGAACGCAGGAGTTCACTGTTGGCCCTGATACGGCTGGTTCAAGCTGACCGGTTCGAGGACGAACTGAAGATTTTGCGCGTCGGTCGCGCAAAGCTCAAGGGAGCGATCTCTCGGCTCAACCCATTTCTGGATGCGGATGGACTGTTACGCGTTGGAGGTCGCCTCAAAAATGCCGACCTGCCCTTCGGTAGCCGTCATCCTCTGCTACTCCCCAAAGGAGGACCTTTGGTAGAACTGGTGGTCTCGGATAGACTCCTGAAAAACGCTCACGCGGGGTGTAATGCGTTACTGGCGATATTACAGAGGGAGTTCTGGATTTTGTCCTCTCGGAGAGTGGTTCGCAGCGTGTTATTTAAGTGTGTGGCTTGTTATCGGGTGAAGGCCTCCACTATGCAGCCACAGATGGGGGATCTCCCTTCTGACCGGGTTTGTCAGACTACTAGGCCGTTCGACGGGGTCGGTACGGATTTTGCTGGACCGTTGACCGTGGAGTATCTGCATTTATTGCAGCAGCGTGTAAAGTGGACAGACCGGACGTCGCCCCCTTCGGAGGGGGATCTGGTTTTATTAAAAGAGGCTAATTTGCCATCGTTATTTTGGAGACGAGGTCGCATTTTAAAGTTAGTCTGGGGCGCGGACGGGACTCCGCGTGTGGCGCAAGTGTTGGTTGATGGATCGGTGCTAAATCGCGCAGTCGCGACCTTAGCTCGATTACCGGTTGACTAGTTTAAGATTTCAGGCTAGAAAGCGGTACGTCCGCTTTGGGTGGCGGGATGTTGCAAATAAACAGGCATTTATTTTTGCTGAAAATAAAACTTTGATTTGTATTATGGACGAATCGATTATCGAGATTCAATTTTGTTTGGTGGCATAATGGCCCCATCACTAGTTTTTCTTTTTTTATTCTCTTGTCTCTGGAAAGGCAATATGGCTGGTTGATAGGTTATCGTGTGTTGATAATTAAATAGTTTTGTGTAGTAATAAGGGCATTTGGAGCCGTATTATTCTACTTAAGTGGATTGTGCAAATTGTGTTTGTGAGTGTGCGTCGTAAACGAATTGTTTCGGGAAAACAATTAGCCGGGATGTCGGCCACACCGCTGCGGAAGTAACAGGTATTTTTCAGTGGGAAGTGCACTTTGGGGTAGTTTGGGTGTGTTTAGGGAACCCTAGAAGACCCGGAGCCGGATTCGGGCCCCATCGGATCATATGGATCCCGTTCAGGACGGCGGGAGCGGCATGAAACTGTAAGTGGAAATTTTTCTATTTTTAAGGTGTATTTTTAAGCAATAGCATAGTGTGTGTTGTGGGTTTCCCCATCAGGTGGTAAGCGTTTTATCAACGATATTTTGGGATGTTTAATTTCAACGCATTGTGGCTTGCTTGCCTTGTTGTTTTACGAGATAACCGCTTATGTAGTTTAGTAAGGATATCACCGATTTCGCTAAGAGCCTCTTTGGACTTCATTCAGTCGTTGCATGGACTCAACTTTTTCTTTACTTGTCCATATACTAATAATAAAGAGGTAATGTTTGTTACTTTGTTTGTTTGTTTGTTTGTTTGTTTGTTTGTTTGTTTGTTTGTTTGTTTGTGGAGGGTAATCTCTGGAACTACTGGTCTGACTCCCCAAATTCTTTCACTGTGCGAATGCTACACTCCTTGCGGGTAACATAGGCTTTAATTTATTTTGATAAAAAATGATTTTTTTTTATTGCTATTTCATAGCTACTCGGGTGAAGTTGCGCACAAAATGCTAGTCCTAATAAGGGAGAGAATATCTCTGTGTGGCTGTAGCTCTACTCTACGATCCACGTGCACTAATACAAATTTTGATCGAATTTTTGGGTGGCGATGACCACATGATCCACTATGATTTGGTCAGGAGTTGACAACAAAATATTATGATTTAAGTATATGTGAATAATATAATAAAATACGGAGAGGATTATGTCCAGCAGTGCACTAGTATAGGCTGATGATAATTTTATTTATTTATTTAATATTTATGATGATGATATTATAAATTTACTAGTGACCGCTCGCGGTTTCACCCGCGTGGTTCTCGTTCCCGTGGGAATATCGGGATAAAAAGTATCCTATATATTATTCCCGGTTATAAACTATCTGTATGCCGAATTTAATCCAAATCCATTCAGTAGTTTCTACGTGAAAGAGTAACAAACATCCAAACAAACTTTCGCGTTTATAATATTAATAGGATTTTTCTTCAGTAGGTACTGTAAGAGTTGTTTAATATTTAGTAATGATGAAAATTAGCGTTACTATCTTTTTCTTTATTTATAATTTATGATTTAAAGGGTCCTTCTATAATAGGAAGAGCAGTTTTCATTAATTTTTATTTATGGATAACGGTGTAGGCTTCACAATAATCATAGTTTATAATCTTTTAGTATTTAAGTTGATTGTGTAAGCTCAAATCAAACGATTTGGGATAATATTCCAAATTAGGATATAAAAAAATATATTGTTGCTGTACCTTATGTTGGTGATCCTACCTTATACCATATACTGCTCCTACCCGATTTCGGCTACGGCGACTGTCTAATAAATAAATAAATAAATAAATAAGAGCTCAATTGTAGCTAAAAATACATTAAGAAGGTATTGCGTGTTTACCAAATATGATTGATACAAATTTCTAATTGGACAATTTGTGGATCGACTGATTTTTTTGATAGTAGAATCATAATAACCTTTTGGCGCTATTGATCTCGTTCGACAAAGCTTAAACGAAAAAGAATGTGAAATGAAAAAACTGTGTTTGCTTATACAAAATTGTAGCAACTACTAAGAGATTAGGGTTTGTTTGTTTATGCGTTGGCGCACTTTGAAGACGGTTGAGCTGCTCGCGCGTTTACAAATGTAGCGGACGATTTTACTATCCAAGAGAAATATGCAGCAGTGACGTTATTGAAGTCTCAGCTTGTAAATGTTTTAACGCTGAACGCAAGCTGACCAAACTTTCCCTTCTTGAATTTCACAAGGTAAGGCTTGTATTTTTATTGTTTATACTAGCCGTAACCCGCCCGCTTCGCTGTGCGAAAATTTGTGAATATTTTTTATAGCCTATCATTTGTACAATCTCATGTTCTTACTACATACAAATTTTCATCAAGATCGGTCAAGCTGTTCTTGAGTTATAAGAGGACATAAAGATAGACAAAAATTTCAAAAATCGTAGAATTGGTGTCAGTGAGTCATAAAACGAATATTTATCCCAAAATTTTTCAGAAAAGTTGCATGTTACAGAAGCCTACAGATTTAGTAGTAGTATAGATAAAAGATGGCCGCTGGGGCGGGATAGTCCTGGAGTGGCGACCACGTACCGGAAAGCGCAGTGTGGGCAGGCCTCCAACAAGGTGGACCGACGATCTGGTGAAGGTCGCGGGAAGCCGCTGGATGCGAGCAGCACAAAACCGGTCGTTGTGGAGATCCTTGGGGGAGGCCTTTGTCCAGCAGTGGACGTCTTTTGGCTGAGATGATGATGATGATGATGATAGATAAAAGAGTTGTAACATAACTTAGCATGACTTCGCTTTACCTGATAAAGCAGTAGTTGAGTCCAGACAGAGTGAACGAGAGTGCGGCAACAGCGCCGTGACCTTGAATCGACGTACCGAGCTGTACCTACCGGCTAGGGTTGAGTCACACATAGTTAATTTATTATTGTGTGAATTTGGGTGTCTTTTATATTGTAAACTTACCTTGTTATGTCTGTCGGAATAGTAAAAAAGGACAAACTGGGATTATGGGTTGTGTGTGTTGAGACATTCTCATACACAATAGGTTTTTTTTCCAGACATTTTCAATAGGCACTCTCCTATATGCAACAAAACTCGCAATCGCGACACCCTAACCAAGAAAAATGTGTGTATACTGATCGGCAGCGCTCAGTGACATATGTTATTCGTGGTTACTACAGCAACATACGCTGCCCGATTAGCGTTTGCGGGGACAGCCCGCGTCATCGCGTACTCCTTTCCCGTGCTTTTTTCTGTGTGCTAATATAGGTGAACTACGAGCTTGTGTGCGTGCGTTTCGGAGCGCTTGTATGAAGTTGCCGCACTTTCGTTCACTCTGGTCCAGATGTGAATACAGCTATTTGCTGTGTCACTATGATTGTACAGCACTTGCCGTCCTTACCTTGCCGACACGCAAGTTGTTTCTTCATACGTACGTTTATATGGACCTCTTTTGTAGGAAGACATAACATGAGACATTCGTAAGAGCTGATTCTTTGTAGCCTAAACTAAATTTTTAATTATGGTTATGTAAGTATAACATTATGTATGGAGGAGGAGGAAAAACGTAGAGCTGGATGATCAGGTGGACGAATATCATCGGGGAGATAAAGGCTCACAGACTTCGCTGGCTCGGCTACCTCGATAGGATGGGAGAGGATCGTGCGGTAAAACGAGCGTACATGGGACGTCCTAGTGGCCGACGACCGGTTGGACGACCCAGGTAAGTACCGCTGGGTGGACGAGGTCTGTAAGGACTTGCGCGAGCTCAACGCGGATGACTGGCACCACAGGTGGCGCAGGACAGACCCAGATGGCGACTCTTATAATCGGAGGCCAAGACTCACTTTGGGTCGTTGCGCCCTTCTAGTTAGTTTTTGGTTTAGTTAAGTATAACATTACACAAATAACAATGTTATTTATTTAGTCATCATACAAACTTTATTTAGTATACACGCAACAAAAAGAAACATAACTCAACTGAACTAAAAAAAACAGAAAAAATAGCAAATTAAAAACTAAATACCTATAAATAAAAGATGTCCTCCAACTGTGGGCTCATGGGAACGGACCCAAGAATGCTGGCAACATTGCCCCTCTGGATTGCCAAGCTAATACGCTGGCAGAGGTAGCTGCCAGCCTTGTCACCGGAGGCCTCAATAAGGCTAGCACTTAGCTCTTTAACAAGCTGCCTCACACAAATTATGTTGGGAACAGTTGCGTTTTGAAAAAAGTGTTTTTTTTAATATATTTTTTTTATAAATTTTGTTAAACAGTCGCATACGCATAAGGCGTAAATGTACAGTCAGCTTTATTGAAAAAGGTCACGGGTCTTCACGCCCATGCGGGCTTTGAACCCAACACAAACAATGGAAGTGTTGGTCCGTCAGTCACTGCCAGCTGTTCGGCGTTGCTTGGAACCGTTTGACGTGCACATGTAAATAAAGACGAGTGTGTGATCTACTTTAGTTAGGTACAGTCAGCGTCAAAAATATACTATAATATTATTGTTGCAGTATCTCATCTCATCAAGCAACCTCAAGTAACATGGTACCTGGGCAAGACCGTAAGACCGGAAGACCGTAAGACATATCACCTTATCTTCCATCTGATGGAAAATAAGGTGAAATGTGTTACGGCTTAGGTGATAAAAAAACCGCAGTCAATATATTTAAGGTCTTTACTATTTTACTAGTTACATTTATTAAAACATTATGTAACTGTGTGAGAGTGATAGATTGTTAACGTTATACTGAACGCGTTCGTTTCATAAAATAATCAAAATAAAACTTATGGGAAGTTAAAAGAGTACAGATATTATTTTCTAGTGTTACTTGTAAATGTACATGTAAATGCTATTCTAATTTCTCTTTGGATTTATCAAATGTGATGTAGGTCACCTCCCTATTTATTTTATTTATTTATTTAAGCTTTAGCAACATAAAAATTATATGGCGGACTTAATACCTGAGGCATTCTCTACCTGTCAACCATAGGGTAGTGCAATCAAGATATATTATAAATAATTTAAATGTAAGTATACGAGTATAATACATGCATAAATATTATATATACAGAAACATATATGTGTATTGTAAATACGTAAACTACAATAAATAAACATACATTATTCTAATAGGAAGTTATTGAGATGATTCTGCCATGATTTTATCAATCAAGAGCTTGCGAACTTACTTTTTAAAAGCGTCCCGACTCGTAGCCATCCTGATTTCGAGAGGCAGCGCGTTCCACAGGAGAATGGATTGAATGTGAATGAACAAAACCAGATGTATAGGGACAGAGAAGGAGAACATTATTTAAGGACCGGAGATTTTTACTATGAAAGGAGCAAAGGTACTGAAAATGGGGAGCAAGATAAGAAGGAGCATTTAAAGAATTTAGAAGCGAAAACAGTGTGATCAGGGCCCGTAAACGTTGATGTACAACAACTCTTTTGAAAGAAAATTGCCTTTATTACAAAGGAGATAAAGCGTAGTGGAGCTCGATGGCGCAGTGCTCTGCGAGTGCTGAATTTAAGCAACTTTCGCAAAGGGTCAGATCGGATGGGCGAAAAAATTTATCATCTCGAACTCATCCGTGCTTCCGAAGGCACGTAAAGCCGTTGGTCCCGGCTGCATAAGCAGTCGTTAACTACCACCAATCTACACATAGGTTCGTGCCCCAGTAGTGGGGACATAATATAATGAGCCGGTGAAAAAAGCGTATGAAATATTACACCTGGCTGGTTTAAAATAGAAAAAGGCATTACGTTAAAAGGAGGTATGTATACAATAACAGACTGTATGGTGACACATTCTTTTAATAAAACCATCCAGACAGCTTTTCATAAATTTCTAAAATTGTTTTCATAACATTCCCATATTAAGCCCGTCTTAGATTACTGCCAGACAGCGGTAAGATACGATGGAACCTTTCCGACGATTTCAGAAGCCATTTTTGTTCTGCAATGCCATTCTCATGAAATATTCTAATAAAGTAATTTTGCCGTCCATTATAGCGCTAGTTTATTATTCATCGCGCTTACAGAGTCAGGGCTGTCACTCGGAAAAGTAATTACGGCGTAAAAAAATTAGGATAATATAATTATTTTAATTTTTTTTTAATCAGTTAAAATTAAGACCAATAAATTAGATAAGTCTGTATTTTAATTGCAACTTCGGAATAAATAAATAAATAATGTAATAAACAGTTTTCCCTTATTTTGCTTTAGTTTTTGAAATCTTAGGCAGCCAGTCCGTGAACGCTGTTGGTGCCACTCAGCCGAAACGTCGGGTATTTGAAAAGGTATGCCCTGCACTATTCCTAATAGTTTGGGTTAAAGCCCGTTTAAACATTGTAAATAAGTAAAATATTGTCAAATATTTGTGACAGTAATTTTTCTTAATTATATTGTAAGCTTTGAAACACGTTTAGTAGAAAACGAACAATCAGTAGTAAATACACAAAAAAAAAACAATTATCCTCTTAAATTTTCATTCCAATACACAAAACCCATTGTTAAAGCAAACAAAACATATGAAATCGATAGCAACATTTCTCTTCATTTCTATGGTCGCAATAAATTTCTCGTATGATCTTATTAGTAGTCAGCAGCAGTCAGCCCTTCTAGACAACGTGACGAGCTAAGTCAATAGCAAAACTAATAATATTCTGCCAATAGTAATACCCGCCGCCGCATCGAGATTACCACGCCGGCGACACAAGACTGCCGTTATCAAATTAATCCTGAATAATTCAATTTGATAGACTACGACTGTGGTATAAGGAGATGATTAATATTCTGCTTTTGCTTTGTATCAATTTTTGTAGTGTACCAAATGGAAACGGTTTGAGGCTTATTTTATATTAAGCTTTTGTAGTCATCCATCGCTTTTTTATTGATACCTTGCAGTTATAGTCAACTTAGTTGTTATTATGGCATTATGCCAAAAATCTTATTTCTTTTGTCAACATGACGTTAGTTGTACTTTGCAAATGATAAGAATTACCATTCATTTATCTCATACATTGAAATGAAAATAAAATACTTCTCTAATTATTATTAAATTTGCGCATTAATATTTTACATACACCACACCACGCAACATTTTTTTAAATAGATTTAGAAATAATTGTTAAAAGATAATTCGTTCATTTTCAATGTTATAAAACTTTTGGGCCGAATGGTCATGGAAAGGTGGTCGAAGATCATCACTGACTGGGTTCCATGTGACGGACACCAGATACGTGCCAGACCAAAGTGGAGATGGGGGGATGTTTAAAAGTGTTGTGTGATAATTGCCAACCCTATTGTTGACTATGAGTGAGATGAGCCAAGCGAGCCTGCGGATCATGCCAACGATATTCCTTCTACGGCGGAGGCGCGAGGCAGAGAAAAGAACTCCATGTTTTAAATTTGTCCAGTCAATTTATATAACCACTAGCTGACCCGGCGGACTTCGTACCACTTTGATAGTTTCTATGACAACAAAACAAACAAATCGTGGAACATTTTGTATTGGAAAATTAAATTGTAAAAAAAAATGTTTGGTGTGGACCACCCTTATCACTTAGGGGTATGCAAAATAAATTACGACCGAACTCCCTCTAGGCACCAGTCTCTCGCAACGATATAGGTCATAAGAAATAGAACTGTAACTACAATTAGTAAGTCTAAGAATAATTAAGACCTATTTATTATTGTGGAGAGAAAAATAAACGATTTCATTGTTATTCATTATTATAAAATTTCATAAAAATCGATCGAGCCGTTTCGGAGGAGTATGGCAACCCACATGTGACACGAGAATTTTATGTATATATAGATATATATATATATATTTACACATTTAGATAACCATATAACACAACAAACAAAATAATGCAGAAACATAAATTTTTAAGCGTTTAACACGCGTTTGGATAATAATATATATTTTCCCACTGCTAGGTAAAAACTTCCATCATTGAAAACACGTCATCCGGGGAGGTGATTACAATATCAAGTTAGGCATCTAAAAGCAAATCAAACTCGATGGTTTGGTTCCTGGGTCCGGGAAAGTTGCTCGACCAGGACACCGAACCCAGGATCTTCGGTATCGAGCCCAGCATTTTAAACACGGTCACCGAGGCGTAAATTTTTTTGAAACATACTTTACCAAATTTTAGTTATTACCAATATTTGTTATGAAGAGGAAAATTTTAGTAACTATTAATTAGTAATTATATTGATATTACTTTAGAGTCGTGTTTGCGTATTTCAATGTGCACCTAGTCGCGTAAACTTTAGAAACTCAAAATCGACACACTAATAATATTTCAACTTTAGACCCTACAATTTGTAACGCCTGAACAAACTTCAAGTGTGACACCTTAATGTCATCATACAAATATAATTTTAATAGTACGGCCAAAGTTTACATGTGCAGTCGTAAACGAGGGTGGCGGTGCATCGCGCGGAACCGTCATGCTCGCGTGCCCCGGACAAAATAATGTATGACGGGATTAAACTCACTATTTGACTGGCTACTGCCCGTGCCTTTACTTGCCTTTTATTAACTATGAGAAGTGTGGTGGTGGACCGACGATCGGCTGAAGGTCGTGGGTAGCCGCTGAATGCGAGCAGCACTGAATCGGTCGTTGAGATATTGATGTCTTTTGGCTGAGATAATGATGATGATGTAAACGACCCCGGGTTATGTGTGGGACTCTCCTCTTCTTTACTCGTGCAGCCACGAAAAGCTCGACGAAGGGAGGGGAGGCCTACCCATTAAAAACCTAGTTACCATCCCTTCTCTGCCATGGCTTAGAACCACGAACGACAAGCACCGAGATGTAACTAGCTGTGGTAGAATAATAATTATAACTAGTGGTCGCCCAGTGGTCGAAATTCGACCGTTATTTTATTAAGGCTGCACGGATTGTATCCTAAGCAATGAAAAATTAAAAAAATAGAATGTGAGTTTGGATTGGCATTGACAGATTTCGGCCGCTCCTCTTCCATTTTTGAAATTTTTGAAAAGAGTATTTTATGCATGTGTGTCAAACAATTACATATGCGCCTGTTAAATAAATGGTAGTGTGTGTAATGTTTGTTTTATTGATTTAATGTATTTTTTATGCATAATTTAAAAAAAAGATTAATATTATGTACTCCTTCTCTATATAAACTATAACTATAAGTGTGCGAAATTTCATACTCCTCCGTCCGCGCAATTTTTGTAAAAGGGGGTACAAAGTTTTTGCTTCACGTATTAATATATACATAATAATAATTCATTTTATTTCAGACATTATCCATTTTGTTAAAAAGGTGGAGATTGTGATGTTGTTCTTTGACCAATTGTCGTGAATCAATAGGTCAGACCACAGGTCAAACCACTTGTGTTTGGCATCAAATCATCTGCTATAACCTTCGTTGTTTGACCACAGCTTTTTACCATGGTAAACACAGCTTGGCCACTATCAGGGTGTACCGTCATTACGCTGTGTAATCAGCTGTGGCGGGTTTATTATTTTAATGTGGACCATGACGCCCTCGCATCCGGCCGCACAATGTATTTTTAATTTTAAAATTGTTATTTGAATGAACGTTATACAATTTATGAGGGTATGTCGAATTTGCTTGTAATTAATGTCATTGTAAATCTTTATTTTTTAATTCAGAATTAAAGTTTTACTATTAGAACTGTTTTTCAATATGTGTTTAAGTTGAGGGCTCGCATTAGTATCTAGCACTGGAAGTGAATTTGTTATGACTGACATAATGATACATGGAATTGGGAAATGATTGCATCTAGATTTAATGCTGATTCCACCTGTAACATCTCTTTCTACTTCAAAGAGGCAGATATATACCTATTAAGACGTTAAGTCTAGAATTAGCTGATGTGTAGATTTTAAGATGAACATAAAAGTTACAACAAATTTTAAGTTTCAATGATTTTATAATACATCTTTTTATAGCTCATATTCATGGGTACATGACATAAATATGATACACTTTAGATTTTAATCTAGGATGGGCACTGTATCTTTTGAAATGAAACAACTTTTACGGATCTAAACTCGCGTTTATTTTACACATTACTTTTTTAATGTTTATCCTGACGTTTCGAACCCCTTGCAGGGTCCGTGGTCACAGGGAAAAGGAGGGGTGTCCGTAAAAGTTATCTCATTTCAATGTGTAGTGTTCGCGTAAACTTTAGAAAACAACACTATATCTATGTTGAATATCCCAATGCAACCCTAAGGTTGACAGACAACTTCTTTATAACTCTGTTAGTTGCATTTTGCTAGTATAGAATCACATTTTAAGCAATATAAAACGTAATCTATATTCAAAATTCCAACTGTAGACACTTAAAAATAATATATGAACAGACGAAAAACGTTGGCACCGAATACCATCATTTTAATTTAATATATACTAAACATAAGAACGCATGTAATTTAGATAAAGGATTTCAGATAAACGAAACAAATCACTGAACACAAGAACGGCTTTGCGTAGCTTCTTTCAGATGCAAATAGGTGTATTAAATTTGCAATTCAGTGTCTGATAAGGGAGGACGTTATAGTACCAGCAGAGAGAGTTTAGCTTAGAAATAACATTAGCGAAACACATTTAATCGCTACCAGTTGGCTATAGAATGGGTATAGAATGGGCAAATGCTTTGTTTCATGCACTTTAAAATGAGCTTTGATTACTCTGCCGTGTGTTAGACGTTCGTGAAACAATGGTGTTAGTCTCAACGATGGAACTTTACAAACTAAAAGTTCGATTAAGCAATCGTTTGGAGTTAAAAAACTTAGTCTGTACAAAATAGCAATAAATGAATGAATTACTGATATGATGTAAGTAAATAGTCTTTATACTTTCTCACAGTGCTGGGACAGGCCTCCATCATTAAATTCTAGTTATCGCTACAATTATTGTACTATTGCCACGCTAGCCAAATGCAGTTGGTGATAACAAACCCGGGCTATGCGCCGAACAATCTGAAACACAATTTGAACAAACAGAAAAAGTTTTGGTAAAATTTGGAATTCTTTAAAAGTTTGATTTCACTTGATTTGTGACAAAGTCACAGTGTCCAACGTTATTGTTATACAGTTCCTGCGCTAACGAAATCATTATTATTGAAGATTGAATCATTTAATTGGAGAAAACGGGGTTACTTTAGTCATACAGTTTCTCGTTTTGTTAACGTGATCGATTAAAGATAATACTCAATCTGTTACAGACAATTATAAAATAACGCAAATAGCTCTACCAACCTATTGTGATAAAATAGAGTAACCAGCGATCGTACTGCGTTGGTGAGATCGAAAACTTTTTGTCACTTCAGTAAAAATTTTGCTCGGAGAGTAACAGCGTAACACAGTATTTGCGGATGTAATGGACTCTGCTGGCCTCAGGCGGATTGGCGAATTTGCACGTGAGAGGTGAATACTGAATACCAATAGCTTTTAAATACTAACATTGCTCTAACATGAAGTACCCGATATACCTACATAAAATTATCTGACACAAAATAATGATTAATACACGATAAAATTTTACTATAAAAAATCAAGCAGTCTAAAGAAGGTCGAGTGGGAAACTAACCCACCGCTGAGCCACCAACACCCCGCGACTAGATGATAGATGAGACCCAGCGGTGAATGCAAAATTCAAAATAATCTAATATATAAAATTCTCGTGTCACAGTTTTCGTTGCCATACTCCTCCGAAACGGCTTGACCGATTTTGATGAAATTTTTTGTGCTTATCCGGTATCTATGAGAATCGGCCAACATCTATTTTTCATCCCCCTAAATGTTAGGGGTAGTCCACCCCTAAATTTTTTTAATTATTTATATGGCAAAACAACGTTTGCCGGGTCAGCTAGTAATCTATATAATAATACGTGAAGCAAAAACTTTGTACCTACCCCTTTTTACGAAAATTGCGCGGACGGAAAAGTATGAAATTTCACAAACTAATAGTTTATATAGGAGTACAGAATGTTAATATTTTTTTTAATTATGCATAAAAAATACATTAAATCAATAAAACAAACATTACACACACTACCATGTATTTGACACACACGCATATAATTAGTCTTTTCAAAAATTTCAAAAATGTAAGAGGAGCGGCCGAAACCTGTCAATGCCAAACCAAACTCACATTCTATCTCTTTAAATTTTTCATTGCTTAGGATACAATCCGTGCAGCCTTATTAAAATTACGGTCGAATTTCGACCACTGGACGACCACCAGTTAATATTAATACAGTTACTTTGTAGGTTGCTAATTGCATTACATAATTATATCAGTATATATTTCTATAGTACACTGTGTTTAAAGAATATTTATTTCCTTGTAAAAACCATACGAAACTAACAAATTAACAATTCAATGTGAGTAAGTACTAACTGTCCAGTAGTTAGCAGGTGCTTTTCAAGCAGGTTCGAGTCAAACTGTGTACTTATACATGGGTAGGTAGTGTTCCCAATGACCGCAGGCTTTTAGGCTTAAATTTTAGACTCTCTAACATTTTTTAGCACTGGCTTAACAGAAGGGGCCTTTAAAGGGTTCGTAGTCCTAAAAAGCCTTTTTTTTTGAGGCCTTTGTAAAACTTATAGCCTTTATGTGGCCATAAAAGGTTAAGGACTCTTTGGCTCTTTGGTCAACAAGTAGTTTGAATATATGAATTGGAGGTTTATTTATAGGTATATATCTGCCTCTTTGAAGTAGAAAGAGATGTTACAGGTGGAATCAGCATTAAATCTAGATGCAATCATTTCCCAATTCCATGTATCATTATGTCAGTCATATCAAATTCACTTCCATTGCTAGATACTAATGCGAGCCCTCAACTTAAACACATATTGAATAACAGTTCTAATAGTAAAACTTTAATTCTGAATTAAAAAATAAAGATTTACAATGACATTAATTACAAGCAAATTCGACATATATGTGTGTTTGGGTACACTATTGGTAGGTTATCACCCATTTCATATGAAAACACTCATACAATAAGTAATCTGATAAACTTCCCCGGCATTTCCCATACCCAAAACGTCAGTAAGCCTAGCAATTAATTGGTTGCACAAAAACTTTCGGTGACACCATCATGAATCATGGGTGAAAATTTATGTTCAAGAAAGATGTCGCCCGAACGGGCCTTGTTTGAGCGGGGCGCACGTTTTTGCCCCGGGCACCCGATAATCCGGCCGGTTACAAATGCGCCCGGATTTGTGATACACCCTGGTAAGTATAGCCGCTCGTGTAGATAGCGTTAGGGGCATTATTTTTTGTAATCGTAGGTTAAAATAAAACCTTTTAATTCAGAGGGCGTATTGTCTAATTTCAACCTCTCACGATACCTTTAAAAGGCATTTACGCTTGTCACTTTGCATAGACGATTCCAACTAAATGTCAAATTGACGATATCGTTCACTAAACATCATTCAAAACGCGTCGCGATCGCAATCACTGACACTTGTAAATTAGTTTGAAGTTTTTGAATAGCTTTCAAATGTCAAATTGTAAGGTACGATAGGGTTTAGGGTTAGACAATAAGGGGGCACATTCCTATAGTAAAAAGAGACTACTTTTTTTTTAAAAGAACAGGCCACACAGTCTACGTAGTTTCTTATTTATAATCTCTAGATTACTATATACCTAGGTCAGCTATTGTCAGCGACGCGCTCTTTAGTTTTAGTTTAATTTTTCTGAGTAGGTACTTATAATTTTAATTGAAAATTGAATAATTTTATTTTTGTAATTAATTTTAATTTTTATTCCCTGATTTTTATCTTGTAAATATTTTTTTTTTATTTTTATTTTTTTAATTTAATTTGAATTATTTAATACTGTACTATGATCCTAAGTTGGTCGAAATAAAGGAATTTCATTTCATTTCATTTCATTTGATTTTAACATACATTTTGAGTAATTTTCTATATTTTTAGCGCTGCCATGTTTAAACAATGCAAATCTAATTGAAAAGGTGATTTGTTTAAATCTCTATATTTGTTTAAATACTTAAATTAGTTAACTAAAATAGTTTCACACACGATAATTGCACTATCAGTCCTCATAGCGCGCGCGGCCATGCAAGGGGAGATCCTTATCACGAACATTTCTCGTCTTTTTTTTTTGGTATTTTTTCTTCAATTAAGCTGAAGCAATAATGCGAGTACAAAAAGCAATCCTATTAATCGAGGCAGTGGCCGTTTGTTACCGGCGTACGGCCGGCAAATGGACAAATCAGATTATTTCACCCACTATGAGTTGGTAGATAACAGCGTGATTGGGGCACAAAGCGTGAGAGATAGCGTTTATAAAAAAGTTAAAACAAAAATCTATTTCTCAAAAAACACAAATGTTGAAAAAATTTCCACGAGCAGGGATTGAACCTGCACCCTTCTGACATACCGGGTCAGGTGCTCTTCCAATTGAGCTATCGTGGTTCTAACCAGCCCGCCGAAATTATTCAACACTATTTACTTTTTACTTTGAAAGCCAAAGGCGCCCATTCAATGTTAACAACTACCGTCATTACCATCCGATCATAATATTTTTACAAATACTAAAGATTAGTTAAGAAGTAGGCAAGCTATTTATAAATGTTTATATAATTTTTAACTCAATTGATAGCTCAATTGGAAGAGCACCTGACCCGGTATGTCAGAAGGGTGCAGGTTCAAACCCTACTCGTGGAAATTGTTTCAACATTTGTGTTTTTGTAATTTGTTCGCAACAAAATTTGCGTTAAAAATTATATAAACATTTATCTATTTCTCAAACAAATTTCATAGTTTTGGAAATGTACTAATATTTTGTGAAACAAATAGTGAAGGCAATGATCCAAGACGGCAGTAATTTATTGATAAAACACTCATATTGAAGAGTTTTTAAAACTTCCTCAAAGATTACGTAGTGTTGTATTTGTTGTATCAATTTTATTATAAACTGTAAATTTAAATTGACATGTATTTTGCTTTTAGTTTTTTTTATCAGGAAAGATTTTTTTTTCAATACTTATAAAGACAGTCTATTCTAAAGAATTACTTGTATAGTTTACGATTACAATTACGGGTAAAGTTAGCAACGAAAGTCGCGGAACACTTTTACAAATCACCCAACCAACAATAGACTCTCGTAATTTTTTTATTAATTAAGCTATTATGATATGGTACTAAAGTACTTAATCAGCGATTACGATTGCTGAAATTGCATTATGAATCCATTAATATACTACAGATTAGCATCTGTAGAAACGAAGTTTGATAAACTAACTTTCATATTCACCACAATCATCATCTCAGCCAAAAAGATGTCCACTGCTGGACTAAGGCTTTCCCCAAGGAGCTCCACAACGACCGGTTTTGTCGTCCAGCGGCTTCCCGCGACCTTTACCAGATCGGCGGCGGTCCACCTTGTTGAAGGCTGCCCCCACTGCGCTTTCCGGTACGCGGTCGCCAATCGAGAACTGCAATTGCAATTGCGAAAATCAACTTAGATACGACAAACGACGGTCGTTTATCGCTTACAACTTGTACCGGGACAAAAGTGCGCAGCTATAAATTAAGAGATTCCTGCTAAGTCCCCATCAGTTCGCGCGCCCCGCGGCGCCACTCGCCGTGCTAAGCGAAGACATCGGACCACTTCGCCCGGGAATTATCTTAGCCAGATTATCCCTATGGCGACATTTTTCTTTTACCTCTCGTGACGATTGGGGGACGATGTTTTGTTCACTATGAATCAAGGAAATCTCCATTTAAGGAAATCTGTGTTTTTCCGGCCTTTGTAATGTTTCAGATAATATTCAAATTCAAATTCTTTTATTGCTCTATGTTGTCCATTGGTCTTAAAATAATAATTAGATTCAAACAAAGGCCTTGAACAGGGCATTGCAACAGAAAAATTAAAATAAAATACAAAAACATTTAAATTCAATTTGCGAAAATTTGAGTAAACTAAAGAATAAGAGAATAAAATAAATAACGACGAACAAATCAATTTAAATCAATAACAAATAATTAATTATTAACATACATATTCCTTTTTAAAATTAAATTTCCTTTAATGCGCTACGATTTAATCATACCAACCTACCCAAAACTGTCAAATTTCTACAATCAATTTTGAACTTTATTGTTAAAACATAAGGATCAATATTCATTGGAGAAATTTGATTTTCCCGGCACACAAGGTGTCTCTTCACGCCTCTACATATTATATAGGGAGGAGAAAAACGTGTACTGGGTGCCGAAACAAAACTCACACTAGACCCTGGTAGACTACTCCATCTTTTGGAGTCGAACAGCAGTGTCTTTATTACAAACTTATTAAAAAAACAACAATATTGCTTTCAAAATGACCACTAAAGAAGTTTGTTGACTACCGTTAAATGTTGAAACATCAACCAAACGCTGTGTTTACACAATTCAGCACCATCTACTTTATGCTTGCACTAATTTGGAGATAGCAGCCCAACCGACAACAGTGTTGTGAAAACAATGTACAAATGCGCCCATAAAGTTCATACGCCACGCCGACACAAAACGGTGGCAAATTGTCTGGCTGAATTGCGATTGTGTTCTAACTATCGAGCTTGGAGGTCGAATATGCAAATCGAAATAGCGAACATCAATTCAAAAAAAAATTCAAAATTCAAAATCATTTATTCAGTTTAGGCTACAAATAACTCTATGAACGTCATTATGCCATCGGCTCGTAAGTCTACTCTGGGCAGGAGACCTTGTACTGAGAAGAACCGGCAAGAAACTCAGCAAGTGTCAAGCTTTTTTTTCTCTTACAGCATCAAAAATATTGGAAATGCCCTATCAAAGGACACTTTCCATCACAAATAAACAATTCAACTGACAATTGAAACACAAAAAATAAAGGACAATCACAACACACAAAAAAACAACAAAATAAAAAAATATCTAAGTTTGCAAAAATTACATCAGGTTCAGTGGTTCTAAATAAAAGGAAATTTTTATCTATTTAAAATATTTATTTCAATCACTTATTATTGTGATACTTACAGTAAACATCATGCTTATTAATTATCTGAAATGTTTATTAATTTTGTATTTCCGAATGCAATGTGGTATTATATCGACATAAATTTTTATTTTATTTTTATTATTTATAGGCAAGTATTTGACCGCGATCTCGCCTGTAATTTATTGTAATGTTTTATCATAGGTACTATGTTGTAAACCTCAATTTAACTGCTGTGTTATACATAACCGAGTGTACTGTTTCTTCTCGCAAACAAACCAATCAAAAGGGTTTGTGAGAACTTTTTTGTAATTGTACTGCTTTTGGATTTCATGTAGACGACCTCTATAGCCGAGTGCTTGCACGCCGGACATTGGGCGGCGCTAACTCTAAGGTCCCGGGTTGGATTCCCGGTCGGGTCAATGTCGAAAACGAACTTTTCGATATTGTGTCGGGTCTGGGTGGTTGTGGTACCGTCGTTGTTTCTGATTTCCATAAAACGAGTGCTTTAACTATCTTACCTTGGGATGTATGGAACAATGTATGTGATGTTTTTAATATTTTACATAATATTTTCATTTTTATAAATTTTACAATGTGATTCATAAAAAGATTGATCAAATAAAACGATGTAATAATGAACGGCACATAACGTTATTGTATGACGAAAATAGCTATTGGAGTTCAATTCGATTTTCATAATAACCCCCCAGTAGACCGACGCATTAAACAGATTTACGAACCCGTGCGTCATTTTGACTTATTGTAGTTGCAATAAGCTTCATCGCAGTCATTAACGGAATCAAAATTTGAAACTCAAGTTCATGAGTCACGTACATCACTGTGGTTATACGAAAGGCGCCAATATAAGAGAGGCTTTTGACAAACAAAACTTACCTTTATGTTCTTTTGTGTGACAAATATTCCTTTGTGTTACAGATTTTGTAATATTCCACTGTTTCTTTTAAGTGATGTACAATTTTTTTGATATTCACTCTTAGCCTGAGAGCCAAACTAATTCGCTATATGGAGACTCAACAATAATTCTATATCTGTATTTTCTTAACATAAAAAAATTGATTATCTAGTTTATTACATAATTCATTAGTAATCCACCAATATTTGTGACAGCGACATTAAAAAAAACAAATACAAAGCTTTATAAAATCTATAAAAAATGGGCAAAAATGGTATAAATATTATTTACTTTACATTTGAATACCTTTATTAGTTATCTTTCGTAAAATTTAATAATCCTCCTATAAATATAAATGAAAAACAAATAAACTTAAAAAAACTCTACGTAAACTCGAAAGTGGCATTACACCTATGTTAAAAATGCTATCAGATCAGTTTTTAATTACTTTTGTTTCATTTGCTTCCATTAACACGTAATGTACTAAATCCAATTTAAATTATATAATGATAATAAAAAATCTTCTATTATTATTTTCTTAGAGTACATTGTGCAGGCGTGCGTTACCCCAGCGGAATGTTGTCGAATTTCTTGGATTCTTGATATAGAATAATTAATGCTCCATCTCGTGTAATTGTGCGCGAAATCTTAAATTTGTGCGTCCAGTAGTTTTTGATATATTCGCGAAAAACAGATGCCGCTGAGGTAACTTTACCCCAGCGGCACATTTTTTTTCCTGTAAGCTTATCAAAAAAAAAAGTACCCACTGTAAATGTGCGTGTTAGTATTAAATTTGTGCGTCTTATAATTCCGAAGTTATTCAAAAAACCGCTGGGGTAACGTTTGAGTGGTTGCTGTATCTCGCGAACGGTGAGGCGCACAAATATGATTTTTTTTACACACAATGTAATGAATTTGTGCGTAATTTGAGCAAAAGCAGAAATTGAAAAAAATGCACCGTTCTGAAGATACATTTAGCCTTAGTTTACAAAATGACATTAACAGTATATACGAATGGAGTTTGATAAATAGAATGCAATTTAATAATAATAAATGTAATGTAATGACTTTTGATCGTAAAAAAAACCCAATAATTATAATTATAATATGAATGCCGTATCTCTCAATAGAGTCAATCGTATAAAAGATTTAGGTATAATGTTCGATCGTAGCTTGACTTTCCACGATCACATATCTTCTCTCGCCAAAGAGTGTTATCGTCGTCTAGGCTTCGTTTTGCGTAATGCCAAAGATTTTCAAAATCCACAAGTTCTTAGAACCTTATATAACTCTTTGGTTAGAAGCAAACTCGAATCAAGCGCGTGTGTCTGGAATCCGCACCAGGTAACCTACGCACGTATGCTTGAAAAAGTTCAAAAGGCTTTCCTAAGAGCTCTTTACAAAAAAACCTATGGTTATTACCCGTTTCGATACCCGACCAAGGTTTTACTCGGGCACCTAGGCTTCAACTCATTAGAGGTGAGAAGAATCGTTCGTTCCTGACAGTCCTGAGCCTCCTCCGGCACGCCGGCGCGGTCCTCCTCGGCAATATAATCTTTTTCAAGTCAGTCAAGGCCGTACCGTATCGCATGCGAACTCTCCTTTGGTTCGATCTCTGTGTCATCTCAATGCACTCCGTGATGCCAATGCTGATTTTGATTTCTCATTTGACAATTGGTCAACTATTAAACAGGCATTACTGAGTTATTCTGAAAGTTTGTGGGACCAATGGAGTAATGTTTGTAACTCTGACGATGAAGATGGCGAATGATGTATTTATTGTTATGTATAATTGTATGTATAATTTTATTAATGTATAATAAATTAATTTTTATTAATGTATAATTATATTCTGATATCATTTTATAATAATTAATTTAATTTCGAATTGTATAATTGTGTGATAAATGTTATTGATTTATGTCGTTTTTGTCACAATAAATAAATAAATAATAAATAAATAAATAAATTAATACATTTAAAAGTCATAAAATGTTAAGTAATATATCTTTACTTTACGAATTGTGTAAACAAACGTCTGTACAAATAATGCCATCAATTTTAGAAGGTTAGCGTCATGTATGGCGCGGCCGCTTTTTGATATTCATCTTAACTTGGTCGGTTTATCACTGTATTTCGCTTCTTTTACCATTTTTACTATAAATCTTTAAATAATAAGTGCATTAGGCTAAAAATTTTCAAATAGCTAGTTGAATGAAGGCACTAATTATTTGCTTAATAAGCGATTTGCTGATCCATACCAAACTCATGTAAGCGACGACCAAAATACCTCACGGGCCAGTGACATTTAAAGTGCCATAACTCATTAACGACTTGCAGTAAGCTTTTAAGATTTTAATAGACGTTGTAGGGTATTATAAGGTACGAATCAATATTAGAAATTAGTCTCTAAGGTAGTATTTAAGGAGCTAGGACCGATTATCCATTTTCTTCAAAATAAATATATCTTCAGAACGGTGCATTTTTTTCAATTTCTGCTTTTGCCCAAATTACGCACAAATTCATTACATTGTGTGTAAAAAAATTCATATTTGTGCGCCTCACCGTTCGCGAGATACAGCAACCACCCAAACGTTACCCCAGCGGTATTTTGAATAACTTCGAAATTATAAGACGCACAAATTTAAGACTAACACGCGCATTTACAGCGCTTCAAGATCTATCTTCCTGGGTACTTTTTTTTTTGATAAGTCTACAGGAAAAAAAAATGTGTTGCTGGGGTAACGTTACCTCAGCGGCATCTGTTTTTCGCGAATATCTCAAAAATTACTGGACGCACAAATTTAAGATTTCGCGCACAATTACACGAGATGGAGCATTAATTATTCTATATCAAGAATCCAAGAAATTCGACAACATTCCGCTGGGGTAACGCACGCTTATGCAGTTAGTGAAACAACCGACTTCTTCCTAAAGTATTAGTTTCCCGTTGTATATCTTTATGGATTTCAACTTTGGTGCTTAGATAAGGTGAACATAAACACTTTTTCACGATAAAACCGGTGATAGCATATTTGCTGTAAAATTGCACCATTTTCGGGGTATAACTTTTTTTCGATACCTTCCAATGCGAGATTTTATAGGATTCTAAAATATAGTCTCTTATAATTATATTTTATGGCCGTTTACAAAAATTTGGCCTGTTATTGAGTTTTTTACAAAAATATCGGAAAGTTCTTGGGCTATCTTGTGTAAATTGTATGGTAGTAAAACAGCACATTATCCCACTGCTGGGCATATGCTTCCATCATTGTAATCGAGTCATCGCTACAACTAATGAGTATTGGCTTAATCACCACGCTTGCGAAACTTGGGTTGGTGGTTACAAACCCGGGCTATGCATGAAACACACTTTGCCCGACCTAGGAATTGAACCGGGACCCGAAGGTATTGCCACTCGGCCACCGAGGCAATATAGGTATAATTTATTGATTTAGTTTTAGTGACGACCTCCTTGGCCGAGTGGCTTGCACACCGGTATTCATGGTGTCGCCACCTCTGAGGTCCCGGGTTCGATCCCAGATCGGATCAATTTAGAAATACCTGTTTTCTAAATTGTTTCGGGTCTGGGTGTTTCCTATGTATAATAAGTAAGTACCTATTTATGTATATTAAATAGGTTTATCCGTTGTCTAGTAACCATTTCATATAGAAGCTTTTCTTGGGGCTAGAGAATTGGTGTGAGTGTGGGAAACATTTTTTTTTATATCGTCCCACTGCAGGGCGAGGCCTCCGTATCCTTTTTCCGACATTCTCGGTCTGTAGCTTTCTGGGACCAATTCTTCAAAAATGAGTCCATATTTTTTAAAAGAACAATTCTCACTATAACCACAAAATTCAAAATTCAAAATTCAAAATCATTTATTCAGTTTAGGCTACAAGTAGCTCTTGTGAATGTCACTATGCCATCGGTTCGTAAGTCTACTCTGGGCGGGAGATCTTGTACTGAGAAGAACCGGCAAGAAACTCAGCAAGTGTCCAGCTCTTTTCTCCCTTACAGCGTCAAAAATATTGGAAAATGCCCTATCATAGCAGGACACTTTCCATTACAAATAAACACAAAAAATATATATAAGACACCCACAACATGTAAAAAAACAAAATAAAAAAAATGTAAGTTAACAAATTTTCATCAGATAATTATGTAAAAGTTTCAATTTCCACAATGTCATACAGCACCACTACAGTACTCTAGTAAAAGTCAAAAATTGTTTAGGTAAAACAAAGACACAGAGTTGCTATAACTAAAGTTTTCGTATCGGTTGACATCCCTAACCAAACTGACTGCACCTGTAATAAGCGACATAATGTAGGTATAAGTTAGCCAACCCTTGCAAACAATTGCATACCTATTATTGACCCAAAAGCGTTAACTTTGTAAATGGTCTTACGTTTCTGCCGGTTACCCAGAAAAAGTAAAACAATTGGAAGCGAATGAGGGAAGAATTCCAACAAGTTAGAGGGGAGGGCATTAAACTAATTACCTCCCCGTCGGTAGTTCCCGTAATTTGATAAGGATCGATGCGAACTATTGAGTTCGATCTGTTGGCGAAACAAGTTATTTTTCATTGCTTTATCTTCGCAATTTTGTTTTTGCTAGTTTTTTTTTCTAAAATGCGATTCTGGCAGATCTTCGATTTACATCCATCTTAAGAAATGGCCCATTCGGCATTCAAATGTTCTAATACGTATCTAAACTCTGTGACCAGCAATTGTACAGTGGCGGTAGCCAAAGTAATATTTAGAAAACGATAGCGAAGTTCGAAAAGAATAAATTGACATAAGATTGACCACGTGATTTTTAGCGCGTGTTACTTTGGCTAAGCCTACTGGATCTTCCCTTACCTTCAATCAAACCGTATATCAGCAATGCCTGCCATTTTTAATTTTTGTCAATTTTAGCTTCACCGGGCTTTTTAGGAGGCGGCGAGTAACTTAAAGGGTTCCTCAAGCCGTGTGAAACGAATCACTTTCGGAGGTTTTCTAGAGGGAACTGCATCATGCACTAGTGCCTGTCCCCGTGCCCTACTAGATTCTCCGAGGGGTTCGGATCGGATCGGGATTGCCGGACAGTGTTGTCGATATAGTATCTTTAACGTAGAAGCGTTGCGGTTTCTCCTGCCACTTGCTATTTTTTCAAAAGATTACTCGTGTTACCTATAAATGCACTTTTATTGTAATCCACCTACAAAGCATAATATTACTATGCTGGTGTTAAGTATGGGATACTTACGTCTGTTGTCTAGCAGACGGGTATTGAACAACGAATCATCGCATTCAACCCGAACATCAATCGGTCTACCAACAATTTGACTTTTCCTTATAACATGACCGATAAATTTCATAAAAATGATTAGGTTTTAATTCAAAACGAAACTATTTGTGCCAGGTATAAGTAGTTATACGAGTAGAGCGCAGTTTGCACAACATTAAGTCCCGGCTGAATGGCACAAGTCGCGCCCGAGGCGTCCCTCAATAAGAGGCACGCGTGAGGCGCGCGGCTTTTGTTTCCCGCTCGAGTGCAAATAGCCTCGCGTTCTAATTTCAAAATGTCCGCGCCTCTTCAAACGAGAGCTTATTTTTGCCGCGCTCTGATGACGCTTTGCATAAAACCTTTCGACTGGCATCGTAACTGAGTTTTGTGAGATTTAAAAAAAGAATATTTCTTTTGATACCTTATGCTGTTGGCTGGAAGTGCAGTGTTGTTCGCAGTTTTTTTTTCTAAAACGTTTGCCGAATACTAATGTAAAATAAAAGTGGATTATGTAGCGTTAAATTTTCGTAAGCGTGCAAAAGTGTTGGGTAATAAAAATAAAACAAAAGAATGCAACGTCACTTTTCAAATTCTCTTCAGAAGTTGGCGTGAAGTCTCAGTAACTCCCCCACATCTTTACTTAAACACAAGGGGTTTGGGGAAACTCATTTATCATTCAACATCTACCATCACTCAATATCGTTACACAATTTTTACTTACGAACAAGCTGTATGAGCTAGATTCCTTTGTAAGGCAAATACCGCATCTGTGGTCTAGTGACTAAGACGAGTTGTGATCAGAAAGCCTAACTTGCAGAACGTCTTTAAAGCAAGACGTCTACAATGCTTAATGACAAAAATGCAGACACCGATTTAGACCCAGAGGTCCCGGGTTCGATTCCCAGCGGGGGGTACATGTTTGTGTACCTGGTTTGGTTGGCCCGCCTGGCTAGCTACCACCATCTTATCTAAATATGTCGCCATAACATCAATGCTTGTAGCATTGTTGTGTTCCGGCAGCTAGAGATAAGATAGCCAGTGCCTCACTAGTTGAGGATCCCGGGTGAAGTGCGCTCCCATCATTGGCCTTGTCATCACTTAACATCAGGTGAGATCAAGGCACTGTGCTTACCCGTAAAATATTTAAAAATATTAAAATATAAAAAAAAATGAAACCAAACCTTATTAATAAGTTGTGACCTCGTTGCGACTAACTTTGCCTTGCGTTGTTTTTCCTTGTGTCCAATTTTTATTTATCTGGCAAATGCAAACTTTAATGTTCAGGTAGCTCCGAATTACTACGCCTCACCGAACGCGCCCCCGCCCTAAGACACTTACCCTCCGTTTTTCTTATCGCCCTATGAAATTATTGTCTCAAAATGTTATTCCGCCATTTAGCGTGTTAAGGAAAAATCTTCGTTTAGTACAAATTTGTTTTTGATGTGGCAACTTTATTTGGTGTTGTTGGACGAAAAAGAAAAGACACCGTCACACCGAGAACAGTTTAGAGCAAAAAGATTTAAGCGTTAAACAAAATGTCTTCAAAATATAATTAATTACAGAGCCATTGGAATATAAACGTATTTGAAGTTGCTAGTCACAATTAATTATATTCTAAGTTATCGGATTCATTGATATTGATTACTCCAATTTAAAAAAAAAGACAATGTGTTGAAAAAATTCCACGAGCGGGATTCGAATCCGCACCCCATAACATGCCGGGTCAGAAGCACTACCAACTATGCTATCGAGGCTCAATCCAACTCGCCGAAATTAATCAACACTATCTGCTCATATTCTGTAAGCCAAAGGAGCCTAGCAATATAAAATTCAAAAATTCAAAATTCAAAATTCAAAATCATTTATTCAGTTTAGGCTACAAGTAGCTCTTGTGAATGTCATTATGCCATCGGTTCGTAAATCTACTCTGGGCGGGAGATCTTGGACTGAGAAGAACCGGCAAGAAACTCAGCAAGTGTCCAGCTCTTTTCTCCCTTACAGCGTCAAAAATATTGGAAAATGCCCTATCATAGCAGGACACTTTCCATTACAAATAAACACAAAAAATATATATAAGACACCCACAACATGTAAAAAAACAAAATAAAAAAAATGTAAGTTAACAAATTTTCATCAGATAATTATGTAAAAGTTTCAATTTCCACAATGTCATACAGCACCACTACAGTACTCTAGTAAAAGTCAAAAATTGTTTAGGTAAAACAAAGTCAAACTATAATTAATAATACTAAAAATAAGATAAGTATGCAAGAGCAGACCAGCCTCCACAGGCGGCACCCGTTCACGAGCATGACATATGAATCAGCCATCGCTTCGCTCAACCATATTTTAGGGAACGTAACGACCCGACGCACACGCCAGCCACCACCATATATATTATAGTATATATTACAGTACCAGTACAGTACCATATATATTATAGTATATATTACAGTAGCATATTATAGTACCAGCAAGTACCAACCATTTAAAAATGATAGGTAGTTTGTTTTTTTTATTTGTTCATGACCATGGGTACTAGTCCTTCAGTCGAAAACTTAATTTATCCGTTTCTCAAAATTAAACTCTATATAGGATGATGATGAATGATAATAGAAATGAGAAGTGAGAAATGATATACCCCCCAACCCTTCGAGTATCTCAGTAAAGATGTGGGGATTTACTAAGTCCTCACGCGACTTCTTGTGAGAATTTGAAAAGTACCGTTGCACTGTTTTGTTTCATTTGCCAACACTTATGCACACTCACGAACACTTAACGGTTAATAATCCACCATTATTTCACATTAGTATTCGACATAACTCAAATTTTAGAAAATAAAACAAAACCGCAGAAATGACTCTTTATTTTCCCGCCAAGAAGTCCCAATGATAGGTAGGTAAGTCTAGTGCTGCAAGCTTATAAATTACATCAACAGAATTTCAGTTATTGCTAACTTTAAGCTTAGTAGTCAATGTAATGATAAAATTGAATATTTTCATTTACAATATATATGTCTAATTAAAAATATTAAAGTAACAAAATGTTAAAGTAAGAACAGTCAGTAATAACGCACTACTGTGCGTTTCTCACGTAATTTTTTACCACGAAATACAGTGCTGTGGAACCAGCTCTCAGCGGCGGTATTTCCGGACCATTATAACTTAGGGATCTTCAAGAAACGAGCCTATTCCTTCCTTAAAGGCCGGCAACGCATCTGCGATTTCTCTTGTTTTGCGGGTGTCCATGGGCGGCGGTGATTACTTCCCATCAGGTTACCCGCCTGCTCGTTTGCCTCCTTCTAATATATAAAAAAAGTTTAATTCAATTGAATTAAAAACATTATTTCTAAAGTTTCTACATATGTAAAAACGAGATTATATTCTAGATAGGTACTAGAGACCATATTCTTAATAATTATATAACAATACCTAGAACGTTCTACATGTTTTATGGTACTTAAGTATTCAGTGACTTTCGTTGTTGTTCGTACTCTTAAAAGGATAATTTTCGCTTCAATTAAGGAACTGACATTTAAAATTACTTAACACGTTACACGACTGCCAAAAATACTGATTACTATAAAAAATTACAACACTTTTTTACTGTTTCAGGTACATCTTCAAAAGGCCACAGATAACGCCATGCAGGTAAAGTGCCAATATAAATATACTTTAGTGACCAGTAATCTTGCGAACCCGAAAATGGTGAATCCAATTAAGTGGACGCAAGCAACAAGGAGCCAGAGTGATATGATAAAACCTGACATTGAATTTACTCATAAGCCAGAGCAGGTTAAACTTTATCACTTAGGTAGTAAGGTACAAAATTGATGGTAGATCTCAGTGCTGTCCGAGCAAGTTTGTTGTGTAATCGAATTTGATTGGTTAGTTTGTTGTTCTTCGAGACAATTATAGCAACCTATTTGAGGTGGCTTCAATTTCTCTTGAGTTTGGTAAAGTGATGCGATTGCACTTAATTTGAACACTTCATATGCATTTTACGACTTATAAGATTTGTTTGTTTTTAATCGGGATATATTACTTATGGAACTGGAGATAGTTGGGCATTAAATGTCTGACTTACATTCAGCATTAGGTGAATAATAGTTGAAAAATAAGAAGAAGGTTCTTTTAGTCGATGGCTTTCTATTTATGACGCGTTCTAGCAAAACTTCTGTTAAGTCAGTTTTATCCGCATCGGTCGTGTCGTGGTTAAACCATCGGCATCAGACCCAGAGGTCCCGAGTTCTATTCCTAGACGTTTTATTATTTATTATACATGGTTTTGGTTGGTAGTGCGCTTGTTCTAAGTATGTCGCCATAGGAAAAATGTTACTTAGTATTATTGCTAACACAGTCTCGTATCGTATCTCCTAAGATACGATAGCCAGGTTTCACCATCTCCTAGTTAATGACCATAACACCACTAACCATAACGTGAGATAAAAGCCATGCGCTTCCCGATTGTGTGTAAAAAGGTGATTCGACGAACGTGTATAGGCTTAGAATAAATATTATTAACGGGATTATTACCATGTTTATTGTCGTGTTTGAGTATCCGATATTTCGGCACAGTTGCCGTTGAGTACATTCGTGATCATGGCGCATGCAACTGTGCCGAAATATCGGATACTCAAACACGACAATAAACATGGTAATAATCCCGTTAATAATATTTATTCTAATGTAAGTGACCATGATAGTTTAAAAAGTTCTAGTGTATAGGCTTTTCAAGAATCCTTTGAATCTTTTGGCCAACGTTATGTCTTTAATGTAAACTGTTATCGAGTTAAGGTCTTTCTCGAATAGGTAATACTACTTACTTGTTGATTTCCACAATGTAAAAAACATCATTATAAAACATTAGTGTGTATTGAAATCTTAATTTGGACATCTACTATTACAACAAAACAATTGACGATTATCATATTATAATATGTATATTCTGAGGAAAATATCAGTCACAATGTCAAGAGGGTAACGACTGATCCCGATTCAGTAAAAACATAATATCATTTTACTCGCCCAAAGAAAAAAATGATTACTACAAACCGTCTATAAATATACTTTTCCCACGGCTTAAAGGGTATCAAATTACTAGGGTGGACGCATCCTGCAGCCAAAGTATGTTCGCCCCTCATACTAAAACAACATTCCATACCACATCTGGAAAAGAAGGGCATTCAAAAACAGATCTTATTTCTTAAACAGCAAAATTGTTTAAGATTTGGTGTACTTAGAGTAGAGGTAGAAATAATTTTTGCAGCTATAAAAATCTGTTACAAGTGCTTGAAATGACGTGGCGTAGCATTAGAGGGTTAGACGTACTCCGTCGTAGGGGTCAGAATTAAACGGTTCACTGGACAGGTAAATATTAAGGTGCAAACAAATTCAACCTACTTTAATGCATCATTGATATTTATACTTTTTTCTGGGAGCTTTTTAGGGGTTGCCCTTATTAGAATAAGCTCGTGCCTCGAATGAATAGATTCCGAACGCGTCTTGATAATAATTATGTGCAGGGTTGAGGTCGTAAAGTGGTATATTTAATTTCTTTCGTCGTCGGGAGCAATGCTGAAAGGGTGAGCCGGAGAGCAATAAAACTGATTTTAATTAAGAAATTCTAACGTTTCAGCACTCAGTTCGAGGTTTGGTTTTAATCAGCGAAAGCTTTTCGCTCACAGAAATCAATGACATTTGAATTTTAAACTTAAAAGAGTAACTCTAACTAACGTGGAACAACTTATCATTATAATTATGCAAGCTGAAACCTTTCCTTTCAAATATGTTACAAAGCACAACGCGCTCTGCCGGTGTATTACTATCATATTCTCCATTGTATAGCCAATTAGAGTCCATCTAGCTTACTGCAGCTCCATTTAGCTGCCATTCCAGTCTTGTCTGGCAGTACAAATTCATGTACAAATTTTGTGAAATTTCCTGTGCTGCAATAATGATCGTTTATACTCCATTTGGTGTCTGTTTCGCTGTCAACTAGTGCTATATTAACGTGTCGCAGCGATTTAAGGGTTATAGTTTTGACACGCCGCGTCGATAGTGTTTGCAGTTGCTAAAGCTATTGTATTAAATGTCAGGTCAAGCTACCCAAATAATTTTGATTATTAATTTGTTGAGCTTTTTCGCTTAGGATATTACTTTCTTTTGCTTTGATCGCGTAGTAATCAAATAGTATATATTGCCGCACTAACTTTTTTTGAAACATTTTACCACAATTGGATTAGACATAAATACCTAATAGTAAAAATATTATCTCTATGCACAGGCTCAGATTTTATTATATTTATTATTTTTTCATTAATTACTCTAGCGAAGATTTTAAAAACTTTTTTAAAATTCAAGCATATAAGTTTGTCTTGCTCAATAATTGAGCTTCCCTCGTCGATATCTAAAGTTACTTACATTGTCATTACTTAACTCAGAAAAGATACGTATTTTAATTAACCATTCCTCCGTAAATAGGTCACGGCAAATTCCTTTACTCTTCTCCACACTTTTATCTACCTTAAACCATCAAAGAACATTTTTACATCGAAAAGGAGTTCCTAAAGAAGCCGATAAAGGATTGCAAATGAGTCCCCCAAAGTCAGATTCTTCGCTTTCCCTTTAATTATAAGGAAATTGTTTGTCGAAATTCCGGATCTTACGGTTCTAATTACTCCACAATCTCGGCGAATACTCGTAATTGCGCGATTCGATTTTTTTGCGATTCAATTGTACTTTGATATCTTAACTAGGTTTATTGGAAACTAGTAAACCCGGCGGACTTCGTACCGCTTTGACAGTTTCCATCAAGTGATTAAATTCTCTTTGGTTTCCATGACAACAAAACAAACAAATCATTTTGTATTGGAAAATTATATTGTCGTTTTTAGTATATTTATAGTGTGATTCCCGTGGGAATATCGGGATAAAAACTATCCTATGTGTTAATCCAGGTTATAAACTATCTGTATGCCGAATTTCATCCAAATCCATCCATCCTTTGCAGCGTGAAGAAGGAACAAATATACAGACATACACACAAACTTACGCATTTAAAATATTAGTGTGATGATGTGCACGCACGCAAAAAGTTAGAACTTTGGAAACAACACGACAAAATTTCTATCTGTCATCACTACAATTGTTACTACAAGAAGATAAAGGTATTTTTCCAATGATACCCTCGGATCATTTAATAACTTATGTATTAAATCCAATAATCGTGTTCTTTTTTAATACATAAGAATAAAAAAGCGAATAGTTAAGTCTCTGTGTTGTCTAAAAATACTATTTATTTATGCAAAAGGTCAGAGGCAACTGTCAATTTTTTCTCGTAGCCGTCGTAGCACGGTAAGCGTAAGCATACAATAACACAACTCAATATTAGAGTGGCTTTAATTTTAGAACCGTATCTAACTTAACAACGAGACCCAAAAAATTTTTATTTTAACTAACCGGACAAAATGGAGGAGGTTATCATTTCAATCGTATAAATTATTATCATAGATTAAAAATAAATTGCTTTGCTGTCTTTAAAAAAAACCACTGAAACAAACAACTTAATAATATGCTTTTCCGACGCCCGCCCGCGTGTACTAGGCGCCCATAAGCGAAAGGCGGTATTCAGGAGATGCATCCAGCCTGAGCTACGAAGAAGTTCACTCAGTGTCGGCTCGGACGCGGGAGGCGACGCACGTGTCGCTGTTACTCGCGCGTGTGCAGTGATAGGGTTCGTTAGTGTAATTATTGTTGTATGATTTCTCGAAGGTTGGTGAGATAGTTTCACAGTTCTTAACGAAAGGTTGTATTTCGTTTACTTCAAGTGAATAAGGCTGTTGTTTTTTTCCCTCGATGCGTGATTGTAGAGTTTTTGTTAGCATGTGATTTTAAAAAAAAACATGCATATTTACATATTGTGGTTAGATATTTATTATGATCTCTAAACACGTGACATATACATTATGTTAGGTACAAGTGCATTTTTTTACCAACCAAGTTATTTACTGTGATTCATAGTTTTTTATATTCAGCTCCAAAACAATGTCTATGCTTAATTGCTGAAAAGTATGGACTTGGACATTGAATACTTTTACGTGTATAATACACGTAGGTACATCACTACAACATTTTTAAAAGCCTTGTAACAGTTTACGGATAATAGCTGTGCACAGATTTTCACTTAATACAATTAAAGAAAATTCGCAATGAAATTGTTATTTTGACATGACGATTTCGAAATAACAATAGCAAACATTATGTACGTTTGATAACTAAACTTGTTTTTAGGAAAACTCTATCAGTACTGCCAGAGTTTCCTTTATAATAATCAAATAATTACATGCCAACTTTATTATTTTTTTTTTTTTTTACATATTTACTATTTTTAAATTATTGAAAATTTAATGTCTAATAGATACTCGTATATTCATCCGAAAAGTTTACGTACATTGCTTATATTATTATATTTTATGGGCTTAGCGGCTGGGCTAGCTGTATATGACCTTTACAGCATCGAATAGTCTTTACAATTAGTGATGATGATGATAATGATGAATTAATGAAGTTTAAATTATGTTTTGTTAAAGTCAATACTGAAACGCCCTTTATATACCTAGCTATACCTAGATATACCTAGATAGCCTATCAGAATCTTTAACATATCAACAACAATAATTTTATATTATAGTGACATACTTTAATTAAATCTCAGAAATATTAATTGTTTTCATTGCTTTGTAACATCTTTTGAGTGTTCTGCTAGTTTCGTTTTGTTTGGAGTTAAAAGCAAAGTTTTAGTCTGCAATAAAAAAAAAACACTATAACAGGTTCACTGTCCATAACGTATAACAATGGTTAAATCAATTGTTACGTACGCTAACTCCTTTGAATCAAAAAGTGGTATTCAAGCATTTCTTTGCAAATAAATTGACTTTTTGAATTATAAAATACTGCTTTCAAGCAATTTTTTAACATTTCGATATATTTTTATGTGAGCCATTTCACGAATCTCTTTTCAAAATCGAAATAAAATTGTAGATGTACAAATCATAAATATGATATTGTCAACAAATTACTGGTTCTCGATTGAATCATAATCGTAATTGGAACAATAATTTGAATTGCTTTTCTAGATCTGCTCTGATCTTTTTAAAATAAAACATTGAGTTACATAAAATTTATTATGTTATATGGTGTAGAAATTTCTAAGCTCGAGTAAATTGCAGTTGTAGACCGATGATGATAAGAGATTAATAACACCCAGAGTCAGTTCTTAGTGCCAGTAGATAGATCTACTGACCTCTCTTTACATCAAAATGAAGCATAAACGGTGCCACCCTCGCCGTTCTATACGAGTAGCTATATGCATCAACGTTGCGCCTTTTAATCAAACTAAAACGGTACATCTCCGTAACTGAATCGAGATCAATCATCTGAATGAGAAGACCCGCGCTTAACACCCTAAACATTCCCATTTCTATTTTACGAGCCAATTCTGGCGTTATAACGCTTTTTTGGGTTCCTCAAGGCAGCATCGAAACAGTTGTCTATTAAACGCTTAGGCTGACCGCACATTGGCTACTCTTTTAGAGCAACAGAAGTAAATTAGTCGCATTTTTGCGACGGGAAAATGCTAGGTCTTCATCGCACCATAAGGTAAGTGACAATAAAGTTACGCTAGTAGTAGTTAGTAGTAGTTAATAAAGTGACAGCCCACTTCCTCAAGTGTTAAGGAACTCCTGTTTTGCTAGTTTAAATACAAGACTTTTTGTTACACTCTGTACCTACGCATTAAAGACATTGAAACATAAAAATATGGAACTGTTATGGCGACACACTTAGTTATATGGTGGTAGCTAGCTTGGCAGACTTAATACGATTCCTATTACCACCCAAACAGAGTGCGATAATAACTGTACACTACGCGGGAAATCAAAGCAGGGACTTTTGGGTTCTTTGGGATTTACTTATGACCTTTTCAGTAGCTGTAGCCAACATTGCATAGCACATTGCAGTTTACACATTTCTGTTGCTAAAGCGACTAGGTAGTGGATTAATTATTAGTAATATTAACCAAGATCAATACACGTGGAATCCGTTCTTTTGCGGAACCAATACAAAGTCGAGCACATACGTCCAGTTGCTCAAGCGATAGTTGTTAATGTGCGGTCAGCCTTAAATGCAAGTCTGTTTATGTAATTACAAGTTGCATTAAAGCTTTTTTTATTGTTATGCAGTCGTCAACCATTTGAAGTGATAGAGAGACTCAATATTACATAACAATTATTATAAACTCTTTTAAAATTTTGTGACTTGGTACAATTAAAAGCGGAATAGTTTGGTGTAGGAACCACACTTTAGCATATAGAAATACTAGCGGACGCTCGCGGTTTCACCCGCGTGGTTCCCGTTCCCGTGGGAATATCGGGATAAAATGTATTTTATGTGTTAATCCAGGTTATAAACTATCTGTATGCCGAATTTCATCCAAATCCATTCAGTAGTTTTTACGTGAAAGAGTAACAAACATCCATCTATACTTACAAACTTTCGCGTTTATAATATTAGTGGTAGAATTAGTGATAGAAAATAAATATAACTACTGAACATTCGAATATTAACAGTACAACAACGATGTAAATCATGTAAAACCATAAAAAAACACTAATTAAAAATACAATTTCACTTAGCCATAAATAAATTATGACTGACTTTTATGTGTACATAATAAGCCAACGGAGTGGATTTTTAATTGATTCGTTATTATTTGCGTAGGTTTTTATGTTTAGCAGCAGCCAGAGATATAATAGCCAGTGCCTCTCATCTCAGCCAAACGACGTCCACTGCTGGACAAAGGCCTCCCCCAAGGATATGAGGGGTATTTGCCGTAATCGCCACGCTTGGCAGGCGGGTTGGCGATCGCAGTAGGTTGAGGGTAACCTCAGAGAGATGCTGCTGCCCATCCTCTGGAATGGTCCCTTAGTCGGCTTTTACGACACCCACGGGAAGAGATGGGGTGGTGCAATTCTTTATCCCCGGCACCGGAGCCAGTGCCTCAGTAGTTGAGAATTCCGGGTGGAGTGAGCTTATCATCACTTAACATCAGGTTAGATTAAGGCTCGGCAAGGTTAAAAAATGGCCTGCATTATGGGAAGCGACCACCGCAACCCACGGCCCATGCAACAACGAGGGTTTTTCGCATGCGTTGCCGACACTAAGCTTCAGTTCTTATAATAATACTAGCTGTGCTCGCGACTTCGTCCGCGTGGAATAGTGACTTTCGGCAGCATTTTTAATTTTTTAGGCTCTTGTTCCCGTTTTTGCAACATTTTTCACTGATGCTTCGCTCCTATTGGTCGCAGCGTGTTATATAGCCTCAAGCCTTCCTCGATAAATGGACTATCCAACACAATAAGAATTTTTCAATTCGAACCAGTAGTTCCTGAGATTAGCGCGTTCAAACAAACAAACTCTTCAGCTTTATAATATTAATATAGCTTTTCTAAAGTTTATTTGAATAAAAAAAAATATTTGACTTTGACTTTGACTCATCGTTAGCTCATTTTATGTCCCTACATACCAAATAAGTTTCTACGGTAAAGGACATCTGCAAAAAGAGCAGCCAATTGTGTGCGCTATCGGCTGTCGGTGGCAACTGCGCCTAGTAGTGTTGGGACGCGACTACGCGAGACTTCTGAGTCCAATGTCTTGTTTCTATTTTTATATATTTTTTAAGCTAACTATTTTAAAGTCTCCCTCCAATCTCTCCATACGTCTCTTACTTTAGCCGTCTCCCATTACTACACTGGGCCGCAAAAATTCCGGGTCGCTTATAAAAAGTGTGATAGTTTCTTAACTACACAACACAAACTAGTGAAACTGTAGTATGTTATAAATGACTGACTTATACATAAAAGAAAATACATAACACGTTTGTAAACTGTATAATTTTATATAAGTACTAAAAAATACAAAAAAAAGCACTTCTAACTTTTGACAACAAAAATATACAACACGGTTAATCTGCAAAATGAAATCTTTTCTGTAAATTTAATATCTTGTATATCCTCCACGAGCCCGTATCGCTTCATTAAGACGATGTGGCATGCTTTAAATCAAATTTCTAATACGGTTTTGGTCTATGTTTGACCATTCTTCTACTAGCGCACTTCTTAACTCACGTAAGTTAGCTGCAGCTGGAGAGCGTTGTTTAACGCATCTCCCAAGCTCGTTCCATAAATGTTCTATGGGATTTAAGTCTGGGCTGCGAGCTGGCCACTCCATGCGGGTGATAGCGACGTCTTGAATATACGCGTTGACCAAATGTGCTGTATGTGGTCGCGCATTATCGTCCATAAAAATGGAATTTGCGCCCATATTCACCAAGAAAGGACCAGCATGCTCATTTAAAACCTCCTCTACATATCTGGGAGCTGTCAGAGAACCGTTTTCTATAATTACTAACTCCGTACGATCCTCTGAAGATATCCCAGCCCAAACCATTATTAATCCTCCACCGAATGGCACCTTTTCTTCAAAACACGCTTGACGATAACGTTCATTTGGTCGCCTATATACTCTTCGTCTCCCATCGTGTGCGAATAAACAAAATCTTGACTCATCGGAAACATAACCCTGGACCAATCTTCATCTGTCCATCGGACGTGTTCTCGAGCAAACCGCAACCTGGCAACTCGATGTTCTCTGAGGAATTTTGGGCCATTTGCTGGCCTATAAGGCTTTATATCAGCTTCCCGAAGTCGCCGCCGGATCGTGTCAGAGCTTACATTGTTGTGGTGAATTTCTTGAAGGCTATTTCGGACCTGAACAGCCGTGAGATGTCGATTTCTTAACATAGTGCTCACGATGAATCGGTCTTCTCGTGTAGTTGTACACCTGAGCCTGCCATTCCCTGGTCTCCTGATGTTCATGCCGGTCTCTTGAAATCGCTGGAGTACTCTTTGGACCGTGGATAAAGATACACCTACTTTTCTAGCAGTACTCCGCTGACTCCTTCCTTCTTGTACCATGGTGATAATTCGTGTACATTCTTCAGTAGATAACGACATGTTGGTGCATGGTTGATGCACAAAATACTGTGACCAGCCAAAAAAACTGTTTATGATGACAGCTCGGTTTTAAACAAAAGCGAGAAAATTTTCTATTCCTAAAATTTGATTTGTGATATTTTTCAAAAATCGGAATTTCTTTTTTTGAAGCTGTAACTTGTTCAAATGCAACCTCTTTTGATATGTATAATAAGCGTCACAAATCTGCCTATAACATATCATTTATACGAGGGATCTATGTAAATAACTTTGGGAGATATCGCGGTTTTTCTAAATGACCCGTTATTTTTGCTGTCCAGTGTAGTTCATTTACGTCCCCGCTGCTGGGGCACTAGCCTTTCTTATGGATGGATAGGGAGAATGGGCAATAAACCACCACACGCAGTGCGATTGGTGGTTATTGACGACTGCTAATGCAGCCGGGACCAACGGCTTTACGTGCCTTCCGAAGCACGGAGGAGCTCGAGATGAATCATTTTTGGTCAACCGTTCGATGACCGGCATTTGCGAACCTCAGCACTCGCAGACCGGGCGCGTTAACCACTCCGCCATCGAGCTCCTCAGTTTTTACGGCTGCAATCTTCTTATAGCATCTTGGACCAGTGGCTTTACATGTATTAGTTACCAACGATGAAAGAAATCAATTTATTGCTCTCTCATCCCATTCACTGCGTATAAAACAACTTTAAGATTGTTGCAATAACGCAACACAGTTTCGTTTTGGACCTTATTTGCGCAACTTTTTCAATAACCAATTCAAATTCGATAAGTACTAAAGTCAAACAAAGATAAATAAAACAAAAATAGATTCATTCATAAACAAACCTTATTTTATTGTAATTAAAAGTTTGAAACGAACCTTATTTGCTGCAATAAACACACACCCCATGCACAAGGAGGCACAATTATAGTAAGTGCAGAAGTTCCTAGGAAAAACGCCGTTATACGAGTCGATAAAACGCGCTTTGAATGTAAAACCGGGCAAATGGTTGGTTTAATACAACCTTTCTTCATTTTCTCGTCGCCTTTGAATGCATCTACCCGATGTGACAGTTGACATAGCAGCTAATAGTATTGACAACTTTCAAATTAATTACTTGCGATGGGTATGTTTTGAACTTGAAGTTAAATATTTTGAATTAAATTCAGCTTGAACTTTAAAAAGGTTTGCAGTTTTTCTGTCGGCAGTGTTTGAAAGATTCATTTTTAAAAGAAATAAGATGTTACTTAGCTCTTAGCGCTTATTTAGCGTTTCGCGACGTGTTCGTTTGTAGTTAAACATTTATCCGTGCTTTCATAAGTAAACGAAACGGTATATAGCTTCCATGAGTTTTAACCAGCTAGCTATAGGGTATAGGCACTTGTACTAACAAGATTTAAATTTAAAAAGTTTTTTTTTATCCTTTTACGAACGGCACTTGAACCCGTATAATCCAAACTAACAAGTTTTTACCGCAGAAAGATTTTTCAACACATTTTCTGAATCATAATTTGGTCGCGTTCGATAGATAATTTTTATCCTACTAATATTATAAACGCGAAAGTTTGTAAGTATGGATGTTTGTTACTCTTTCACGTAAAAACTACTGAATGGATTTGGATGAAATTCGGCATACAGATAGTTTATAACCGGGTATAACACATAGGATACTTTTTATCCAGATATTCCCACGGGAACGGGAACCACGCGGGTGAAACCGCGAGCAGCCGCTAGTAAGTAATAAACTCTAGAATTTCGTTTCATGGTAAACTCACCGTTTAAAACACGTTTGCAACGCCCCATCTTACAATGGATACAACGTGCAATAAACACGACATCCGACAACACATGCTAATGAATTTTACAACCCAAGCTGTTTTATGAGTATCATAACCGTAAAACCTTGGTAGGATAGCTTCTAGATTAAATAAACGTAGATAGTGGTGGCGACGTTTTTATATTGGAAAAAAATTAAGGGACTGTCTTTGCGCAAGCGTGTCCCTTTACCTTACCGTACTAGATTCTCCGGGACAAAATATTGTGAGTCAAGAGGTATAAGCCAAAACCTAAGGCCAAAGCCTAGCACGCGCCGAACCTGTACTACAGCTCAAAAGATTGTCATAAGACAATTTGCAGTTTATGTCGTCCCAGCTCCTCTGTGAATTTGGAGAAACTGGAAAATTTCGACCTGGGCATGCAATTAAGAAAGCGTTTCTTGCTTCTTCCAAACCAGCAATCTCAAAGTTTGAAGGGGATGCCCTTAAATCTTACACATCATATACATATATATATAAACGCCCACGAGTCGGAGGTATAAAGAAGCTTGTATTAATATGTTAGTCATTCTATATTTTTTTATTACAATAATTAATATGTCGTAGGAAAATGTAGAAATGTAGCAGGGATTTCCTGTAATTTTAGAAAGTGTCGAATATTCTAAAATATTACGTCTTTTTACAGAAAACATATAGTGATGTGACAGAACACTACTGTCATGTTTTTAGTCATGCTTTTTTGTTTCACTAGAACAATTCTAGTGATTCACACAAACGGTAAACGATACTCGTATGAGCAGTGTATTATCTAACCAATCGTCAGGTTTGTTAAAAACCAGACTATGGGCAATTAATAATTATTGTAATTAAAAATTATATTTTGGTTTCATTGTAATTTATTATAAGACAGCGCTCTATTATAAAATTGAAATCCTC